>VDFB02086081.1:427881925-428481925 GCA_007258455.2 Sequoia sempervirens | reverse complement strand
CTACGCGCCATGCAGGTGTCCCCAACAAAAATTCCCCCACCAATGCTCAAAACAGGCACCAAGTGGAATGAAAGAAATGGGTTTAGGTGTAATTAATCCTCGAAACTTGGTTTTCTAATGTGGAAAAAGGAAAAAAGGGGAATTTGCATAAGGGGTGGAAATTCACTCTTATAGATTTTTCCCCCACTTTAGCGAGCATGAGTACTGTTGAATGCTTTGGTAAAGTAGATCAAGGAAGGAGTAAGGTTAGGATTGTATACCTGAAATGTCGAGGAAGTAGACCATGATCTGACAAACCTGAAGGTACAGGACAAGCGAAGGACTTCATAGCTTCTCAGAACTACGAAGTTGAAGAAAGAATGTATCTTGCAAACCCGTGGAACTACAAGGAGGTAACCCCCAAGATATCTTGCATGAAGGAAGCCCCATGAAATAAGCACCTTATAGGCCCACAGACCTACAAGGAAGGTGTCCCCCAAGAACTCTCACATGGAGGATACCTGGGAAGCATCCCCCAAGATCTCTCACATGGAGGAAGAAAGGAAAGCACCCTACAGACTCACAGACCTATAGGGAAGGTATTCTCCAAGATATCTCACATGAAGAATACCCAAGGAAGTGCCCTACAGACCCATAGACCTGTAGGGAAGGTAACCCCCAAGATCTGTCGCATGGAGGAAACCCAAGAAGAGAGAATGATAAAGAGAAAGAGAAAGAGAAAACACAAAGGACACAAGGGGGGTCTGGTTTAGTAGGGTCAGATTTTTCCATGCTCATATAAATAATAGGTAACCACATTGCAAGGAAAAAGATCATCAATCCCCAACCAGATCAGGAAGAATGCATAGAAAACAAAGTAAAAATAAAAAATTGGGTCAACATGGAAGGGAAGCCTAAATTCCCCCAACGCTTTGTAATGTCCCAATTTATCAAAAATCAAACAAAAACATGGAAGAAATGTGATACAAATAGAGGAATTTTTATGAAAAAAAAACCACACCTATGTCCAAGCACCAATAGGGGTGACAAGGGTCATCCAGGCACACACAACATGATCACAGGGGAACACATCACAAAACACACACACACACGAGATCAAGAAGAGGCCTCCTAACATTGATCGACCAAGAGGCGGTCCACTTCCCACTCTAGATCATCATAGGGGGAAGGAGGATGAGCCTACAGTGGTGGGATATTAAGAGGAGGAGCATCTTGCCCTCCCGCAACAAGGGCCAAGGAAGAAGTCGCTGCAAGGTCTTCTTCAGCGAGCTCTTGTGGAGCTAAGGTCATCAATTTTGTGAAGATCACTGACAAGGCCATAACTTCATCCATAGAGTTAAACATGCACCCCATAGGAGCACCATGTTTAAATTCAATGTATAGGGCATGTTGCACCTGAGATTCACTGCTAGGCTCGTCAAACGACTCGGGAGTGGTGATGAACTCAAGGGAAGTCAGGACTAGTTCTGTCACTAGGACATAACAAGTTAGCACGGGACCACCTCACAAAGAAGGTGAGCCCCTCTTATGCCCTTTATTACTAGAAGGACCACCCTCCACCATTTTACTCATCAAAGGAGACAAACTCCCCACATATGAGGCTAGAGGTGCAGAGGAAGAGGAGGAAAGAACCACAATGGATACAATCAAGGTATTAATCATATCCATAGGCTTTGGGAAAGGTTGGATATCTAGAATGGACATCAACAAAGGTGGCTCCATCAAAGGAGTGGTGAAAACCTGTACCCCCTTGGGGTTAGGTGCATTTTCACTCATAGCAAAAGCTGGAAGCAATGCAGGACTAGACTAAAGAGAGGTAGAAGGAAGGGAAGAGGACGACACTACAGCTGGCCTTGAAGCAGGGGCGTTTGTTTCTTCCTCCTTCCTTTGTGAGGTGGCCTGCTTAGCCAAAATATCCTTTCATTAGTGCTTGCGTTCGCATGCAATCCAGTTTCTACGTCTCTTTGAGTTGGAGGATGGAGGCTACAAAGGAGTAGAAGGATCCTGCTCAACCATGGGAATGTACACTATGTTTGTCTTCGGTAGAGGAATGGGTTCCTGAATGGGAGAAGGAGGAGTAGGTTGAGGAGCAGCAGGGGGAGTCAGCTCAAGGGCCTTGGTAGTGGGCCTCTTCCCATTCACTACTTTAGGTGCATGAGCAATAGGAGGCCACGGATTGAATTTCCTTTGGGAACCCTTTTTTATGCCATATAAGTAATACCATGGTCTGGGGTATTCATTAGGGAGATCCAAAATCCTAAGCTTGGGCCTATGCCAAGGAGGAATCATCGGACTCAACGAATAGCCGTCAGGCTAACTCATCGAGTACTCTTCCCAAGAAAGGGGAGAGGATGAGGCAGTTCAGGGAAAGGCAACCTTCTCTTTTCCTTTATGGGAAGGAGAGGGAGTTGGCGTGGACTTCTCCTCTCTTCTAAGAAGGGGGAGTGGTTGGTACAGCTTTCTCCTTCTCCTCTTGGGAGGAGGAGAAAATTGATTGCTACATCAGAGGAAGGGTCAGTTTTGGCTGTCCCTTGCTCCCAGTCTTATACTTTACATAATTCTTGTAAAGTAGGTATGTTCTCAAAGGAAGCAAACCGACTTGGGTGGGCCAAAAGTGATCCAACAGATATCCACCACGGGACACCAAGGGCTGATATCCAGTGTCATGCACTACATGCATGACACCTTTGTGAGAAAATTTTAAGCACTTGTGAACAACGAAGGTGATTCTATTCATGGAAGCTAGCCAAGGTATGCCTAGCTTTAGCCTGAACAGATCCAACTCTAGGATAACATCAAAAATTGTGTCAACAGCCCTAGGTCCAACTAGGATGAAAAGGTTATCAAGCCATAAGGTTTGAGACACATACCATTGTGAGTAGCGATGGTAGATTTCATTTCTTCATATTCTTCCCTTTGTGATGAATTTAATACTAATGTTTCCTCTATGATGACATTCACATAGCTCGTGGGGTCTACCAAGACCCTCGTCACAATGTTACCATTGAGGTGAGCGGGAATGTAGAGGGGAGAGGGCTTATTTTTTAAGGGAAAGTCTTGTGATGTGAATGTTATGTTCGAAAAATTGAGTGCAGGTAGAGCGGAAGAAGTCACCGTGACCATGTTAACATAGGCCTCAGGTTGAGTAACAAAATTAGTGGAATTGATAATCATGTTAGCAGAATGTGACAGAAACAAGTTTGTATATATCTGCAATTCACTATTAGCTTTTGCCACTAATTTTTTAGCATTTTATTTACTCACATTGAGACGAATAGTACCGTCCTTGATGTGCTCCTATATCTCATGGCATAGCCACATAAAACGTTCAGTATCATGTCCACTAACTTGATGGTACTGACAATAAGTGTTCCCATCATACCAATTAGGGTAAGGCTCCTTAATAGGCTTAGGATTCGGCAAGGTTACAATCTTATCCTTCAACAACTTCTATAAGATGGAAGAATAAGATTCTGATAACTTCATGACTTTTTGGTTATGTTTGAGGCCATTTTCATCAGCAATGACTACTACATTCGTAATGGCCTTACCTTTCCCAGAGATTGATATGATGGATTTTCCCTCAGAGTGGGAGCGCGAGGAGGATCCCCTGAACTAAACGACTGTTTGTTGGTATTCTCGTAAGGCTACACACAAGTGCACAAAACAAGGGTACTTCATAAGGGAGAACTTCTCTTTCCAAGGCCTTTGTAAGTTTCCTAAGAATACCTTCTACACATCAGAATTAGGCAACTGATATGAGATTTATGAAAGAAGCGCTTGATAGTGTGCTATGAAATTAGTAATCTTTTCGCCATCTCCTTGTTTACATTGGATGAGATCCAAGAAGTTCATCTTCAGTCTGATATTAGCTTGAAACTGTCGAAGGAATTTATTTACAAGTTGGTCAAATGAGAAAATAGAATTGTCAAGCAAGGAACAATACCACTCGAATGTTGTATCCTTGAGTGATCGGGGAAACAACTTAGCCATCAACGCATCATGATGGAAGAAATTTGTGCATAAGGAATTAAAGGTGTATACATGTGTCTATGGGTCCCCTTTTCTATTGTATTTCTCAAACTTAGGGATGTCCATTCCTTGCGGGAACGGAGTATTCAAAATTTCAACTGACAATGGGCTATGCTAGAAAAAGGGTTGAAAGATAGGTTGGGCAAAGGCTTCAGAGAGACTCACCAATTGGCTCTACATCTTACCCATATTCTAAAGAAGAGTATTCAGAATAGGGTCATTAGAAGATAGAGGGCCAGAGGAACCTCCTCCAGAACTGCCACCAGAGCCACCACTAGGACTACTGGTGTGACCACCACCAGAACCACCACCAAAGCCACTGCCACCAGTAGGGCCTCCGCTTTTGAATTCACCACCATGACCTCCACTGGAACCACCTCCAGTAGCACCACCTCTACTACCAAATCCACCACCACTACCAAAGCCTCCACCACTCATCCCGCCAAAACCTCCACCACTAGAGGTGACGGGGGGTGAAGCTAAAGCCTAAAGGGACCTTGTTTACTTTGATATTTTAAGGTTTCTAAGAGATACAAGGGATGTTGATATAAGGGACTGTGTCAACCATGTAGATAGACATGGGAGGCATTAATACTCCTAACTTTCCTTCGTAATCCTCAAAAGTGGCTCCTTGCATAACACTAGGAGTGTTTGAAAGAGCACATGCTTCTGTCAAACTAGTAAGACTAGCCAGGAGCTCCAAGCCTATTCTATCTTTTCGAATCATGTACTTAAGTTCACTGATGACCCAAGCGGCCCTAGCCATCTTTGGGTTCCTTTCCAAATTATTTTCTAAGGCACCCAACCCTTTGCTAAGGGAAGAGACATATTTTGAAGGGATTTGAACGACCTCATACTCATCCACTGATAATGGCGTAGGGGACGCAGGAGGAGTGGGGACGTGATCAGTTTCATCAAAGAATCCTATCTTTCCCCCTAGAAACTACTCCTACAAGGCCACACTAATAGTGGGACCAAAGAAAAGGCCTGTAGAGAAATTGGTAGTGAACTTCGTCCTTTCCATCGGAAGGTGTCGTACACTTCTCCTAACGATATACCCGAAAGTTGTGGACTAGGTTGTGATTCTCATAAACCTTCACAACACTTAGGGATACAATAGTCACAGAGTACACAAGAGAGGTTTCAACACCAATGGATGAAAAAATGTTGGTTCACATCAGGTTCACCAAAAATGTAAGAGAGGGGGACCAACCACGTTCAAGGCCCCAGGTGATAGAAGGCCAAGAGCGGAAAGCTGCCCTAACTTACCTCAACTTAGCAAGATGTTGGGCAATGTGGGACAAGAATGATGAGGACTATAAAGTCCTTCAATCACCCTATAGAACCAAAATGGAAGATGGGCTAGGCAAGCCAATTTTTGGGTTCAACACTACACCTTAGGAAGCTCTCTACCCGAGCATGGAAGCGTGGCCCTGGGACAACAATGTGGTGTGCTAGCATTTGTATGACCAAACAACTAAAGAGACAAGGTCGAACCTAAGAAAAAAATCTAACGACCCAACAAACTACTACTAAAGGGCCAAAATAACGTGATTAAGTAAACAAAATACTCTCTAATATGGTAAAGAAAAAATGTGAGAGTTAGGGTGGCAAGAAGGATCTCACAAAGAAACTCATTTTCCAGCTAGCTCCTCAAAAGCACGTTCACCTACACACAAAGAGGAGGAAATTGTTGGGTGGTTGTATAGGGGCTTGCCTTAGTCAGACCCCCATTTAGGTGTTTCCACCTTCATAGACAACCAAGAAAGCTAAATAAAGAGAATAACATAATTGAAGAACACTAAAGCACTACAAAATAGTAAATGTGCTTACTCTACCAAGTAATAGAGGAGATGAATGGGAATCTTACCACCTCCACCAAAAGCACTCAAGATTGATAGGGGAGAGATTGAGAGTACTCGAGCCTTTGCTGCAATGGTATGGTCCCAAACTTGATATACTAAAGTGATGGAGTGAAGATATTACTGCAATGGAGTACAAGAGTTTTGCTAGAATGCTTGAAGTGAGTGCAAGAGAGTGTGAGTGAAGTGAGTTGAAATTAGATGGTGTTCAATTAAATGCTTAGAGGATCAAATGCTTGTTGAAGGAGTGAATTTGAAGGAGAGAGTGAAGGAAACGACCATATTCGGGTCGGTCAGCCAAAGAGGGTGTTACAACTTGACCACCAATGAGAAGTGTAACACCTCTATAGGTTCAAACACAGAAATCTTCTAGGGATGTAAGCATGACATGCAGACGTCTATGCACTGCGTGGGTGTCCCCAAAATAAATTTCCCCACCGACACTCAAAATAGGTGCCAAGTGGAATGAAAGTAGTGGACTTAGGTGTAATTAAGCCTTTGAACTTGGTTTCCTAAGGTGGAAAAAGGAAAAAAGGGGAATTTGCATAAGGGGTGCAAATTCACTCTTATACAATTCGATTTTCTTAGAATTATGTTTTCATGTATTTTGATTAAACCTTTGAAGTATTAACAAACTAATCATATTAAGTATGGGTTATAATATTATTTTAAAATCTTGTAAGTTTTAGTTTTTTCTAACCCTAATGTCTTGAATTATGTTGTCTAACCATCACTCATATTTCCCCTATGACACTTCTTGGTGGTGACAACTACAAATACTCAAAAGGAGTTGATCTTCCTCTTGTTTGCACTCTTCTCATTGTTGTTTGCACTAGGTCTACTTAAAAATCTGAGAATAGAGTCACCAGGTATTTGTTTATAACATCAAAAGGCTAAAAACACTGTTATATACACTAGGAAAATAGTGAAAATTGAGTAATTCTTGACTGAAAAAAGTTTCAACATCCCACTAGATGTGCCAAAAATTGTTGTCATGAGGAATACACCTTGACTAAGTGTAAAACTTAGCTATCTTGTGAAACATGGGAACATATTTAAGTTGTGGGTTACTTATGGTGAAGATGAACCTACAAAGAGGGTTGGTTCCCTTGATGATCCTCCTAAAAGCTACTAATTTGATAAGGAAAAGGAGAGAACTAAAACTGAAAATATTACTTGATCCTAGGAGGTGATGCACCAAAAAATGAGACTTATACTTGTTTCAACTCACAACTTCTCTCAAAAATCAGCTTTACCCTATGCACAACTCAATTTTCACAAGCTCACACAATAATGTTTCATAAGAAGGTTGTATTTTAGGTTCTTGAAGGAAAACTGAAATAAAATGTTTTGTAATGAGACACAATTTAAGGATTTAGCATTGATAATCACAAAAATAAGATCAAATCATCTACAAAGATAACACATGAATTTGGAGAAGGAAAACATGCTACTTTTATTGAAATAGTGGGATTTCTTGTTGATGCAAATTTGAAAAAATAATAAAAATTGCATAAACTTGCAGCTCTCTATTGAAAATATCTCTCAAATAATTGAGTTACAATCCCTTTTCTTGCATAAGGAAAAACAAAGAATAAAAATAACTAAATCAAAAAGAGTTGAATGCTTGGTTTTATTGAAATCCACCTCTAGCTTAACTAGACATGTTTTTTGTGGAAGAGGTTGATTTTACATGATGATTTAAGAGTTGTTTGGGTGTGGAGCTCCTTCTGAATTGGTTGAAAAATCATGCAAAGCTTTGTGAAGAAGATTTGACTTGACCTCTTGGCTTCTACATGCCCCTTGAAAGGTGCCTCAACTGAACTTGAATAGGTCTTCAAATAATATGCATGATATTTGATTGGAATTAATGAATTTAATCAATCTGCATAAATAATTTAAGTTTTTGGGTGTACAAGGAAAAACAACCTTTATTTTAGGGCCCAAAATTGCCCCAAATAGCATGCTTATGGCTCAAAATTTTATTTAACTCCTATTTGTACCCATGCAACCTCTTTAATAGGCCTAAACTGACTGAAAGCACCTCTAAAACTGATCCTTTAGATCACTTAACTTTTGAAAGCATCTACATGATGATATGCATGTGATAGAGTTACTTGAAGTTACATGAAAATAACTTGAAGATGACTAGGTCTCCTAGGAGGCATAGGGGAACCTATCAGGGTTTTAAATAATGCATGTTTCAAAGCCTAAAATCTTCTCGTAGATTTTTCATGATTATTTTCCTCACATGAATTGTAAATAACGCCCTTTATGAACATGAAATTGCATTTGAGGTTTTAAAACACTATCACTATTCTTGATTTGAAGGTGTCTGTTCATTCCTTGCTTGTAGACTACTATCCATTTTGACCTCTAAACTTCCCTCTTTACCATTGTGTAATCCTTTTTATGCTTGTGTGGTGATCACTATCCACATTTACATTGTGAATAATACCTTTATATTTGATATAAGATAGTCCATTTGATATACTTTGACATTGAACTAACCTCCTTGTCATAGCTTGAAGATGACTAGGTCTTCTAGGAATTAGGTTATGAATCATGACTATGATTAAAAATTTTCCTTGTTGTCTAGAAAGTTCATTTCATGCCTCTTCTTCATTAAATTGATGACTATTATTTATCACATAGTCATTTAATTATATTATTTTCCATCATGCAAATGATGACCATTATTCAAAATATCTTTATCTTGCTTAAGGCCTATTAAGGGTCTCATCTTTGTCATGACTCTATTCACTTGAAAAAGACATTCAAACTATCATGGGTAGTGAATCTTGTACCAAATACCATCTCTTCATCTCCCTCTGGCTGTAGTGTCACAAGTATTATGTGCTCTTCATGAAGTGATTGTACCTAATCTTCTTACCATGAGACTTTTACTTTAGACTATCATACCAAATAGGGACCTATCCTTGTACTAATTGTGTGGAGATCACTATCCTATTTTGATTAGAATTATTCTCTCTTAGTTTATTTTCCATTGTCACAAGAATTGCACTCTTTAATAAAAAATTTAAATTTTCTACTATCTTTGTATTTAGGACTTTTATGTATGCATGGAAAACTATCATCTTCATCATGCAAACCCTGTTTTTACTATTCCTTAACAAAGTAAAACACTACCCATCCTTGGTTATCTTGTCACTATCCTTTCAAAACTTTATTATGCATGCTCTTGATTAAGTGTCTCATCAAAATTTTATGTCCCTACACTCCATGGACCTTGACTATCTTTCTTAAGGGACTGTCTATGCTCCTTAGACCATCCTTTACTATTTCACTATGACTCGATTGAAATATTCCTTTTGACACTTCCCATGAATAGTGTCACTATCCATATTCATTAGAAAATTCCATCCTTCATGTGCCTTAGTTTGACTATCACTATTGAATTTTTTATGCTCCTAGCTCTATATGAATATCTTCATCATTATGGTTTCTTGGCTGTCATCCATATGATTGTCATTGACTGATTCAATATGGAATCTTATCGTGACCTTACTCATTGGTATTTTGGGTCTACTAGGTTAATCATCTCATTGAAATGTTTGTCCTAGGTCTCTTATATCATCTAGATTGTCCTCTTCATGGTGCCTTGCAGTAGGTAAAGACTGTCCCATCACCTTTTTAAAAGACTATTTTATATATTCATGATTGTCCATTAAATTTTTTGCTAATGACTATCTATGTTAACTGTGCTCATACCATTGTAAATTTTATTGATGATTTTCCTTTACGATTAAGGTGACTATTCACTTGTAAATTTTAAGGTAAGGATTATATTCTTTTAGTAGCATCCTCTATTCATAGTTCTTTATTGACTATGAACTGTCATCATATTTCTTTTATCAACTTTTGATACATAACTTGTAGACTACTTTCCTTTCTTCTTCTCAAGACAACTTATCTCTTTGTAGAAATTAGACTATATACCTTTCTAAGTGAAGGACTGAAATTATATCATTATGGTCATAAATACTATGCTTGCTCCTCATTATAGTCATAAAGACTATCCTTACACATAGTATGATGACTTTCCTTTACCAGTTGATGCTTATGTGCTCTTGAATGTCACTCATCCCCTTCTTGATATTGTCCTGATCATGTCATAGTGGATGGACCATTAGTTGTCCTCTTGTGAACATGAGATTGAATGAGTATCTTTTCGTTCCTTGTCATGGGCATCTTCATACATCTTGCCACTATAATCTTTAAAGAATTGCATTTGCTAGCTTTGAGATGACTGTCATATCCTTTCCCTTAAATTCATTATGAATATCTATTTTAAGCCTATGCATACAAGTAGCATGTGTACATACAATCCATGACATATATTAAATTATTCCTTGGTATTGAAACATAAAACATCAATGCATATCCCTTAGCACCTGTAAAATTTCATAGACTTGACACTATACTTTTGCATGGTTAGGATTTTGAACTTAGTGACCTATGTTTATTAATAGTTGTCTCTTTGATGTGGAATTCCTTTTCAACCTTGCATAATATTTTCTTCTATTCTCTCATCAATGATGTGACATCCTCTTTTCCATTATAACCTTCAAATATCAATAACATGATTATGAGTAAATTCCAAACCCCACTAGTTTGACCTCATTTGCAAACAGTTGACAAACCAATAAATGTAGTTGTTTGACCAAGTCATAGGGGAGATGGTGCCATGGGAGGTGATTGCAACTTATAGAGTGATTCTTATTACAGATGGAGGTAATATGATATTTGTGCCACCTAAGGAGGTGAATCCAAAATCAAGGGTTATGTGTTGGATTTACCATATCTTGTAGAATTATGGGGGTTGAGAGAAGATGCAATGCTTCTCAGATCTAATCAATAACGGATGTGGTGCCAGAATGGTTTGAGAAATTTGTGACTATAAGGAGCACTTAAAGTGCTCAATTGCTCCCTTTCTTCTACAATGTCTACCGTGAAGGTTGATGATATGAGATTGGCCTTCTTATTAAAGAAGAGGCACAACTAGAATTCTCACCTTCCACTACAGGAAACATATGGAGATGGTACACTTATTATCTCCAAAATCTATCAACAAAATTCTTTCAATTTGAAAGTACTCTACAAAGTAGGTTGGATAAAGTAAAAAAAAATTGAAATGAGGCCATGGTACAAGTATTGGTGAGGTTGTGAGGGGTGGAGGCCAATGCAACTAAGAATAATGCCTCAAAATTGGAATATATAATAAGATAATGGGATGTAGAGATTGGGTTGAGGGCCTTGGAATGGCCTTGAGTAGGGAAATGGTTCCTACAAACCAAGGTGCGAGAGGTTTCTTTTGCAATGAGATGTGGAAAATACATTAGAAATTCCTATACCCACTTGGAAAATCTCCTCTAAATCGACCTTTTTATAGTGCATGGATCCTAATGAAGCTAATGCCAAGAGTTGATTAGTAGATGCAATGATACAAGACCTCCATAATAATTATAACCCCTATAGCCTCAAAGAGCTATAATATACTACAAAATAATGATGGTGGATCCCTCTAGAATAGGCCAAATACGCCAAAAATTCTTATAAATAAAAATTTCACGAAGCTTGCAACAATAGGTTGTAGGCCAAAATACATGCAATAGGCCAATTTTTTGCCCAAAAAATGCGAAATGGGTAGATTGGAAAAGGGTCAGATTGGAACTTTGCTAAAAAAAATTCTTTTTTTATTTTTAATTTTATGTACCATATGGATTTTTATGGTACAATAAGTACACAAAATTTTAAAATTTACAAAAAGTGAAAGTTATCGAAATTTACAAAATGAAAGGCATTTCTTCATTTCTTGGGCCTTTTAAACACAATGATAGTATTCGTTTGGATCCATAATTCTCTAATGATAGGGATGTGTGGGAGCCACCTTGATGTAGGAAGGAACATGCTCTCATGAATTTGATACCATTTTGGAGAACTCCAAGATCAAAGATCTCAAATTGATAACCTTCCACAAATGAAAATATGAGCTCTTTGATCTTGGAATTCTCCAACATGAAGCATATTAATATTTCATATAAATTTATTTGGAATATGGTGGAGAGTGGTAAGGACATGATTTATAAGGATGAAACTCATGATAATGTTACATATTCAATTATAAAACCATTAAGCAGAGATAAGTTCTCTTGGTGTAGGGAGGCCATAGGACTTGCATCTTGTACTTAATTAATTTAAAATTTTCTATTTATGTCATTGTAATGTATGATATAAATAAGGATAATGTTACAAAATATGGTGATATTAACCTTGTAAATATTATGTACTTCACATGTCTCCAACACCTCGAGAATGGTAAAATGGATGCCTATAGGGTGACTAATCAAATTATTTATTAATTGTTTTTCTCTTGGATGACTTGAATATTGGTTTTAGTTGATTAATAAGGGAGGTGGATTATGAAATTGATGGTTAAAAAATTATTAAAATTCATTTACACCACTTTCTTAATTTTAGATGATATATGAGAGAGTGAAACATCTATTAGTATGTCAAGTAGGGTCCACATTAGTTGGCCACTTTATTTTGGAGTCTCAAATTATTTAATGTGTTCCCACTCTTTTCAATGGTGAAATTTTCTATTGGTTATGGTTTCTATTCATGGAGGTATTAAATATTTGTCACATGGGGTGTTAAGTTTTTTCCATGCAATGTATATTGGTGGTTTAGTGTTTGGAATCCATTTATGGGTTTTCTCCCTTTAGTTTTATATAAACTATATGTCATGGATATTTTTAATTGGTATTTTTTAGGTTGAACATTATTACACCACTATAATGTTGTGATATTAAATGGATAAAGTTATATGTATTAATATAACTCTTATATTGGATTAATACAGAATTGTCCTTTATTTTTTGGTAGATTCTCTCAAAAGGGTTTATCCACATATATTTGATATTATGTGCTTATTTATATTTTCATGTTATTTCAATTATCTAATTTGAATTCCTACATGATTATCCAAGTTATATTTTATATTTATAATGGTTTATGACATGATCTAAACTAGATTGAAACACTTCATTTTATACTATCATTGCATTAGTTTACCTATTTGATCAACACCATCTTGCTATGCCCTTATGTTATTCTCTTTCTATAGTGATATAGCTAGCATTTAAGAATGTGCTAATCATGATGATATCACTACACACTTTTTCCATATTATAATGGTTGAATCATATAATGACCTAAACATTAATATTTCTCTTCATGAGTCTTTATCCATCATTTCTTATATATTTGAGAGGTCTCTCTTAGAATTATACCCATCCCAGAATGTTTTTGAAATGTATTATCCTCTAATAAATCCCAACCATTATATTTTTTTTGGAGTTGATGATTGAACCACACAACCCCTAGAGATCACTTGTAGCCAAAACACCTTATAATAGAAGAGAAAAAATAACCAATTTTCTATAAAGCTTGAGATTTCTATTGATGAAATAATTGATATTTGTTACCATATAAAATTAATAAGTCCTTGATAAAGGATAAATAATCCCTAAGTGGGGATATAATAAGATCATGACATGTGTCTTAATCATATGAATTGAGACACAAAAAACCACATGACCTAAGTAAGCTTAAGTATGCTAGTGTAAATAGGTCCTAATTAATAATCAATTAGGTGATTTATATTATGAATCTAATAGCCCCCTTAAGTGCAACTTAGGAATTATTAAAAATAAAAAAATATTTATGAATATGCACGGATGGGTCCCAAGTATAAGGATTGATGAGGTACCCATGTAGAAAAACTAAATATCTCATATTCATAGAAAAAGAGAAACTTGATAGGAAAAAAATCTCTCCAAAGAGAGAAAATGAAATAAATTTTTACAAGTGAAAGAAGGTGAGAAGGAGGACTCAACATGACACCCAAAGGATTGATTCTATCACAAAAGTACAATATTGAACCCCCAATAGGAAAGAAAGAAGAGAATATGAATCCCCCCAAAAATAATTAAGTACCTTTTGTGTCAATGATGAGAGATTAAAGATATAATATGATCCACTACCTACAAAAAACATTCATCTCGTTGGGAATAAATAGATCCACTAGTGATTGAACAAGCCATTGCTATAATGTAAATGAATAGGGAATCCAAATACAAATGTGTGTATCTAAAAATTGTTTAAATTTCTACATGTTAGAATCAAGTGAAACCAATCCAAAATATTGTGAAGATTGATATAGAAAAACCTCCAAAGACAATGATGATAGGTCTATCATCAAAGAGGATATGTATGTCCTCAAATAAAATTCTCTAAATATAGAATATGAGACTCCACAAACAAGGATGAAATGTTTCTATATATGAATCCCAAGTAGTTGTATCTAGAATATGACAAATATATTGCTACACTAAATCAACATGGCCCATATATCTAGTGATACTAATCTCATTAGGAGAAATAGAAGATAAATATGTCGTTTCAATAGGATTATAAGTAGGAAAATAAGTCTATATACCATCAAATGCTAGACGTATAATATAATCAAGCTTCTCTAGGTTATCGTCATTAAATGGTATCTTATCTACATCAACAAGGGGAATGAGAAATTTTTTAGTAAGATCATTTGGGAATGGATAGATATGAGGACCTCTAAATATTTCCCATTTAGTCCAAAGTATAGGGTAAATCATGATCAACACTAGAACAAACCAATCCTACAACATGATCAATCTTATTACCCCATGTTGATTTTCTTCTAGGATTTTCCTAGTTTAGGTATGACTCCATATAGATAAGACAATAGATTAATCCACTTCAGATGTGTCAAGATATCATTCTTCCAAGACTCATAATTATCCATATTAGGAGTACCATATAATAATGAATAGAAAACTCATGATACCTCCTTATGTGATAAAATTAGAGAATAATAATCTAAATACATATCAATAGGTTGAAGTGAAGTATCCTCATGAAAGTTAAATTTTTTTCTAAAGGTTTCAAATTATCCATGTAATTGACCATAATATAAATGAAACAAATTGAATAAAATATACCTAGGGTAGATTATGGAAAGAGTGCATAGATGAATATGAATATCTTCTTAATGCCTTTCCAATGTTGTAAGAATCATGAGAATCAAATATCTAGGAAAAAGTTATGAGATTGGAAGCAAAAAAGAATTATATGACTTCAATAGGAGATAAAATATACCAAAATAAAAAATTGAGAAAAATACTAGCATCACTAATAAGTTCTTAGAACAAACTTTCTAATGACTTAATTTTTAAAAATGTGATATTACATGCTCAAGTTATGCCAGCAAGAAAAAAAATAGCTACCTTTAGGCATATAAAATAGGGAAAGGGGCCTAGGTGGTGGCTCTTGATTTGGCACTGCCATTGGATTGGACAATATAATTACAATCGCAAGGTAGAGTACTAGCCAATAAATGGTGGAAAAACTAAGGCATGGTTGTGTGACATTGATTTGGGTAGTTGTCGTGATTTCTAGATATATAGTCACTGTCACCAAGCTTAGCACCCCTCAATTAGAGATGACTAGGGGTTATGGCTTGGTATGACTACCATATTCCCCCAAAATCTAATGCTAAACCAAAAAAAATAAAAAATGAGTTTTTAAATTTGCACCATTGCTAAAAATATATTCACTAGAATTTTACATAGCACACTATATTTTTGCACATGTAGAGATAAATTATGACACAAACCCTGGTACGATGTATAGATTCTTCCTAAAATTTGGTACCTAAAAATTCCTCAATTTTTTTACCTCCATTTTTAACAAATTAACAATTGATCTTAGGGTATTTGGGTATTTTGGATGCAATAATGATGCCCATTTTTCTCAAGGGTGAATTATTTCAATTCTCAATGGTACATCTCTCAAAACAATAATAAGAAATTGTAGGCTAGAGCTCTAATACCATGTTGGAGTTGATGATTGAACTCCACATCCCCTAGAGATCATGTACAATTAAAAGACCCTATCTAAGAGAGAAAAACAATAATTTTTTTATAAAGTCCAATAATTCTATTGATGCAATAATTGATAATTGTTACAATATAAAATAAATAAATCCTTGATAAATAATAAAGAAAACCTAGGTGATTATATGATAATATCTTGAAATGTGTGTTAATCATATGACTTGAGACAAAAAATAATGTGACCTAAGTAAGCTTAAGTATAATAGTTAAATAGGTCCTAATTAATAATTAATTAGGTGATTTAACTTTTTAATCTAAAAATTTCTCCACTTTCCTTATCTATTTTACCTTCCATATCCATCCCTTTAATATTGATATAATTATGTGGGATTTTCCCTCCAAATCTTCCAAATTTAGTCATTACCAAATACATGTTAATTCCTCTTCCTCATTGTTTGATTTTTCTTATGTATATTCTAAACATTAGGAGATTGATACATATTACATACTCTTACCTATTCTCCTTCTACCCCTTATGATACTCACTCCACATACTTATGGTTTTATTTTCCTTTGGATCCTTTTATTCTCACATATCCTTCTATTTTTGGTATTGGTACCCTTTATTTTTACAAGTATAACACGGTCAAGGTGATCTATTGCATCAAATGAGACACTTATATACTCTATTTTTTAACACAAAATTGTGGTGATATTGTCTTGTCCAGAGTCTATCCTAGCACCTTTACAAATCATGCTTTGGACTAGTTTTATAATTTACCTCTTAATCCTTTACATTCCTATTATAATATATTGTATGTATTTGTACAACATTTTCAATATAACATAGACCCTATAGTCCATCTTAAACTCATGACACCATGCAAGAAATATTATAATAAAAGTTTTGTGGATTTCTTCTCACTCTTATTTTCTATTCTTGTCCACACATGGGTTTCCAATCTTATATTGACTACCACCAACTTCTATTCCCCAAATATATCTTGAGTCATATCCAAGACAAAGTGGCCCTTCAACCATATCATTATCATGTTAACTTATCTCTTATTGCTAGTCAATTTAAACAAATATTTCTAGAGCATCTTAAACTCAACTATGGTTACCCTTCTTCTACCTCTCTTCTTTTGGATCCAATTTTTGATCCCCTTTCAAATGACCAACCTTATTCCCCTCCACACAATATGAACATTCTACACATATATTGACCCTTCTATTTGAATTTTAGCTAACAAGCTTTACAATTCCCCAAATTAGAAAATGTGTTCCTTCATCCCTTATTTCTTGTGCATATCATAGAATTCTTGGACACTCTACCAATAATTTCCAAGATTTAAAGAATAATATTCATGATCTAATGAATGAGGGTGGTATCACCAATTTTTGACACTATTATATTAGTATATGGGCCCAAATGTGTGATAAATCCCTTGCCTATGGTACAAATAAAAATTCCATTACATCCTTGCTACAAAAAAAATTATACAATATTCTATGCATGATCTCACATAACTTCCTCCTCTTTACCTATTATTTTTGTGTAATTTAGTTCCCTTCTTAAGGATCCTTTGAAACCCATTGTCAACATTCACTCTTCTATTTATAATTCTACATCTCACATGACTATAAATTTTATCTTCTCTCTTGATAATCCCCCACTTACTAATATAAATATTTATACCTTCTTTATCTAGTATTTTCACTTTTGTCTCCCTTCACCCAAAAAAGATTCTTATCACCACTAATACATATTTCATGACACACTTGGTTGGGTTATCTTCAAATAAATTTTAGACCATTTGCAACCTTATAGATTTCCATTCAATGTCTATTATTGATTTACTTCTCCATTTCATTTTCCCTATTGTATCTCACCAATGTGTTGTGTCATTTATTTTTACATAATTTATTGCTACACATATTATATTTCCTTCACCTTCTTCCTATGATTTTTCTCCTTCTCATATTAAGATAATTCCTCTATTTCTTATATATTTTTCTTCTTTCATGGCTTGAATTTATTTTCCCATTATGTGGTCATATGATAACAAGAACTTTCCTTAGTGTTGATATTTCTAGCATATATTCTTGTAGACACTGAAAAATGTCTTGAATGATATCACGCACTCGAAATAGGTATACTAACATCATTTCATCTTGAAACCCATCCTCTTTTTGCTTAATTAATTAAATTAGCCTAGCTATTTAATTAATTGCATCATTTTTGTCTATTAACCTAATTTATCAAATTAGGTTAATTCACCCCCTTTCATGCTAACATTTCATCTCATTAAATTAAATTAAATAAATCAAACTATTTAATTTAATTCCCTAAGTCTTCTTATTTAATTAAATAACCCTAAGTTATTTAATTAAATGTCATTTCACCTTTCCCCATTCATTGAATCATTCAATTTAATGAATATCACTTTAAATTCTTCTAAAATCCCCTAATTGTATGATTAACATTATTTAATTCACAATTATATAATTAATCTATTTTTCCTCCAAAAGTGGAATATTCCCATGGAATATTCCTTCCCCTTTTTGCACAATTAAACTTTGTTTTAATTTGCAAAATATCCTTTTTCCTCACCCATGAGAATATTCCAAAGAATATTCTCTCTCCTCCAATCATTTGAAAAAGGGAATATTCTCACTTGGCTTCTTGAGAAAGTTAACCTTTGACCTCTTAAATAGGTCAAAAGTGTGTAAATTTGGAAGGAATGAGAACCCTTGATTAAATCACATCTTGCATTCTCACCTGTTGATGATAATCCATGATCCATGCCTCCAATTTCCTCCATCATTGACCATTGATTAACTTTTTCAATCTCAATCTTTCATTTCTCATTTTCTTTCCTATAAATAAAGCACTATTTGGAGACAAATGGATCCATCTTTCAATTTGAAAACCTATGTTGTTGGAATCACTCACACTCACACTCATACTTTACTCACATTTAGCATATTTTAGTTCATTTTTTAGCTTCATATTAGCTTTAAGCTTCCATTAATGGCTTTCATGCATGCATTTAACTAATTAGATAATTAGGGTTTGAATCCGTTTGGTTTAAATCTCATTTATATTATCTTAGCAATTGCATATCTAAGTCATTTAGCATGAAATCATAGTAGATTAGCTTTTACATCATGCTAATTTTAGATCAAAATCATGTTTTCATTCACATATCACAACAGTTTCATCAATTCTCTTCAATAGAATTGATTGGAACAAGCTCACTAATCACGGGATTGGGAAAGGGTCATTGTTCCACACCAACATGACAACATTTCAAAAATGGGATAAGTTTCAGATGGATTAGAGTAGACATTTAAATGCTTTCATAGTTCATAATGTTTAGTTTCAATAAATGTTTATCTCAGCTTTCATTTGAATGATCTTGTTTAAGATTGAGTATTAGTGGCATGAATATGCTTGTATTCTTCATGAATCAAGCATAATCGGCCCATACTAATATCCTCGATCGACATTCTGGCGCTAGAATGAGGGAAAACTATCAATTTAATCAATTTCCATCTTGAATTCCATTGTTCTAGCTTTTGTAGAATAGAGTAATGCTCTAGACAATTTCAGCAATGCCTTTGTAGGGTGTCACCATACAATGATGCTATCATCAATCCAAATAGAAATGCCTATTAAATGCACCGATGCTAATTAAACAAACGACAACACTAAAAATTTATAGAGGTATCAAAAATTTGCAAATGGTGATGCCCGACAAAATAACGATGCTATCATGCTCTCTAGTTTGTCTGCAAAGTGACGCTCTTGTTCACCGGAGTGACACTATCGTGTACAATGATGCCCACCTTTGGTAAGAAGTTTAACAATCATTTTTCAGCATGTGTTTTAATTTTTTTGATTCATCAGGGTACTAACATGTCTCTACCATTCTAGTTTTTAGAATAACATGGTTTTGCAGGTTGGACGATACGAAGTTAAAGTGAAGAAGCATTTTATTATTAAAATTTTATGATTGTAACAAGCGTTTGATGCTTTGGGGCAATTATAACCCAATTTCTTATGCTTTTTACTTTATGTTCTAGGACCTCACTAAATTTCATTTGGGTTTAAAATGAATGCTCAAACAGAACTAAAATTGAACCCTCATCTCATCATTGTCTTTTGGGTTTAAAATTGAACAAGGAAACTTAAAATTTTGTTTGGTGCGTAAAATTAATTCATCTTAGCTTTTGTAATACCCCCATATTTCTGATACTATTTGCTACTATTGGTTTCTCTTGTGTGTTAGCATGATACTGATTTGTGTTGGTGATTCATTCACCGACTTGGTGTGTGCGGATGCGTAGTTTAGTTAATTGTTGCATGTGACATTATTAGTATGATTTATGATACTCTGTGTGTTGATTGGATTATTGTTTATTCAAATAGTTGTTCATTAATGTTTATATGTCGATATGATGATTCTGTGGTGATCATGTTATTTGAATTCAGTATTATTTTATAATGCAATGGTTAATAATTAGTTATGATGTAGTAGTTAAGTATCATGTTATCTTATGATCAATTTGGTTAGAAATGTTAGTTCGTTATTGATATTGTAATTGTTAGAATAGAGTAGGTGAGAGGACAGTGTAGCATCACTCGTTCACGAGTGCCCTGCTACACTGCAATTCCTTCTCACATAGGATGTTTGATTATATATATATACATGTGCTACTTGACGTCTATTTGGATGCAGGATTGCAGGAATAAGTCTCGATTCCACCTGCTTCGGCAGGACAGGGCGAGCAATAAATTAACCCAATGGGTAAAAATGTTGAAAAAGGGAGTAGGTTTGGAAGTGTCCCCGTCCCAAGTCCGTCATCTGTGGTGAGTCGTTGTGTTATGACTGAAGTTTTGTCCTTGTCTTTATGTAATTTGACTGTTGAGTATTTATTTAATTCTTGGTTAGTATTTAATTAATTAATCGCATTTCATAAAATGATTAATTAATGTTGCATTGTTATTTGATTTAATTGAGAGTTAGAAAAGTGTTAAATTTAAATAGATTGTAAATTAAAAAGTATTTAATTAATTAAAGTGCAAGAAATTAAATTAAATTAATATTGTTGTGAATGATTAGATATTATCTTTTATTAATATTAGATTAGAAAATCATGTGAGGATGATTATATATTATTATTTTTTTTATTAATAGTAAATTAGCAAAGCTTGCATAGATAATATCTTGATTTAATAAATTATTTTAATTAAAAATTTTAGATAAGTGTGAGCTTTTAAAAGCTCAAAAAGGACCAATAAGAAAGGAGGATTTTTGAGAAAAGAAAGCAGAAGAGCTTTATTGAATATTTATTTTGATTTATTATTTTTATGAGGGATGGATTCACACACACAAGTTTTTGGCTCTGTTGTTCTGGAGCTAGAAAAGAAAGATAGTTTTGGATTTTGGCGTTTTCTGGTAAAATTATTGTGGTTCTGAAGAAAAGATCGAGAAAAGAGTTGAAGGCAGGCAGTCGAGAAGAGGATTCTTCATCAAACGAAGGATTTCAGGTTCCTTTGAAGTTCATTATTTCTTTTCTGGTTTATTCTTCTGTAATAAATTTTGACTGCCATGTTGAAAGATTAATTTCTCCTTGTGTTTTGAAAAGAGTTTTCCTGTGATTGAGATTCGTCTGTTATAAATGTTTGTAGTGAAAACCTTGTTTTAAATTCTTTAGTATAATTTGGTTATGAAATTATTGAAAAGAAAATTTTATTTTATTATCATTTGAATTTGGATACATTTGGATACCCAGATCTATGTAAGAAAACAATTTATTCATTTAGTTATTTTTGAATCTTCTGATAGATCTATTATATAAATTTATTTACTCTATTTTTTTTTATAATAAAATAAATAAATATATAGAGATTTTATATATATGTTTCTTTGTATTGATCAAATTTACGAAAGGATTTTTATTATCAAACAGATTTGTTTAAACAAATTCATGTTTGGGATTTCATTTTTTATTGAAAACGAAAATTAAATAAAATAAAATTAACTGATTATATAACTCTGTATATTAATGGCTTTTATTTCAAAATTTTCTGTATGCGAAATAGTTGTGTGAATAAGTTTAAAAATAAAAATATAAATATAAATCTAATTTTAGAATAAGAAAAGATAAGTTTATATTAAATTTTGTGGGGGTGGGCCAGGCCGAGGCGTACCCGGCCCCTCCGTGGTTGGCTCAAAATTAGTTAGGGTTTTATTTTTATGTTGTTTTTATTAGTATTTTAATTTATAATTCAATTTTTTATTTAATTCGTATTCGTTTTTTAATATATATATATAATATATTATTTAATATATATTTATTATATATTATTTAATATATATATATATATATTATATATATATATATTATTTAATATATATATTTAAATTAATTGTTAAATTTTTATAATATGTTTTAATAAAATGATTGGTGTTATAAAAAAAAATGTTTTATTCTTAATATATTTATATAAATGATTTTGAAATGTTTTGAATAAAAAATTTAGTATGATAATTTTTACCAGATATAGTGATATAGTTTAATTGGAGAAATTGGAAATAAGCTATGTGATTATAATTAAATCGAATAGTTAAAATTTATAGGTATGATGTTATAATGTAATTGTGCGAATTTGAATTTAACAATGTGTTTTGTTTTGAATTGAATAATCTTGTATTGTGGACTTAGTTGTTTGATGAAATTATTGAGTTTGGAAATATTTCTTTATGGAGTTGTTCTTAAGTAATTATTTTCTGGGGGTTATTCGTTAAGTTGTTGTGGTACTCTCTTCTTTGTTTAAATGTGTCGTATGGGAAAACCCTAGGTTTACGTTACCTTTCGTAAGCGTTTAAGTTATTGTTAAGGGTGTCCAGAGATGGAATGTTTTCTATCATGTTTCTTTTATTCTCCATGTCGGGCAAATGGGATTAAGGGTCTATGTAAGTCTTCCAGAGAAGTTCTCTAGAGCGGGATGTTTTGTGTAGAGGGTCAATTTGTGAATCACCTTGGGAATGATATAGAGTTTTACTATGATGTTGTACCCGGTTTCCACGAACGGGGATTTGTGCCTCCTGGAAAATAGGAGAGGGTAATGAGATTTGTACCTCCTTTGGAAGGAGTGTGTTTTCATATTTGGTTTCCTCCAGTGTTTGGAGTGAGTTTCCTTGTTTTGTTTCCTCCTTGGATTGGAGAGGTTATGATGTCTAGTTATCTGTTGTGGTATTGTATCTTGTATGTTGTTGATAGGAGAGTGGCTCTTTGTGGGGGTCCGGCACACAAAGAGGTGCCAGGGTAACTCACCTAGAGTTTAACTAAGTGATAATCTAAAAGAATTAATGGGGATCTTTCACACTAATAAGATAAAGAATGTCTCTCTCTCGTGAAGCAAGTGAATGATAAGGCTTGAGATGAGATGGGACGCATAGTTTTGCGTGAGGGTCCAGCGACCGGTAGAGGCAAGCCAGGGTAACCCAGGATGGGGGTCTGGTAGCCTAGGAAGGTTGAGCCAGGTAACTCATGGCAATTTATGCATGACACTCTTCCTATGTCGATAGTTAATCAGTTATTGTGCGATATTCATGATCTTTGTTCTCTGGAAGCATTGTAACCTCGTGTTAAGTGATATTGTGTTTGTAGTTGTTAATTGACTTTGTGATTGTAGATGTTAAGTGATATTGTGTCTGTAGTGGTTAAGTGATTTATTGATTTCTCTTTGGTTATTGTTGTAAATAGTCCTTGATATTATGTCTTGAGTTTCATTGATGTTGTGATTATGACTTGTTGTTATGTTCTGAAGTGGTTTGTTGTTGTGCCTTTGGATTTGTCGTTGTTGAGTTTCTAAGTGGTCTTTGATGTTAAGTTGTCTATTTGGTGTTAGTATCTATTATTTTTAGGCGTGCTTGGTCGGGGACCCTTCCTTGTCTACTCTCAGCACGGGGGTGGTTGGGTGGAACGTGCTTCGCACCCCATTGGGTTCCTTTTCTGTTGCAGATATATCTTTTATTGCAGGGTTTTGGAGGATGTTGATGATCCAGTAATTCTTTGTACCAAATGTATGTTATACTTCAGATGCAATGTATTCATTGATGTATTGTCTCCCACGTGTGTTGGGATGACCTTGTTGTAAATTGTATATGTAGTTATTCAGATGTATTTTCAGTCAATTGTATTTTACTATCAATTGGATGTAATCTATATTCAAGCCATGTATTTATTTAGGAATGATCATTTGTAATAGTTGTGTTAAGTTGTGTTATATCTGTGGTAATATAAATGTTTCATATCTTTATAATATCTTTCGTTGTCATGTGTACATATGTTATTAATATGGATATAGTTAATGGATATATTAGATGATGTTATGTGAATGAATGGATTTATATAATTGTTTAATTACTTGTTATCTTATTATCGTTGTTGTGGGTTAGAATAGTAATGTCACTTCGTGTACCCCATTGGAACTAGTTGTGCCACATAATACATTGTTATGTTATAATACTTAAGTATGTTTATTATATTCTTTTAAAAAAAAAAAAAAATTGTTCCATTGTTATTAGTTCCTTTGGGGTTCGCACGGCGGGGCGTTACAGCTTTAGTCGGTAAAATGAATCAGTGTCTTCTTTTTTGTGACACACTTCTAGTGTGTATCCAATCCCCTTGTGCTTCATGTAATCTTAGGTGAAGAGAAACACTCCAAGTGTACTTCATTGTTTGTGTACACTTATAGTATGTATCCAATCCCTTTGCACTTTGTGCGATCTTGGGTGAAGATAAATACTTAAGTACACTTATGCTTTTTGTCACCCTTAAGAGAGGACTTACTATGAGATACACCCCACAATGGGAAACTCATAGGCAAGTTCTTGCAAGCACATTTACCGGTAGCTATATTAAAGGTTGGGAAATCATGAGAAAGTACCTTCTATCCTGGACTATATAACATACTACACCTAGTACCATGCCTTAAGTGGAATGGGAATGGTAGTAAGAGCCTCAAGTGGCAAAGCAGGCATGTATACAACTAGGTGTTTTTAGTTTGTTACTAAGAGCCAAACTATTTAGCTACCAAAAATCATTAACACTTGTTGGTGCAAGAACGATTGTTTTGAAGCCGCCCCACATTTGTACTATTAATTATTGAAACAAAAAAATTCTTAGGATCTTAGGATCTTCAAGATTTTGAGATTCGGTGGTCCTAAGAAGTGTGTGCCATGGAGGGGAGCCAGTGTCGCCAAATCTCTAGTTGTTTGCAATGTCTTAGTGTTTGGAGAAATTTGAGTGGGGACTCAACAAGTATGGCCATTTCAACCTAGGATTGTAAATGATTGTGATTCAGTTTAATACATTGCTTGGTTCCAAAACTTTACAAAATAAACATTCACTATCTTCCTAAAAAAATTGAACACTTTGGCTTAAATATGGATACCTTTTGAAATAGCCTTGATATTACTACTTGTCCCAAGGATTTCTATCCTTAGAGATTTCTAAATATTTTGACTTATATCTCAATCCATATTTTCCAAAGAAAACATAGGAAATTATGGATTCAACCTCATGATTCTCACAAAATGGACATTGTGAAAGTTATGATGTTCTTGACTTAAACATTTAGTTTGAAAACTTAATCAAGATGAGTGTTTTTGGTAAAATAAATTCACTTAAGCAAGATAAATTGACACAATTGAACCCAACATGACTATTTGGAGATTGATTACTCCCATTGAACAACCTGATCTTGAAGGTGTTATCATTCAACCAAACTTTGAACCTATTAATGGGGAACAAACCGATATCATTAGTAGTTTGAGAAGCTTCACTTTTTTAACAAAAGAAACACCCGCTCAGTGGAGAAACACTACAAACATCTTAGACGAAGAAGAGGAAAAAACAAATATTGAGGCTAGATGACCCATATTACCACCACTTGCGTGGCAATAAATATCTTCCTTTCTTCCATAAACTTGAACTCTTATAAATGATCTCACGCAAAATTAGAATCCCCAAAAGAAGGTCTATTGGTTGTCACTTCAAACTTAGGAATCTCAGTTCAAAAGCAATCAAAAACTGTATTTCAACACTCTACCTCAATAGAAAAAAATTGTTAGTAAAATTTTATGAACACACATTGAGGAAACATTCACACATGTACATATTCTTTATGAGTCAAAACCAAGGTCTTTTTCATGATAATCAACCTATCTACAACCTTGGTCCTTTTCATGGTTTTGAACTCCTCTAAATGATCTATCAAACAATCAAAATCCGTAGGGGAATATCTACATGCCACCATTACAGATGTAGGTATCGTAATTCAAATTTTGGCAGGAAGTGGGTCTTAATACTTTATCACAATTGTGACCTCTTGTTAACAAACTATTATGCTTGAGCTAGGAGGAACGAACCAGATTTACATACCCACATCTATCCTCTCATTTAGGTCAACATTAGTCTTCAAGATTGGAAAACTTGAGAGGTCTAGCATCATTCTCACTACCTTGGTCTTGGAAAACAAAGGTTCACTTTAAGTTGAAATTGGGTCAAAAAATTCATTCACCCCTCCATCAAATTTCATCCTTCACCTCATTTAACTTTGCAAAATTTTTTAATACACCACTTTTTGACTTAGGCATAAATCAACCCAAAACCCTAACTTGGCTATTTTGTATGTGAAATGAATCCTTTTCCATGCATTTAGGTAAGTTAGTTATCAATCTTGAACTATTCTATCTTGAAGGTCATGAGTCTACCCTAAATATTTCCAAGTTCATCCACATCCTTTATCCCAACATCAAAACATCAAGTGTAAGTCAAAAGTGTTGTCCCAAAAATGTTTGCAAAGATCACTCTCCACATCACCCATCTTTTCATTCCCTACTATCATCATTGCTCATAAAAGACTTAAAGCATCCCTTTTACCTAGATTTGAGTCAACTAGAGAGTTCAAACATTACAAATCACAACACAACTCTCCCAAAGGTGACACAAAATTTATGATAAAGACAAGATCACAACACACGAGAATTATGGAGAAAACCAAAGTCACATTTACCTCAAGTGATCCAAATCCTTTAGAATTTTATTTGAGAATTCAAGATACCCCATCACAACAACCATCATCTCCCTCAAGACCATATGAGATAGAAGACATCACGAACAATCCCTTTGAACTTACTAGGGATGAAATTATGGAACGTCGAGCCTTTGAAAACATAGCTCCTATTTCCCCATCATTTGTTGCATAAAATTTGACACACGGCTTCACAAATCCATCACTAGGGATAACTCAAACATCCACTCCCAGTCTTGCAACTAGCCTTGCCAAGTACTTTGGTCTAACTTTTCCATTTGAGAGCAACACACTTGTGGGTACCCTTGATATCAATCCTCCATCCCAAACAACCACGTGGATACCTACCTTTGGTGATCCTCCTATTCCTGAAGATCCCAAAAAACCATATAAACCTCTTGAACTTCATTATTCCACCATGACCTCCACATATCGAGGACACCCCTCTTCATCCATACCCATGAGTACCACAAGTGTTCCCACCATCATACAAAGTAGTATAGACCAAATTTCTCAAAACGACACACAAGGGAATGCCAATACTATACCATAGAGTCAACCCTTAATGCAGATTGGGACATCTTTACCTAATCCTCCCATTGGTTCATCTATACCATTGGTTTCACAAAACACATCCACCCCATCCATTATCAACCCATCTCAGAACAATTCCTTGTTCACAAATCCCACCAACCTAGGTAATACCTTATTTACATCTCTAGCACAAGGAAATCCTTAAGACATGGGATAAGGGAATATTTTTAATCAATGGACTCAAGGTCCTAGTGTGTCATTTCCATCACAAAATCTAATGGCACCATCTTAATCTTTTCCCACAGTCCCATTTACCATGCAAAATCAAACGAGACCTCAAACTTACATTCCCCCACATCAATCCACCATCTTACAAGGGATGTTAAACCAAGGGAACCCTTCACCTCTCATCAATAATCTGATACCCACTCAAAACATCAACACTCACAATCCATCTCAGATATCCCAACAACCACCTGATCCTACATTGCAAGCACATGCCCTAGCTTTACAACAAGCACAACAAGCTTATCAACAAGCCATTCAATAGCAGCAACAAAAAAAAGTAGCCCTATCAGCCCAACAACAACAAGCAACCCTAGCAGCCCAACACTAGCAACAATAACAAGCATCCTTAGCCTAGCAACAACATCAAGCCCAATAGCAAGCCCTCATGGTGCAACAACAAAATCAAGCCCAACAGTAATCCCTAGTGGCACAACAACAATAGCAAGCCTTACTAGCTCAGAAATATGCTCAATAGCAACAACAACAAGAAGTTCCTACTATAATCCTCAATAGAACATCGTCAATACAAACACATTAGGAACATATACATCAATACCTCAATCACCTTCATGAAATCTCATGCCACCATACATCCCATACAACACACCTTATCATATCAAAACACATTGGTCATCCCACCATATGTTCCTCCACCAAACCCACAAGATGATCTATAATGCAGTTTAAGGCACTATCTCAAGAAATTTATGACCTTCAAATGGGCAAGACAAAGAAGCCCCATACACAGAATCTATGACCTTATCCATTTGACTGAAACATAAAAAAGGTACCATTCCCTCTTAGTTTTCAAATCCCAAAATTTGATAAATACAAAGGGAGAGGAAGTCCTATGGACCATGTCAAAGAATTTAATATCATGTGTATGGAGGTGGCTTACAATGATTCTTATTTAATGCACCTCTTCCCTCAAATTTTAACAGGTCCTCCCATGGATTGGTTTTCTCATCTACCTCTCGACATCAAAACTTTCCAAGAAATTACCAATAAATTCATTGATCACTTCTCCTTTAATCTTGGCATGGATGTAAGTCTAGAAGAACTATACACTCTCAGGAAAAACAAAGGAATTTTTTTTGAGAATTTCTTACAACGATGGAGACAAAGAGCTAGTAAGATCAAGTGGCATCTCCCTGATGAACAACAAGTGAGAATCATCATAGAAAATCTAGACCCAGATCTATCATTCCACTTGAAAATTTAGTGCATCACATCTTATGACGAGCTTGTCCCTAGAGGCCTTAACATTGAGAGAGCTCTAATCTCACAAGAGAATACTCAAGCTTACAAATATCATCACCCATCAACTAGTTTGAATGACAATCCTCGTATATGGGCTAAGAACAAGAACATAAAATTTGATGGTGTAGTAGATGCTAAGGTAATCCTAAGTGATCCTAGGCCAAACAACAATCACGTTGCTAACATCCAACCAACTGTGCAGAAAATAACACCTCTTCAGAATAATCAAATCAACAACACCGACATGCAACAAAGGCGAACCACTAACAAGAACAACTATCATAAACGTAAATACACACAGTTATCTGAACCCATAGAAACCATCATGAAAATTTTGGTAGAGTAAAATCTAATAACACTTCCCAACTTTGAAAACTACTAAGAACCACAAGAGAAACCATCCTAGTACAATGAGAAAGACCTTTGTGACTTTCACAAGATTAAAGGACACAAAACAACAAATTGCATGAGGCTCAAAAAAATTATCCAAGACCTCATAGAGAATGACACCATATTTATTGAGGTACCAACAGGGAATCAAGATCTTAAGATATACAAGAACCCTATGTCAGATCATAGCAAAGGGAACAACAACTGAAAAGCTAAGGATTACACAAACATGCAACATAACTATTATAATGTAGTTGCTTCTTATGATAGTGTCATTATCATTGTCACCATGAAAGGGTCTAGTATGGAGTGTGGAATCACCACATTATGTGGAAAAATTACCATCCAAGGAGTCCCATCTCAATCTAAGGCACAAACTACTTTGCCAACATCCAATCCTAGCAAGTACAATCTCCTAGATAAACTTAAGAAGAACCCCGCACATATAGTAATCTTCTAGCTATTAAGGCTATCCCTCGCATATAAGTAAATATTGGAGAAAGCTTTGTCTAAGTCATCCATTCCTAGGGATATTGATACAGATCAATTTCAAGCTATGGTGGGGCATATCACTAATGATCTTCTCACCTTCTACGAACAAGACCTACCATCACAACCATCTCATAATTGTGATTTACACCTTGAGGTTATCATTCGTAAGAACAAGGTCAAAAGAGTCTTAGTAGATGAAGGTGTTGGATTGAAAATTTGCACCCTTTAGTTGATCAAAAATTTGGGCTATTCAAAAGATACTATTGAAAAGAAAAAGAGTACCACCATTAGGGCATATGATGACCAATAACGGGTATCACAAGGCATCATCACATTACCCATCCAAGTGGCCTCCCTCATCACATAAACTACATTCCAAGTGTTATAAATTGATCTTCCCTATAACATCTTGCTTGGTCAACCATGGATCCATGCCCTAAAATTTGTAGCCTCGACTTATCATCAATGTGTGAAGTTTCCTTTTGAGGGTAAAGAGATTACCATCCATGTAGATCCTAAGCCTCTTTACTACTGCAAAAATATTGAGGCCAAGTTCTATAAGATCCCCCAAGTACCCAAGAATGATGAAGGGCCTACACCTTCTACCTCATTTGTTGACCTATCATCCCCTGCATCTACCTTTGAAACAAAGGAAATCATTGTGCAAAGCATACTTGATATCAAAGCAGTGATAGAGGATGATGGTTGTGGGAACTATAAGCTAATGAAGAGCACCTTTGTCTTAGGAGAGCTACTTGTTTCTCCTCAATCTCATGGGAAACCCACATCTAGCAACAAAGAGCATGAAACAATCAAGATGGCAGCTACTACCTTCACCAAGTGGGGGGATTTGAATCAAGAAGATGTTAATGAGGATGATATCTCTAAACTCCTTTATCAAGATGAACAGCATGTTCTCACTCTTCCTATGGAAGATTATAACAAGGGCTTGCAGCTAATGAAGGGATGGGGATATAAAAAGAATGAGAAGCTAGGATAGAATGATAATAGTTTACTAGAACCCATCATTCCTGAGAAACAACAAAATAATCTTGGCCTAGGTTGTACTACTAGCAAGGTCACCCTTATTGGCAAAGGTACTTCTGCTAAATGGGTTAAGGCTTCCTCTTGGTTACCTACATCACATGATACAACCTTAGGTGATCTCCCCATTGATGTTGCTAAACTATTTGAGAATAAATCCCTCTTCATGATATCCATAACATTGTTCACTCTGAGTGATCAACCAACTGAAATACACCTACTATACCCCCAACTCATTGAAATGGACCAACAAGGACCACCAATTCTATATTTATTTGAAAATGATGAAGTGATCTCAGAATTCATGGGACTCTGTGACAACTTACCATGGGTAGATCACAAAGCATATTTTCACATAGAGCTCAACACAAGGGCATACTAGGGGGAGATGATTGAATCCTTTAGTCACAAAATTGATGAAATGCAACTAACATGCAAATCCTTGAGTGAAAACCACATTGTGGCACTCTCTGATCCTAAAATAGTAAAAACAAAGGACACATCTGAAGGTGAAAACCTCTCCGAGGCACCCCAAGATGAGGGATTCAATCTCCCCCTTAGTCAATGTGGGAACAAAAGAAGCACCTAAGATCACCTTCTATGCTGAATCTTTGTTGGATGAAGAACAAAAGAACTTAGCAGCATTCCTAAAACAGCGTAGAGCTAACTTTGCATGGTCATACACTGATATGCCAAGGCTTGATCCCAAAGTAGTTGTGCATCACTTAGCAGTTTATCCTAAAGCCAAGCCAGTCAAGAAAAAATTATGGAAGATGCATCCCCAGATAACACTTTTGGTGAAAATAGAGTTACAAAAGCTTCTTGACGTCAGATTCATTCGATCAATAGATTATCCTGAGTGGGTTTCAAACCTGGTACCAATCTCAAAACCCACCAAGAGAATCCAAATCTACACTGATTTTAGGGACTCAAATAAGGCATTCCTCAAGGATGATTTCCCTCTTCCTAGCTTTTACCTTATTATGGACTTAATGGTAGGGCATGGAATCCTGTCACTCATGGATGGTTTTTTAGGCTATAATCAAATCATGATCGCTAAGGAGGATTAGCACAAAACTGCATTCACTTATCCATGGGGAACCTATTGTTGGAATGTGATGCCATTCGAGTTAAAGAATGCAAGAGCAACCTATCAAAGAGAAATGACCCTCATCTTTCATGACATGACCCACAAAATAGTTGAAGATTATGTGGATGATATTTTGGAAAAATCAAAGGAAAGAACTGAGCACATAGGAGTCTTAGGACCCATCTTCGACAGAATTGAAGAGTACCAGGTACGAATGAATCAAAAAAAGTGTTTCTTTGGGGTTACATCAGGGAAACTTCGTGGCTTTATCATCTCACAAAGAGGGATATAAATTGATCCAAAAAAGGTAAAATCCATCCTCGACATAGAACCACCGCAAACACTGAGGTAGATGAGAGGATTACAAGGAAGATTGGAGTCCATCAGGAGGTTTATAGCACAACTATCAAATAAAATCCACCCCTTTTCACATCTTCTCCATAAGGGAATAAATTATAAGTGGGATGAGATTTATGATAAAGCTTTAAAGAAAATCAAATACTATCTACTAACACCTCTAGTGCTCATTCCACCAATACCAAAAAATCCACCAATCTTGTATATCTCAGCAACATCAGTAGCACTAGGAGCTCTTCTAGCACAAAATGATAAAAATAGAAAGGAAAGAGCTATCTACTACATCAGTAGGACTTTGGTGGGCTATGAAATGATCTATTCACCCATTGAGAAAGCATTCCTAGCAGTATTTTTTGCTTCACAAAATTTCAAACACTACATGTTGTCACATCAAATCAAGCTCATTCCAAAGATCGACCCACTCAAATACCTATTATCTAAAGCAACTCTCAAAAGGTGAATGGAAAAATGGGTAATGATCTTAATAGAGTTCGACATAGAGTATGTAGAACGCAAGGAAATCAAAGGAAAAGTGATTGCAAACCAACTAGTAGAGCCACCTATTTATGCAGAGAACCCTTTAATATCTAATTTCCCTAATGAATCAGTGTTCCTTATCAATCTCATAGCTCATTGGAAGATGTACTTTGATGGATCGCTCACCCAACATGGATTAGGAGAGGTGTTCTTTTCATCACCCTCAAGGTGATTGCATTCCAAAGTCATATTGGCTATCATTCCCTTGTACTAACAAAATTGTTGAGTATAAATCCCTAATCACAGGTCTAAGGATAGCGGTTTAGTGGTAGATACAAGAGATGAAAGTCTATGGAGACTCACATCTGATTATCAACCAAGCCAATGGTGACTATCAAACTAAGGATGATAAGCTCACCCCTTACAAGAAGATGGTAGAGAATCACAAGGACCTTTTCATTGACATAACTTTTGAGTAGATTCCTCACATAAACAACAGAGCAGCAGATGCCATGGCAACAATCGGATCATTGTTATACATGTCGAATGTCCTGCAATGTGAATTCTTGGTAGAACAACTTCTTGTACCAACTTTGAAAATCCCTGAATCTAAATTTTTGTGTCATTGTTGGTCCTGGATCCCCATGGTATCATGACATATTTACCTACCTTATTAGAGGAATCCTCCCATTTGATATCACCTCCAACCTTAAAAATACCTATGTCAAAAAGGCATCTCGATTCATGATCATAGGTGATACCCTTTATTGCCGAAGTATCGAAGGGACATTTCCATGATTTCTTAACCAAGAGGAAGCCTTAACTTCTTTAACAAAATTTCACTAAGAAACTTTAGCTAAGAAACTGTTGAGGACAACATAATATTGGCCAACCATGGAAAGGGAAGCTCATTGGTATGTGCAGAAGTGTGTCTAGTGCCAACAACATGGAGATCTGATTCATGCTCCAACTCAAGAATTTCAACCAATGATCACACCTTGGAATTTTTCATAGTGGGGTCTTGACCTCATAAGAAAAATCACTCCAACCTCATCCAATGGCCATAAGTTTACCATAACAACCACTGAGTACTTTACCAAGTGGGTTGAAGCCATTCCTATGACCTACATCCTATGACCTACATAACAAGGAATAAAATTTCAAAGTTTATCCTGAACTACCTAATATGTTGTTATGGTGTTCCACAAACCCTAATCCCATATAATGGAACCCCCTTTAAAAATTAAGATGTGAAAGATCTATGTCAAAGATTCAATATCCAACACCGATTCTCTACCCTGTATTATCCTCAGGGCAACAGTCAAGATGAGGCTACAAACAAGACCATTCTAAATATCATAAAGAAAATGGTCAATGAAGTTGGTTGTGACTGGCATTTGTAACTAAATCCCACTTTCTAGGCTTATCAAACGATGAAGAATACATATTATCTTAGCTAAATGAGTTAGAATTCCTGGATGAGCATTGTCTTGATTCCCTTAATCACTTGCAAGTATATCAAAACTGACTGAAACTGAGCTACAACAAGAAGATCAGATGTCGGTCTTTCTAGGTAGGGGATCTTGTCCTAAAGCAGAATCAAAAAAATCTTCCAGATTAGGATAGAAAGGGAAAGTTTGAGCCTAACTGTTCGGGTCCCTTTATCATCACAACAAGCTATGGATCAGGAGCATACCAATTGTCAACGCCTGAAGGTGAACCCTTGCAGGAACCAACCAACAACTTGCATCTTAAAAAAAATTATGCCTAGTCTTGAAGGGTATAAATCTAAAAATACAAAAAAATAAAAAAATGATCAAATTCCAAAAAAATGAGAAAAAGAGATTGAAAATATTAAAGAAAAAAATTGTCCACTAGTGAAAATCACTTCGGTGGCACTTTGGGCAAGTACCTTGGTGAAAACCTAGAAAACAGGTTCCTTTCATAAATAAAGCACCTCCATCTATTTTTTGGCTCTTTATCCTACCATTATTTGCATCATTCATCCTATTTATTCATCCATCACCTTATCTACATCTTTATCATAGCTTGATGTTGTGAAGTATCGTATCCCCTTAGTACTACTTGGCATATTCCAAAGGTCAGTTTGTCCTACCTATATCAAAGTAGTCTATCGCATATCACACTAGGGGTAATTCATTATGGATCATATTGGGTTCTTGTATATCTTAACAGTTATCAAAAATCCCAAAAATATTTGTAAAAAATTCAGTAGAAAATCCAAAAACATCAAAATCATGTACAACTAAAATCCAAAACATTCACAAAATTGTAAAGTCAAAATCCAAAACATCCAAAACACATCAAAATCCCTAAAAAGGTTGAACATTGAAAATCCAAAAATAGCTATTGTCAAACTACATCGTCTCTGAGCTTAAACATAGGCAAGGCCATGATTGATGTGCCCCTAAGACACCCTAGGTTAGTCCTTTAGGAGTCCATCATAATAAATTGGCATCTCTAAACTATTCATATCTTCATCTTTTAATAATTCAAGTTAGTTGAACTACGTGGTCTCTACATGTAAAATGTAGGCAAGGCTTATCTTTGATTAGCCCCTGAGGCCCCTAGGATAGGTCTTTTAGGTTAGGTTCTTTGTCAAAACTCTCAGAAAATCCCTAAACATTCAAATATCAGAAAAATTTTAAACATTTGTAAAATATCAAAAAATCCCTAAACATTTGAATATCGAAAAACACAAAAAACAGTCAAAAATTGAAAATCCAAAAACACTCAGAAAACATTCAAAAGACCTAAACAACATCAAATATCCTTGGAAAACCCTAAACAACCTAAAATAACCAAAAACCAAAACATTCACATAAACTTTCAAAAAGACCTAAACAACCTCAAAACATTTTCAAAAATACCAAAACCATTGAAATATTCTAGAAAATCCAAAACCACCCATCCCATCTCGCTTTCACCAGCAATAAAATTCCATCCATAATAAATTGATTATCATCTTCAACCTTTGGAAAATAAAATAGAAAGAAATTATAGCAAGTCATAAAGTGAGAACTTAAGTGTCAAAATCTAAAGTCTAAATCATAGGTAAATGTGTTAGTGAATTTTTTATTAGAGGCTTATCATTAGAATCATCATCCTACATCAAACCATTTAATCAACATGTTCTAGGATGGACATCAATATCATACATCACCTTAGCTAAAATTAAAATGGAAAGAGATATAGATAACACTGACTGTTTGTCTTTGATCTTTTCTTGTGATTTATCTTAATGACCCATTCTAAGGACCTCTCGATGATGTCTATCAAAAAAATTTAGAGAGAAAGGAATGGGGCATCGACCATTATCTTTCGTTTGATGTGCTTGTGGGTACTCTTGTAAAAAAAATCTTGGCATGTACTTGCTTAGTTGTGTGTAGGAAGGTTGTTACGAGTATGTTGTTGACTATTGCATATGATTTGGTCCAATATATTCTAGGCTTTTAACTTACATTCCAACAAGGTTTATGTATGTCAAGATTTGAATAGGAACTATCCTATCTATTTGCATAGTCAAAGTCCATTACACTAAATACAATGTCATCTTGGTTATTAATACCTCGATGCATCATGTCTATGTGTTATATCAAACAATAAGGAATGACGGAAAATATCAATCGCAAGAAGTGAGAAAATCATCATCCTACATTCATCATCATCATGCATTTCTCATCACCATCTCTAATAAAGTCTCGATGGATCATAGACTTGTTGGATATTTTGAAGCAATCATCAAAATCAATGGTCAAATCATCTTGTTTCTTCTATCTTCTCTCCATGCTAACCTGGTATCATGACAGTCAACAAAAACATCATCAATACATCCATCCTGCATCCAAAAAATCATCAGTATGCATAAAACATCAACATAATCATTGCATATCACATCATACATTCTACATCATCATTATCATTTGAGTTGTGATGAATAATATACATTTTCTATTTTAAAAATTTTAAATCATTGCATCACATATCATAAACATACATTACATTATCATATCATAAGCATTAACATCTACATGATTCATCCATGCATCTGTATGCATACATGATCATCTCATAAAACTGCATAGAAAATACATAAAAAGAAATGCATCCATAATATTTTCATACATAATCATAGCATAACATCTGCATATCATATCATCCATCCCATAACATGTCATGAAAAAGATGTTGAAAAAGAATATAACATTACATCCATCAATATCATTACATCTCATGTATCATCGTATATCTCATAATCATCTCACATAATATGCATCCATACAATCATAAACATGAAATAAGATGAGCACATTATATCAAATATATATCCGTCTCATATATATATCAAAAAATGACTATCATGGTACAATATCTAGATCAATGTATGTATATCGATCATAAATACAATATCCATGAGGCTATCAAACAAGAGCCCATGAAAGTATATCTGTATCAAAGAATAGGGCAATAAAATCAAAAGGTGTCTATACATTTGAGCTAGCCCTTATGGTTGCTCCCCTCTTTGGCCTATCTCTCTAGTTGATCCTCAGCCCCAGGCCATGCATCACTCCTCTATGAGTAGTCAAGCTATTTGAATGTCGGTGGAACATCTCTATGATAGTGCATCTTGTAATAGGCTGCCTCAGTCACAACCTCTCTGTATAGCCTGGCAGATATAGTCATGCCCTATGTAGCTATTTTCATCACCTCCAACTATTGGGGATGACCAATCTCTTGATCTCTCTTGGAAGTCACCATTTGTACCTATTTCCTCGCATGATCCCTCTCCATAGTAATAGCCAAAAAATTGTTATTTGGCCCAGTCCCTCTCGATAATGATCATCAAAATCTACTAGCAGGCCTAATCCCCCTCACCTGTAATTGTCTACACTTGTTGTTGCAGCTATTGAATCTATATGTCTCAGGGAGCTGGCCCCAGTGGTGGTGGTTGAATGGGTTGCTACTACATTGGCTATGGCTAGACATGAGGCTATTTTAGAGGTTGTTGTCCCACTGGTGGAGCCCCGAGAATCTTCCCATCTTGGCCATCCTAGCCATCCTATCCCCTGCCTCTTCCCCTTCGTGCTCCCCACCCTCTCGGTCTCCCTCATGGAGGAGTACCTGTTGGATTTTTCAATCGACAAGGGGGTGTAAACCATGCATAATATGCAGGTATCATCTACGCATCCTCCTGTCCTTGGTTGTATGCCCATGGTTGTGCCACTAACTATCAGAAATCCTCGACCACCTATGGAGTTGGGATAGTAGGTCCCCATGTGGGAACCTCTCGAGCTGATCTCGCAAAGATGGCCCTAAATGCATTGTTGGGCCTATACTATTGCTCACCAAACCATCGAGCCACCCTTTCTGGTAGATATCTCTCTATAAAAGTATGCTCCCGACCCTACATGTACAAGGTCTTTTTGAAAAATAAAATTTGTAGCATGTCATCATACCATGATGGCATCTAGAGCCAAGGTCACCTTCTAAACACTGTCATATCATCAAGGACCCTACACCAGTATGGAAGCCCAAGTTTCCTTGTATGTTGGAGAGTGATGGCACCCCTGTATCTCCAAACCATAGGATCATCTAGCTCAACATCGACCATATGCACAATCAGTCAAAGCACTACAATATGCTCCCAAGCCCAAATATGAAGCAAGGTAACCCTCATGCTAATAGCTCTACCGTCATAGTAGACAAAGTTGTGCATATCATGATACAATGAGGCTAGCATCACTAGCCCCTATGCAAATAGTGTCCTCCTATAGAGCATCCTATGCCATGCCAAGCCCCATCCTGGGCTAAATCCTCTGCTCTGTCGGTCAAGAGTGACCAAACCACAAATGATGGTTGCAATGATCAATTTGAATGTGGGCACTCAACCTCTATTCATCTCAAGGTTGATTTGTGAAGTGACTAGAATGAGGTCCTCAATCTCCATCACCTCATGGCAGGCATCGTATCCAAAATCAACATGATATATCACATGCTTTCCATGTATCAAAAAATGTAGAATCCACCATACATCCTCTAAAGTCACTATCACCTCACCTGTCAGAAGGTGGAAAGACAAAGTCTCACTGTGTCGTCTCTCGCATAGTGCCATCATCATAGCCAGATGTGTCTAGACAATGGGCATATATGCAACATACCATAAGCCAATCTCCCCCAGGTGATCCTAGTGCAACTCGGATAAATCACCAAGTCTCTCCAAAATTGTGGGTTGGTGCTCACAATACATCAAAGGTGGAATGACCTCCTGCACTCACGAAGCACACGATGTCAAAATTCAAGAAAAAATTGACTCAATTTGGAATTTTTTTCTCTAAAATGATGATAGTGTCGCTATTTACAATAGTGTCACTATATTTCAAATTCCAAATTGCGACACTCGAAGGCATTCGAATTGCAAATTGCAAATCACAAATCACGTTGCTATAAACATATGTGTCATGATTTAAACTTTGGAAGCCCTAACCCTAATTTTCAAATCAGGAAGTGTGTCGCTATAAATATATGTGTCATAATTTAAAATTGGAAACCCTAATTCTAAATTGTGAATTGCGTCACAATACACATATGTGTCGCTAAAATTCATTTTAGCATCGTCAATTCTAATTTTAGCATCGCTATATAGCAACGCCACCAAAGTTTAAAATTGAAAAAGCAATAAATGCATCAAAAAATCAAATTTCAAATCAAGTTTTGAGTTACATACTAGTGGTCTTGATCCTAGAAACCGCTGGTACTCTCGAACCAGATCAAAAATGTGTCGTGGGAGCTCTCGTCGTGCCATTTCATCGAAGGGTTAGAGCTCAAAACAACAAGAATTCTCTAAGGCATGAATGCACAAATGAATTGAAAGTGACCCTTCTTGGCTTATTTATGTAAGAAAAATAGGGTTTTTTTCCCTAATTTAACCTTCAAGCTAGGGTTTATAATCATTTTCACCACTTTTTCCAAATTCAAACTTATTTTGCATTTTTTTTTGCATTTTTGGCATCTTTCTTACATCCTAGAGCCTTCTTGGACCCCTAGGGCAACTTTTCACCTTTATCAAGAAATCAACCCAAAATTCAAAATTTTCGACCGATTTCTTGAGTGGGAAAGGAATCAACTTTATCATTCAATAGTGGGCCATCTAAAAAATTTAAAAAAAAATTATTTAAGCAATATATTTTAATCCAAAGAGCATCAATCTTTGAACCGAAGTAGTAGGTACCTCGCTTGAAAGAGGGGAAAAATGTAGACATTGAAAAATGTCCTGAATGATATCACACACTCAAAATAGGTATACTAACATCATTTCATCTTGAAACCCATCCTCTTTTCACTTAATTAATTAAATTATCCTACCTATTTAATTAATTGCATAATTTTCGTCTATTAACCTAATTCATCAAATTAGGTTAATTCACACCCTTTCACGCTAACATTTCATCTCATTAAATTAAATAATTTAATTCCCTAAGTCTTCTTATTTAATTAAATAACCCTAAGTTGTTTAATTAAATGCCATTTCACCTTTCCCCATTCATTAAATCATTCAATTTAATGAATATCACTTTAAATATTTCTAAAATCCCCTAATTGTATGATTAACATTGTTTAAGTAACAATTATCTAATTAATCTAATTTTCCTCAAAAAGGGGAATATTCCCATGGAATATTCCTTCCCATTTTTTCACAATTAAACTTTGTTTTAATTTGTAAAATATCCTTTTTCCTCACCCATGAGAATATTCCAAAGAATATTCTCTCTCCTCCAATCATTTGAAAAAGGGAATATTCTCACTTGGCTTCTTGAGCAAGTTAACCTTTGACCTCTTAAATAGGTCAAAAGTATGTTTGTTTGGAAGGAATGAAAACCCTTGATTAAATCCCATATTGAATTCTCACCCATTGATGAGAATCCATGATCCATGCCTCCAATTTCCTCCATCCTTGACCATTGATTAGCTTTTCCAATCTCAACCTTTCATTTCTCATTTGCTTTCCTATAAATAAAGCACTATTCAGAGACAAATGGATCCATCTTTCAATTTGCAAATTTGTGTTGTTGGAATCACTCACACTCACACTCATACTTTACTCACATTTAGCATATTTTAGTTCATTTTTTAGCTCCATATTAGCTTTAAGCTTCTATTAATGGATTTCATGCATCCATTTAGCTAATTAGATAATTAGGGTTTGAATCTTTTTGGTTTAAATCTCATTTAGATTAGCTTAGAAATTGCATATCTGAGTCATTTAGCATGAAATCATAGTAGATTAGCTTTTACATCATGCTCATTTTAGAGTAAAATCATCTTTTCATTCACATATCACAAAATTTTCATCAATTCTCTTCAAATAAATCGATTGGAACAAGCTCACTGATCACAGGATTAGGAAAGGGTCATTGTTCCACATCAACATGACACCAATTCTAAAACAGGATAAGTTTCAGATCGATTAGAGTAGACATTTAAATGCTTTCACAGTTCATAATGTTTAGTTTCAATAAATGTTTAGCTTAGCTTTCATTTGAATGATCTTGTTTAAGATTGATTATTAGTGGTGTTGATGGCGATTTTGGCACCACAACAATGCAAGCATAATATTGCTATTCTACTTCTCCTGAAAGAGAAAGGCAACACATGGATTCCTTAACTCCCAAGGTCCTTGTAGTTGGGTCTCAACTGTGCTGATGTTACTCAGTGGCCGATGCAACAATAATATTCAAGGGGCCTGCTGGTGTTGAGCTTTTGGATTGTTCTAAGATCAAGCATGAAATAAAACCTACTCTAACAGGGGTTTTAAAGAAACATCAAAAGATAGGTCAGGGTTTTGAAATAGAAAAGAACAATAGTTCATCCAATCTTAACCATACTTGTTAACTTCAAGGAATTATAGATTAAAACTGTAGAACAAGATAAGCTTGTGATTGACACACAACCTATTTCATTCTCAGTGCTAATTCACATAACAACTTTTAATTATCAATTAAACAAAACACAAAATAATATTTCATCCCTTGAAGGCTCCACAAATCAAATGATCAAACTAAGACAAGTATCACTCAAGAGCACAACATGAAATAGATTAAACTTTGATTGCTTCTACTGTTATTTAAAATAGATAAACAATGTTTACAAAGCTAGCACAAGAGAAGCTCTCATTACTGAGAACCAAGAAGCAACTCAATCTCCTTCTGTTAAACGAATAACTCCTAATAGTCCTAATTCTAAGATGGCTCTTAATCTAAAGTCTTCTCAGTCTCTAGAAGTTCTAATCCCTTACTGTCTAACCTTTTCAAAGAGGCAAGCTTGCCTTATATACAAAATGCACCAACTTGAATGTGTTGTCCCCTACACTAGGGTTTACAAAATATTTGCACTTGGGAGAGTTGGCTCTCAGATCTTTTGAAGAGAGTCAATGTGTATTCAATGCAGAAGCCCTGATGTCCATGCTCACAAAGGATCTCTATCCTTAGGAGAAGTCCCTTTTGATCCCTAGGCAGTTGCTGCATTTACTTTTCTGTCTCGGTGTCCATCTTCGAAGTCCTTCTACAATCTATCTTGAATGCTCAAAATATTCTTATTAATATTGGCCTACCTCCTGTCAGCAGTGGCCACATCTGTCCCTATGAGTCATTGATCTTTCATCCTTATTTCAGTTCCCTCACATCCTAGACTTCTCTGTATATTGACCATTTTCCTGCAAAACGTCCTCAGGCCTACTTGTAGATCTGAACCTCATCGCCCGAATTAGTCCATCATCATCTATTCTCATAAGGATTCCATCTAGTTTCTATCTTGTCGATCTTCTTACACAGGGGCGGTCAATCTGTCAAAGGGATTGATGAATCACTCTTCAGCTTTCCTCTAATTGGTTAGACATTCACCACGCCAGATTCTTGTTGATTCGAAGGTGATTCCCATTGACTCGCATGTCAGTGAGACACTTATCGTATCTCACCGATGTGATTTCATTTCAACGTTTATCCGCATAGCACATGGGAATCGACAAGACACTTTGGTGAGCTACAAAGGTTATACCAAGCTCCCAAAACCTATTGGCAAGACTGCATGCTCTCGGCAAGACATCTCGGCGAACCTCAAGATTCCATGGTGATCTCACTTTTATGTCGGCAAGACTACCGCTCGTCACTGTGACCTCATAGCAAAGTCCTCTCCTTTTCCAGGTTGTTCACTAGTCGGCAAGAGATCTCAAGGTCGGGGAGACCTTATACCGAGTCCCTACTTTCTCCCCGAGCCAATCCTTGTCATCGGATGAGCTTGGATCATCGGCGAGACCTCCTGCCACATTCAATTCCTTTCGCCGAATTCTAGTGTTTCCAAGACCTTGTCGTAGTCTTACCGAGAGACCTCTTTGATTGTGCCTTGTCGACGAGACTCATCTGTTTGCTGAAACCTTTCATCGAAGCCCCTCTACTCATTTAGAGTCTCCTCGAGTTCCTCCGTTGGCAAGAGTCATGGCGATGCTATACTTACTGGGCGGGCTCAACTCAGATGTCGGGGACACCATAATGTTTTGGGGAGACCTTACCTCTATGTTTTTTCTCTTAGCAAGCCATCCCCCGTTATCGGAAAGACTCCCTCATTTCACTGAGACCTCTTGGTGCACGTCTTTCCTCTCCCCAAAGGGACCCTTGTCGGTGTGACCTCCCTTCTTCACCAAGACCTTATGGCGAAGGTACTACTCTCTTGGTGATGAAAATCCCCTTCAGCCGATACCTTCATTTGATGTCAACGAGACCATCCTATTTCGGGGAGACCTCATACCGAGGTCTATCATGTCATACCAAAGATTGACCCTTCAGCAAGACCTATTTGTTTCGGCCAGACATCCTACCGAAGGAAAAATTATCATCAAGCTTGGACCTTTGATGGGACCTCCCTCTGTCAGCAAGACCTATGGCGATAATTTCTCCGTGTCGCCAAGAATTTTCTCTAGTCAGTGAGATCTCCCATAGACACCTCATGTCTCTCTGATAGACCTTAAAAGTTTACCCCCCATCCTTTTGTCGCTGAGACATACTGATTTTGTCACTGAAAAGCACTGATAGAATCCCTTTGCACTGGTCGATGAGACATTAGGGATTCGCCGAGACATCCTGGTGAAGAGAGAACATTGTGCTGATAGGCAACATAAATGTAGATTTGAACCAAACAAACCGTAGGTCGAGGAGACCTTGATAATCCCATGTAGATATGATCCTTAATGGGGAGTATTCTAATTCCTTGGGATTTCGAACAGTCAGAGCCAAGCCACTAGTCGGTAAGGGTCTGAAAAAGTCTTGCCAACTTTTTCCTTAACTAATTTTCATAACCAACTAGATAGAATAATGCCTCTCAACTAAGCTCCCTTGGCAAATACAATCCTAACACGATTTAATCCTGCACTCAATAAAGAAAAAACCACAGTGAAGATCATACAGATAGAAGTTAAATAATCAAAAACACCATTGAAACGAATCCCATGCCAGTAGGGTGTAGTTAAATTTTCAAACAAAATGATCATACAATAGTTCGGGTTTCAGGTCGACCCACGAAATCCAAGCTAGGGAGGAATTTCGGAGAATTTTGAGTCAGGCGGATTCTAGCAGAAAAAGCATGAAACTAGGCATTAGAAACTCAATCTGATCATTATCAAACCTGGAACAGCATGTGAGATCTTCAAAAATAGCATAAAGGAAACATAAAATGCATCATTATTTGGTAACTAGCCTTACTACTTGAAACTTCTCCACACTTCCTCAGATTCTGGGGAAATCTGCGCGGGACGGATTTCCGCGAAAGAGAAAACATTCCTGCGAATCCAGAAAAAATAGGGGACAACGGATTTCAGGAAAATCTAGAAGAGAAGGACAACCACGAAAATGAAGACACCGGGAAAATCTGGTCCACGAGGAATTCTTTGAAGACCATAAATCCTCAAACAACAGCGCTCAGCTGGAGTTCGAGTGAGATTCGGGAAAATCCGAATGGGATGGAAAATCCCGAACCCAGGAGAAAACCTGAATTCCAATTCAGGAAAAACCAAAAAAGAAAAAGAAAGGAAAAGAAAGGGGGACCCATTTTGTTCCAAATCAGAATGGGGTGGTTATGAAGGGCATAACAATTGGCGACTCGGCTGGGAAAATGGTTTAACTATTTTCAAGAATCTGAAGGATTCAACTACCCAGAACTTCTAGTTCATGAACACCACAGCTCCAATTGGGTCAGTTTTAACAAGCAAGGTAGAGCTAGAATCTCAAATGTAAGCCAACAGTAGCTACCCTTGAATCTATGTGTATGCTTGATTGTGCATCACTCTCTCATGAAGCTTTCTTCATCTTTTGGACAATAATGTGTAAGATTTGAACTACATGAGTTGATTTTCTTTTAGCTGTCATGCGATGATATCCTTGGCATTGCTTCGCTGCCAGTCAAGCATCTATAGCCCTAACGAAGATACCTGTAGTTTCCTCACAGCATTGCTCTACTACCAGTCAGGCGTCCATATCCCTGGTAGAGATACTGGAATTGCCCATTCATATTGAATCCCTCTTCTCTTTTGATAATTCTTTTCTCTCTCTTTTTTTTATAGAGTTCCAGATATTTCATTTAATTCTCTTTTCCTTTCAATATGTCAAATGTTTAACATATGATCTGGGTTGAAAACTACCATGAACCTCATGACAGCACTTGGAAAATTAGATTTTTCACTCAAGTCCTACAACATTGTCATCCTAGGATAAATATATCATTACAAGAGGAGATGATCTTGTTGATTTGTAACAAATTCAGAGGGAGCTAATGAAGGTTACTTACTTTATACCTTGTTCTCAAGACCTTCACAACCTTTATTGACAATGAGCATGAAACAAATAATCGAGGATAAAATCACCCAATCAGAAAACATGAAAATATCTAAACCACTTGTCTCCTCATGACAAAAGTATGCTTCAGATAACAGCCCACAGTTTCAGGTAGAAAGAAACAGATGAAACCCCCCAAAGAACAGAACAAAACAAAGACCAAACAACAAAGAAAACCAAAGGAGACAGAGACAAGCGTACAAACAAGAAACTATTTATAGACAAGAGCCACATTATTTACACAAAGAGCAGTAGGTTATTTACATAAAGGAAAGAGTTATTTACAAACAGGAGACAAAAATAAATTATTTACATAAAGAAAACAATGCACTACTTATATACAAAACTGAAATTATAAAAACCTCAGGTTTCGAAATAGTGTTTAAGGAACTGCCCATTAACAGGAAAAGGAACAGGTTCTCCAGTTAGGCTATTCAGTCTGAAATCCTTTATCTTGGCTCTTTTGTCAAACCATCATTTGACAACAGCCTGATGCCTAAAGAATTGTTGTAAGGCCACATCTCTCTGCTCTTCCAATTTTAACAAAGCAGCTAACCTGACCTCTATCCTATTGTCACTGGAGTAGAATTTTTGCATGAACTCTAGGATAGGTATTTGCAAATGGATAGGAAAGATAGGCTCTTGGCCATATACCAGCTTGAAGGGTGAGATTTTTATAGTCCTATCGGCCCATAATGTGAATCTAAGCTAGGTGTACCAGTCTCCAGGGTTATGCTCTAACAATTTCTTAATCGCCCTTAAGAGGTTCTTGTTGGTAGACTCTGCAACACCATTCCCTTGCGGATAATAGTTTGAGGAATACTTCAAGATGATCTTGTGATCATAGGCCCAAGAAATAAACTCAGCAGATGAAAAAGCGGGACCATTATCACATACCAAAGCGAAGGGTACCCCAAACCTTGTAGTGATGCACTCGGTGAGGAACTTGATCGCTACCTTCGTTGTGTTATTTTTGCAAGGTATGGCCTTTGTCCACCTCGTACAATAATCAGTAGTAGTCAAGATAAACTTATGTCCTACAGAGGAATTCAGGTTAATCACTCCAATGAAAGCCAGTTCCCACTGGGAAAATGGCCTTACCTCGTAGACGGGCTGTAGTGGCATGGTTGTACGGTGTTCCCTTGGTGCAGAAATTTGGCAAGTGTGACATGTCCTCACATGCTGGTGTGCATCCTTGAATACACAGGGCCAATAATAACTAGATCAGAGAATCTGGTGTGCCAACGAATCTGTAGAACCATGACCTGTACCATGTTTTCCATGAAACTCAGATATCACTTGCTTGGCCTCTTGATGATCAAGGCACCTCAGGTATATTCCTTCGAAGTTCCTCCTGTATAGCAAACCTCCTTTGAGCATGTAATGAGAACTCTTCAGTCTTAAGGCTCTCCTTTGAGTTGCATTCATTTCTTCTAGACATCGATTATGGAGCATTAAGAAAATGATATCAACATACCAGGGATCGTCAAAAAAGGATTGGGTTGTGTATTCTTGACAGACAATATTATCACCGGCATTCGCCATGGACTGGGATAAACCCATGCCCTTGACTAGTTTCATGGGATGCATGTCCAAGTCAAATTCTTGCAAGATAACCATCCACTTTCCTCTTCTTTCTCCTAGCTCGCTCTACATCAGTAGGGACTTCACAGCCGCATCAGGAACTACAGCGACGACTTGACTTCGAAGGATGTAATGTCAGAATTTCTTGACGGCCTAAACCGGCACGAAGGCTTGCTTCTCCAAAGATGAATACTTGATTTCTGCATTCTTGAATGGAGAACTCATGAATTCAATCGGTCTTTCCTCGACCTCTTCTTGTCATTGGGTTAATACAACTGCACATGAATGCTTAGAGGCGAAAGAGTAAATGTAGAATGACTTGAGGTAATTAGGGTTGGTAAGCATGGGTGCTTTTGAAATGGACCACTTGACTTGCACGAATGCGACCTTCGCCTCCTTTGTCCACTCTATCTTGGCGTCCCTTTTCATCATCTTGTTTAGAGGCTTTACAATCTCAGCAAAGCTCGTAATGAACTTTCTCACGAAGTTAATTTTCCCAAAGAAGGACTTCATTTCTTTCTTGCTTCCTAGCCGGGTGATCTTCAGAATAGATTCAACTCGGTCTGGGTCGATTGAGATTCCTCTTTCTGAGATTATATGTCCCAAAAATTTTCCCTCTGTGACTCCGAATATGCACTTGTTGGGATTCAAGGAAATGCCATATTGCATACATCTCTGGAGAACCTTAGCCAAATCAGCAGCATGATTGAGTCAATCCTTGGAGAACACTATCAGGTCATTAATGTAAACAATAATGCATTTTCCAACTAGGTCCTTGAAAGCTATGTCCATTGCACACTGAAAGGTCGCCCCAACATTTATCAGGCCGAATGGCATCCTCTTGTAAGCAAACATTCCCCACTTGGTAGTGAACGTTGTCTTCATTATGTCATTGCAGTTGACCATCACCTAATTGTATCTAGAGTAGTCATCCAAGAATGACATCATTTGTGCCCCATTGACAGTCTGCAAGACTTCATCCAGAGAAGGAAGTGAATAATTATCCTTTTCTGATGCTCTATTCATATTTTTGAAGTCAACACACAACGTGATCTCCCCATTTTTCTTGTGGACTGGAACTAGGTTGGCTACCCGTGTTGAATGGTGCAGAGGGAAGATTATCCTTGCAGACAACAACTTTTGAACTTCTTTGTAGATCAACGGCTCAATCAGGGCATTGACAGAGCGCTGCTTCTATTGGAAAGGTTTAACCTTAGGATTTAAGGGGATAGTGTGGGTTGTGACAGAAGAATCAAATTTCTAGAGGTCATGATATCCCCAGCCAATCGTAGCAATATCCCTTTTTAGTTCCCTTAATATGTCTTCTCTAATTGCTTCAAGGCAGGCCTTCCCTATATAAACATTCCTTTCAGGGCCAGAATCAGCCAGGTTAACAATTTCATATTTGCCTCCATTGCCTTCAGCTGGTATTTTCTCTCGAGCCTTCGGATCTGAGTCAAAAATTCTCTCTAGTGCCACCATTCCCTTGGGAATTCTATTACTTTTCAAACTAAGGACTCCTTCTGTATCACATTCCTCAGGGCTCCAGTCTCCTTGATCTCTATTGGACTCATCTATAATTTGACCTTCAAAAACATCTGAACTTGCCAGGAAAGCAAGGATATGTCGATCATCATCAAAGACCTGAAAGTTCTTGATATTGTTAGGAACAGCTGGGGTGGACATTAGTTCTACTGAGAATCTTCTAAATTTGGAGCCTTGCATAGGCTCCAAGGTGCTTACAGCAACAGTCAGTGAATCGGCCACCTGATTGTCTTCTCTAGGGATTAATCTGATCCCAAATGCATCGAAGTCTTTGATCAAATTCCATACCCTGTTTCTATATGCTGCTAGCCTTTTATTGTGGTAGGTATACTGGTTGCGCACTTTCTTGATAACAACTTCTGAATCTCCCTTGACCATCAGGGCTGTAACTTTCTTCTTGTGTGAAAACACTAATCCTCGAGCCAGAGCCTCATATTCAGCCACATTATTTGTGCACCCGAATTGCAACCTGTAAGAGGCAAAGAAAACTTTCCCTTTCGGGCTAGTTAGTACAATTCCAACACCACAACCGATTTTGGACTTGGATCCATCAAAGGTTAGGGTCCACAACTGATCACAAGCAGGGGGTAATCCTTTTGAAGTTTTCATAGGTATTTGAATAGGATCAACCAAAGGTGGGAGCTCTTGATCCTTGGGACCAGTCGCAGGGGAAGAATTCTCTAAGGATTCTCTAGGTATACTTTGCAATTCTGGCTCAGCTGTATCATCTGACCTCTGGTTACTTTCCCGACAATCACTTGTCCCTTTTGCTGATTGGTTGAGTTTTGTTTCCTTCATGAGTGTAGGGGTATCAAACAATACTTAGGGCTGCTCTTTATCAACATGTTGATTCAGGAATATATCCGGGGTGGGATCTATTTGAGAGAACTCCTATTGCAGGCACCTTATCCCTGGTCAACATGGTTGCTTCCTTGGCCTCAAATGAAAAGTAGTCTATAATGGTCTCAGGGTGACTTATGCTAGCTTCCTTAGCTTGGGGAACCTGACTTAAGGTGTCAATGCACTGCTGACAAGTCATTTCAGAGTGGTTTTGATAGTGTACCCTGCACCAATTAGGGAGCAAAAGGCCTAGCAAATTAGTGTCTTTCCCTAGGACCAGTTGGTCTTGTTGCAGCTTTCTAATCAGGGCCTGTTGATTTCCATTAATTGTGGCATCAGAACACTTTAGTTTTGACATATCTTTAGGATTGAGAACCGAGAAGGTCAAAATTTCTTCTTGTCTATAAACCCCCATCTCAGTCTCAAAGTAAGCTACCTCATTGTGACAATCGTACTCAGTGATGATATGCTTGAGGCGAGGCTCACTTTCAATCCTAATCTGATTAGGAATCCCCTTCCATGATAGACACATATGTGAAAAGTCAAGGGAGAGATATCCCCAAAAAAATTTCATTAGATTTTGGCTTAATAGCATACCATAGGTCTCAGGGATATCAGCTACCTGAAAATCAATGTTAGTTAGGATCCTTGGATCTGATCCAACCTGGACATGTATGTTCTTTAACTCCCCCACTACATTGACCTCTATTTTTTCCAGTTGAATGACTTTCTTATTGGTTTGAATGGGATTTAATCCTAACTTCTTGCATATGGAAAATGGCATGACATTTCTTGAAGCTTCTGAATCCAATAAACAGTTATGTAAGTTTTTGCCAAAAATTCTTAAACTTGAAAGGAAAGGAGGAGTACCTATTTTGCTTCTGTATAAGGCTGCATTCGTGTCTACAAGGGAGGTAACCTTGCTTTTTCCTTTTTCCTTATCTGCTTGTTCCATAGCTTTCAACACTATCTCCCTTTGAGCAGGGCACCACATCAAAATGTCAAAATATGACATAAGTTTTTTGTTTCTGCATCTCAAAAACAATGTCAAATTCTGCATTAAAACTTGGATTACTTTTGAAAACAGAAGAGGGATTACCCTTGTTATGGAGGTCAAACGGGCCCTTTGGTGGAGAAGGGTTATTATCAACACTTTGATTTGGGGGAACCATATGATTAGGGGGTACTCATGTAGTAAATGGACCCTTACTTTGATTTCTCAGGAAGTGTCCTCCTTTTGACTGAAAGGCTTAGGCATCGTATGAGTCTTCCTCAGGTTCATTTTCTTCTTGTCTTAGGAATGAAAGCTCCTCCTCAAAGAGTTCATAAGTCATGGAAGTATCCATTGAGTCACCTCCTTTTTTCAAATTCCCTTAGAATGTGTGGGCATCTTCATGTGCCATTTTGACAACTTTCTCCATTTGAGGGGAATTTACCTCAGAATGAGTTGTTGTATCATGCAGCCTACACCAATTGGTCATGAAATTCAAATCGGCCACATTTATAGTATGTGACCTCTCCTCATTTGCTGGATAATTATGAGGAACTCTGCCATTATTGGGCCCCATATTCCATTGCCTCTTTTTATTTTTTCTCTGGTTATACCCTCTATTTTGGCTTTGATAACCTCTTTGGTTGTAGTTGTTATTGTTCTGATAAGAGCCTTGGTTGTTGTTGTTTTGATTAGGGTAATTACCATGATTCTGAGATGGGTTCAACCTAAGCTGAACCATGTCATTAGTGACTTGGGACAATGTTTTCTTCAAGGTTTCTACTTCATTGGTAAGCTGAGTAGTCTTTTCACTTTCAACAGCCTTAGCCATAGGTGGCTGATCAACATGGCTTGTGGTTCCAACTTGGTTATGAAGACTTTGGGGACCATGATGGACCTGTGGTTGTTGAAAAGGGTCAGGGGTCCTATTAGTAAAGAATGGAACTAGTGGTTGGGTGTGTAATTCAGACATAGGCCCATAGTGGGAAGGAAACATCCCTAGAACAGTATTGAATAAAGGGGGTATACTAGGCGTCTAATACCCTATTAAAGGAAAACCTCCCCCCAAACCTAGTTGAGAGTTGGTCTGTTGCTGCAACTTAATGGCTAAATGATAAACCTTGGATAGGGTATCAATATCCGCTGGAAGATAAGTTCTTTGTAAGAACAATCCCAGCAAAGGGTCTATAACCCTAAAGTATGCCTGAATGGCACTGTCCTCGGTAACTAGATAGGGATCTTGCAGCCTCCTATACATTCTTTGGAACCTGGTATTGAACAAGGGAAGGGATTCACATGGCTCCTTCCTAATGGTGATGAATTGGTGATACAGAAGGGATGGGTCCACATAGACTCTAAACTAGTTGATGAAAGCATTTTCCAAATCTATCCAGGACAGAATAGAGCCTTGAGGAAGATTGAGATACCAATTGTATGTCATGTCCCCTAAGGAATAAGGGAACAACCTGCAAACTAAATCATGATGAGCTATTTGAGCTCGGGTACAAGCATCCTTGAAAGCTTGTATGTGTTCTTCAACACTCCTTGATTAACCATGGATGTATTTAGGGTAGCACTTCTCAAGGTTCTTAGGCATGTCGTGAAAACCTCTAGGGATAGTCCCCAATGGAGGGGGATTATTCTAAAAGAATGCCATTAGGGGTGGTGGTGGTTGAGCCAGCTGTTGTATGGGTTGAACTAGCTGTAATGACAATTGAGATGAATTGGATGATGGATTGATGGGTATCCACTGAGGTATTTGTGAAAAGCCTCGTGGAGTGAGTGGAGCTAACAAGGGTGGTATGATGGTTGCCCCAGTCTTATAAATCTTGTGTTTTATTGGGGTCTCGAGTTCTATCAAGGGTGATGGATTTTCAGCTCATCGAAGAACTCTATGGGACTTTTCTAGGGATACAATCCCAACTTTATTTAGCTTGCCCTTCTAGGCCCTCCTTCTAGCGCCAGTTCCTGTTGATAGTGATTTTGGCACCACAAAAATGCAAGCATAATATTGCTATTCTACTTCTCCTGAAAGAGAAAGGCAACACATGGATGCCTTAACTCCCAAGGTCCTTGTAGTTGGGTCTCAACTATGTTGATGTTACTCAGTGGCCGATGCAATAGTAATATTCAAGGGGCCTACTGGTGTTGGGCTTCTGGATTGTTCTAAGATCAAGCATGAAATAAAACCTACTCTAACAGGGGTTTTAAAGAAACATCAAAAGATAGGTCAGGGTTTTGAAACAGAAAAGAACAATAGTTCATCCAATCTTAACCATACTTGTTAACTTCAAGGAATTATAGATTAAAACTGCAGAACAAGATAAGCTTGTGATTGACACACAACCTCTTTCATTCTCAGTGCTAATTCACATAACAAATTTTAATTATCATTTAAACAAAACAAAAAATAATATTTCATCCCTTGAAGGCTCCATAAATCAAATGACCAAACTAAGACAAGTATCACTCAAGAGCACAACATGCAATAGATTAAACTCTGATTGCTTCTACTGTTATTTAAAATAGATAAACAATGTTTACAAAGTTGGCACAATCACCAGTGTATAGAGAATCTGAATCTTCAGATTGCCTCCAACTACACTAAGAGGATTTAGGAAATATATTATAATCTATACTGAAATCTAACATGTTTAACAAGGAAGACAAGAGAAGCTCTCATTACTAAGAACCAAGAAGCAACTCAATCTCCTTTTGTTAAACGAATCACTCTTTACAGTCCTAATTCTAAGATGGCTCTTAATCTAAAGTCTTCTCAGTCTCTGGAAGTTCTAATCCCTTACTATCTAACCTTTTCAAAGAGGCAAGCTTTCCTTATATACAAAATGCACCAAATTGAATGTGATGTCCCCTGCACTAGGGTTTACAAAATATCTACACCTGGGAGAGTCGGATCTCAGATCTTTTGAAGAGATTCAATGTGTATTCAATGCAGAAGCCCTACTATCCATGCTCACAAAGGATCTCTATCCTTAGGAGAAGTCCCTTTTGATCCCTAGGTAGTTGCTACATTTACTCTTCTGTCTCAGTGTGCATCTTCGAAGTTCTTCTACAATCTATCTTGAATGATCAAAATATCCTTATTAATATGGGCCTACCTCCTGTCAGCAGTGGCCACAGCTATCCCTGTGAGTCATTGATCTTTCATCCTTCTTTCAGCTTCCCTCACATCCCAGACTTCTCTGTATATTGACCATTTTCCTGGAAAACATCCTTGGGCCCACTTGCAGATCTGAACCTCATCGCTCAAATTAGTCCATCATCATTTTTTCTCAGAAGGATTCCATTTGGTTTGTATCCTGTCGATCTTCTTACACAGGGGCGGTCAATCGGTCAAAGGGATCGATGAATCACTCTTCAGATTTCCTCTAATTGGTTAGACATTCGCCACGCTAGATTCATGTTGATTCAAAGGTGATTCCCATTGAATCGCATATCAGTGAGACACTTATCGTGTCTCGCCATGCGATTTTATTTCAACGGTTATCAGCATAGCACATGGGAATCGGAAAGACACTTCGGCGAGCTACAAAGGTTATATTGAGCTCCCAAAACCTATCGGCAAGACATCTCGGTTAACCTCAGGATTCCATGGTGATCTCACTTTTATGTTGACAAGACTACTGCTCGTCGATGTGACCTCATAGCGAAGTCCTCTCCTTTTCCAGGTTGTTCACTAGTCGACAAGAGATCCTGAGGTCAGGGAGACCTTATACCGAGTCCCTACTTTCTCCCTGAGCCAATCCTTGTCATCGACGTGAGCTTGGATCATCGGCGAGACTTCCCGCCACACTCATTTCCTTTCGCCAAATTTCAGTGTCGCCAAGACCTTGTTGTAGTCTTACTGAGAGACCTCTTTGATTGTGCCTTGTCGGCGAGACTCATCCATTCACTGAAACCTTTCATCAAAGCCCCTCTACTCATTTGGATTCTCCCTGAGTTCCTCCGTTGGCAAGAGTCATGGCGATGCTAGACTTACTGGGCAGGCTCAACTCAGATGTCCTGGACACCGTAATGTCTCGGGGAGACCTTGCCTCGATGTTTTTTCACTTAGCAAGCCATCCCTTGTTATTGGAAAGACTCCCTCGTGTCACTGAGACCTCTTGGCACACATGTTTCTTCTCCCTGAAGGGACCCTTGTCAGTGTGACCGCCCTTTTTCGCCAAGACCTTATGGCGAAGGCACTACTCTCTTGGCAATGAAAATCCCCTTAAGCCATTACCTTCATTTGATGTTGACGAGACCATCCTATTTTGGGGAGACCTCATACCGAGGTCTATCATGTCATACCAAAGACTGACCCTTCAACAAGACCTACTTGTTTTGGCCAGACATCTTGCCGAAGGAAAAATTATCGTCAGGCTAGGACCTTTGATGGGACCTCCCTCTATCAAAAAGACCTATGGCGATAATTTCTCCATGTCGCCAAGACTTTTCTCCGGTCGGTGAGATATCCCATAGACACCTCATGTCTCTCTGATACACCTTAAAAGTTTACCCCATCCTTTTGTCACTGAGACATACTGATTCTATCGCTGAAAAGCACCGATAGAATCCCTTTGCACTAGTCAGTGAGACATTAGGGATTCATCAAGACATCCTGGCGAAGAGAGAAAATTGTGCCGACAGGTAACATAAACACAGAGTTGAACCAAACGAACCATAGGTCGAGGAGACCTTGATAATCCCATGCAGATATGATCCTTAATGGGGAGTATTCTGATTCCTTGGGATTTCGAACAGTCAGAGCTGAGCCACCAGTTAGTAAGAGTCTGAAAAAGTCTTGCCGACTTTTTCCTTAACTAATTTTCATAACCAATTTTATAGAAGAATGTCCCTCAACTGAGCTTCCTTGGAAAATACAATCCTGGCACGATTTAATCCTGCACTCAACAAAGAAAAAACCACAGTGAAGATCATACAGATAGAAGTTAAATAATCTAAAACACCATTGAAACGAATCCCATGCCAACAGGGTGTAGTTAAATTTTCAAACAAAATGATCATACAACAGTTCGGGTTTCAGGCCGACCTGCGGAATCCAAGCCAGGGAGGATTTTCAGAGAATTCCGAGTTAGGCATATTCCAGCAGAAAAAAGCATGAAACCACGCATTAGAAACTCAATCTAATCATTATCAAACCTGGAACAGCACGCGAGATCTTCAAAAATAGCATAAAGGAAACATAAAATGCATCATTATTTGGTAACTAGCCTTACTACCCAAAACTTCTCCACACTTCCTTAGATTCCAGGGAAATCCACGCGGGACGGATTTCCATGAAAGAGAAAACATTCCCACGAATCCAGAAAAAATAGGGGACAATGGATTTTGGGAAAATCCGGAAGAGAAGGACAACTGCGAAAAAGAACACACTGAGAAAATCCAGTCCACGAGGAATTCTCTGAAGACCATAAATCCCTGAACAACAGCGCTCAGCCGGAGTTGGAGTGAGATCCGGGAAAATCCGAATGGGATGGAAAATCCCGAACCCGGGAGAAAACATGAATTCCAACTGAGGCAAAACCAAAAAAAACAAAGACAAAGAAATGAAAAGAAAGGGGGACCCGTTTTGTTCCAAATCAAAATGGGGTGGTTATGTAGGGCATAACAAGTGGAATGAATATGCTTTGATTCTTCATGAATCAAGCATAATTGTCCCATACTAATATCCTTGATTGACAGTTCTATCCTATAATTCATTTCCCCTACCTATGGTATGATCATATAATCACATGGATCGTATTTAATTTTCTATGGTCTTTTACATACATCCTATTTTGTGACTTCTAATTTATCATCCTTACACTAAATTCATCTAATAGCATGTATCTCTTCTTATTTCTATGTCCTTTTACCTTATGTCATCATTGTACTTTATAATTCCATACTTGTGCCACTCTATTTCAAAGATTATTTTCTATTACAACTCTTTTCCTTCTCTATGGGGTCAATATCTACATTATTTTTAGGAGGCATATATTCAATAGTTTCTCTCTTTTCTACAATCACACTATCTTTGTTGGTATGTTCCATACTTATTTAATATGTTTCTACTCACACTCTTGGGGAAAAAAATATATTTATTTTTCATTCCTCATATTGTAATCTACCCACCATTGGGAAATTTCATGTTCTACCTACACAACCTTTAAATTGATTGCATCCTATAACATACAATTAATCCTAATCTCTTCTTATGATCATGATTCTAGATGCCCAAATTTTTGGTCCCTGAGATCATTTTATGACCCTTGAATTGGTTTATGGTCCCTACACCCAATTTTTTTTATCCTTGCACCATGGTAATTCTATTTTTTTATTTTGTCTTGACCTACATCCTTAATAATTTTTACACATATTTTAATTTTAGGTCTTGTCCAACCCCACCTATTCTTCCTTTTATCATTGTGCATGTGCTAGTTTATTTTCCCATGTTCATGTTATACTTTCCTTTCTTCTTCTCTCACCCAGTTAGGTTAACTAAAATTATAAATTATAGATGACATATGATGTTTATTTTCTATATTCTTTAACTTTACAATGATGAATACAAAATGTTTTTCCTTATGTGTATGCATTACTAGATAAGGAGTGCATATTGGAATCAAGAACCAAAAAAAAGATAGGAGGGAGACCCTATGCATCATTTCTTGTATCCTAAAAAATTCAAATTATGATCTATGCAGTTTTACTTTAAGATACTATATCACCTAGTTCCATTAGCCTACTAAAGTGGGACAAAATCTAGAGTAAAAAATTACCTACTTTACAACTTTTACTTTATAATATAAATATGCACTCATTTTTGTGTTCAAATATTTAACATATTTTAAGACTCATGTGGCCTATTCCTAAGACTTTATTCTTCATCGGGTTTCTATAATTGACCCTCTACTTGATCAACAATCATGTCTAACCCAAGTTATACTTTTTGTTCACCTAGACACTAATGATATCCTTGTAGTGACCCAAGTCACCATTACAATTATGGTAGTGTTTATGTGTGAAAAACTCTTTCTAGTGTGTAGAAAGATTCTATATTAAAATGATATGAATTTTTAACCAAAAATCATATAGTTTTAATTGAGAATTTTCCATATGCATTATAATTGACTATACAATGATCATTTATTTAATTCTTTCTAATGTTTGAAACTATGACCTTTTGGGTCTTAAGTCTTAATGTGTGTTTTGGTCAGCCCTACTCTAATTTTATAAATTTTCATTTTTATTCTCATTTGAACTCTCAAGTGTCTTATTCAATTCCCCTCAAAATTTTGGGTTGTTACCCAAAAAGCTACTTGTCTAGCATAACCATTTCTACAACACTAACTCCATCCCATCGCTAATAGCCTTTGGAAAATCCACCTCTAAAAACTCCTCCATTGCATAAGAACACACCACAATAGTGTTTTCTATCTCAAATAGTTTTATTGGTAGATGTAACACCTTACACATACTTTAAACATCCACACTTAGGGATCACACACTAATATTTCTTACTACTACGTCAAGATTTAAAGACCATATAGGGGCCTAACCAAGTTAGGATCTGAAGAAACCAAACCAAGTTTCTCTTGCCCTATCCATAAATTTTAAACTTCATATATATTAACATATAAATTGGATCCAAATTTTGTAAGCACCATGATGTTCATTAAGATGATTTTTTTTTTAAGTTTCAAATCCTATGTTTGAGGGTTAAGGCCACACTATAGCACTCATCATTTTGAAAGTATGGTCTCTTTTGTAGTCATATGGTCACTATTATAGATACATATTTTAAAGTTGAGATGTCACATTTTAATGTATGAGCTATTTAATTTAAATGAGTTTTCTACAAATAAAAATTAAAAATATCAGAAATAAAATTCATCCACACACACTAAGAAAAATAACAATGCAATTTCAAGCCCTAATTGCAATGGGCAACTGGCAATTTTTGTATTATTAAATGGGGAAAATCAAGCAATTACACTCCAATCATGGATAAAGGATGTAACAAGCCATATGAAACCCCTGGAAAACATTCAAAATATGATTTGCAGCAACAAATCAAAGCTTGGAATCAATCTTCTCTTTAGCACCCGCAACTTCAAAACCACTTTCACAATCAATGTCTTCAATCTACTCAACCTGTGTTGATTTTTCCACTATCAAAACTCTCAAATATTTCAATCCAAAAATGGAATCACCATTTGAAGGTAATCAATGCCCTTCTTCTCTTCCTGTGTTTTTCCTCTCTAAAAAACTCCCTCAAAATGAAAGAAATTGAACTTTTATCTTCTCATGCTTTCCTGGAATGTCATTTCAATGCATTTCATTTAGCTTTCATTCCAAATACCTCAGGAAAATCAATGCCCCACCTCCAAGAAGGGAAAATAAAACATAATTTAATATTCAAGGTTGAATAAAATATGTATTTTAATCCTCCAAACTTAGAAAAAAATACATTATGGGCTTTAAATGGCTTTCATTCTTTCTCAAATAAAGCAAAAAGCAGATTCCTTAACCTGGGCACCCACCTCATGGGTTCCTATTTTTTAGGAGCTATGGAAATTCAAAATAGGAGTTACAAATGGTCTTAATGGATCCCAAAAACCAACACCATTGCTTTTTCTACTTTTTTTCAACTTTAAAACACATTCTCAATGATTCCCTTTCACCAATTTGACCTAGTTTGAAATCAAATTCAAATTCAAAATTTCCCACATCACGAGTTATTCAATTTCACAAAAAAAAATGAATTTCAATAATCAAACATGAAATCCAACACACCAAAATTGCAAAATTCAAGAAATGACATCCTCAAGTTGACACAGGATTGCATTGAGCCATGACTGCTCCTGCATCACATTTCTTGTTCCATAAAATTTGCATTTTTTGTACATTGGATCACTATCATGTTGTTGTAGTCACATGCTACACAATGATAGTCTTTATAATGCCACACTAGATTTCTATTCAAGATTATATCAAACACTTTTACATCTAGTCATTTTAGTCCTTCACCATTTATATTAGCCTATTAGACTCCAAATAATGAACTAAGGACACTTTTTTTAACTCTCTTTATAATTTTAGTAGCTTAGCCAAGTGTCGTGCAGTTTTGCACATACACCCCACTCGAAGTGGGGACCCACTGTTTTCTAATTTTGGATGTCTCTTAGACCTTTGGTTTTTATTGGATTTGTCCTTTTAAGGTCTTGGGATGTTGATCTTGCTTGCCTTGGTCTTACCCTGAAGGTTGAATTGATCAAACTTGGTTTTTAATGGAAGTCCGGGTTTTGCCCTGGGTCCGGGATTTTCTAGCTCACCCGGATTTTTTCGGGTCTTGGTCCATCTTCTGTCAATGTTAGATTTTCCGAAATCTGGGTTTCTGGTTGAATCTGGGATTTTCTGGGTCACGCGGATTTTCCTGGACTTCCTCAGAGTCCTGGACGGGTGCGTCGTCCATGAAATTTATGCTCACCAGGATAGTCCGGCTGGCTTGGATTTTTCTGGAATTTCTCTTTGAACTCGGGTTTCCAGATTTCCTCGATATGTCTTATCAGCCATTAATGCTTGAGGTACGTCCTCTCTGGCATGATTGTGAGCGGATTTAAAGGCTTTTAGTGCCCTTCCTAATCTCATTGTCCATTTGCTATCTCCTCTAGCGCTTGAGTTTGTTCTTTTTGAGCCTTGGTCGTTGGATTTGGTCTGTTCACGTGTGGATTTCTTGGACGTCTGTGTTGATATTTTCATCGCTAGGGCTCCCTGATTCGCAGTGACTTCCTTGGGCTCGAGGTTCATTTGGAAGTTGATCCATGGTAAGTCATTGTTGACTTCTCCTTTTGTTTGCACTTTGATTGAATCTTTCAAGTTATTATTGGTGGTTATTCGAGTTGGCCCTCGTTTATTTTCATGATCATATATTAATCGAATTAGGGTTTGAGCGCACCTTTCCATGGGTTTTAGTGTCTACGTTGTGCATCCCTTTGTTTATCAATTGAATGTTGCGTACTCCCCTGTAACTAGGTGTTCTTGCTAGGGCCTTGACTTGTTGGTGTGTAATTTGGTAGAATTTGTGGAGGTAGGGTTTCGGTATGTTGCCTAGGGGTGTTAAAGTTTGGTGGAGTTGTCATGATCCTCATGTCTTGCATCTCACTCGACCTTCTTCGTAGCACTTCAGACCCTGGTGCACCCTAGTTTCATCATTTTGAGGGATTGTGTCTAAATTTTGAGCTCGCTTTAGTTCTCATGGCGGAGATTTAGCAGTCAAATTTAAGGCATCATTATTTCGCTACAGGGATCTACCATTTGGGAGTTTTTGGGAGTTCAATTCATGTGCAACCGAGATTTGGCTTATTGGGCTTGAATTCATGTTCGTTGGATTCAGATAGGGGGGTTTATATGGTCATTCGATTAATGATTTGCATGTCAAATGATCATCGGGTTTTCGAGGTGTCCACAGAATTTCTGTGCACCCTGATTTTCCTGAATTTTGCCATTTCCCTGGAATATGATGAGTTCCCAGAATTTCAAGCTATTCGCAGAAATCCGAATTGTCCAGATTTTTCCGGTTTTATGCCTGGTTCTGATTGAGTTTGATTTTCAAAGTTGAAGTAATGAATTAAAGGTTGGATGATGATTTCTTGTTGCTAAATGAATGAATCTCATGATAATTACGCATCTCTTTTGTCTGTATTGATGATTTATTTGATAAATGATGTCTTGGCAGCGGGAGTCCGTCTGGGTCGGATTTCTCTGAATTCCGCCCTGACTTCATTTTCCCAGTTTTTCAAGATTGATGATTAATGATTTATCTTAATGATTTTATGTGGTTTTGAGGCTAACCTTTGGTTGAAATATGGATGATAATTGGATTCTCATGAGGCTCTTTTATGAATTTTGGATGAATCAAGCAAGGCGGTGGCAGGAAAGGCCAAGGGAGATATAGATGGATCCTAAGTTTCAGATGTTGAGAAGATAAGGTTGGATGTGAAAAGTCAATTACTGGATAGTAAGGTGGCTTTAGTTTGGTCAGAGGTCTTGGATACCAATGTAGGAGCTTGGAGATATGAAGAGTTCAAAGAAAGGTTAGCTCAGAGGGATTTATCAATCTTGACCAAGGGAATGGTGAAATCCGGACTGGCTCATGTGGTCAGATTTCCTCTTGCAGTTCAATGCTATGAATTGATATTAGAGTGTGCCCGACACTATGACTTTGATACGCAGAGGATTGTTAGCACTGATGGGAGAGTGTTGGCAAAATTTAATCTAGTTTCCATAGCCCAGGTATTTGATATGTCGGACTTACCATGTGTGTGTTCCTTGGACATGGACTTGGTGAGGACTTACTATCAGGATGATCCTACCAAAGCCCAGCACATGCTCAATTCCTGGCTGGAAAAGCTGAAATCTCATTTCTCCAAGCTGCCTAAGCAGTTACAAGATTGAGCAAGGTATCAATTATCATTGGGCAAGGATTATCAGTGCAATGATTGATAGGCAGCTGAGAGATGTGTTGGAGACTAAGAAATTCACCATGTCATCTTATGTGGTATATGTTCTTGCTAGATTTTATCCATACAGGGGATTGAGTCCAAAAGGAACATTTGGCCAATATGTCATCTATGAGGTATACCCTGAGTTGCACCTAGGGAGTCAGAATTATAGAAGAACAAATGATGCATTTACTATGCATATTACTAGGTTGCTTCAGAACGCAGAACATGTGAGAATTTATGATGGGGCTAAGGAACTGATTAAAAGATATGGAGCCTGGTTCATACAATTCCCTACCTTCTCCTATATCAGAATTGATGGATGCCCAACCGCTCCATACAAATTGCCTAGATATCCTACTGACCATATGATACTTCTAGAGGTTACCCGACAGATATGTGATTTCGATGTGGTTGTTAAAAGAGAGAAGCACAAGACAGGGTTCGGTGGGGATTTTCCCTTGAAAATTGGTATAAGTGAGGTTTGCCCTTCAATCCAATCAGCTCATGCATCAGGGGAGGAGTTGAGTACTTATGGTTTCTCTTTCCATTCTACGAGGGCAGGCTTTGATATCATTGGTGAAGCACAGAAGAAGGCTACTAAAGAATATCACCACAAGGATGATCTAGAGGACTACTGGGAAAATAGCAAGGATGACTTTGAGGTGAGAAAGAAAACATATTCTAGGCTTCCAGTTGATGTGATCAGAATGTACAATGTCAAGTTGATTCCTGATCAGTTGGAAGATGATGGAAATTTAGTCCAAGATCATGCATTTGAATCAGTTAAAGACAGGCCCATTGGAGATATAAACTAGTCAGAAAGGGAAATAACTGAGTTGGAGGAATTGATAGCTCCCATTCTGAAATCTACCAAGTCATGGATGAAACATAAAGTATGGGAATTAGAGAGTGAGAAGGTACATTGTACTTTCAATCTAATGGGAAATTTGAATGCTCATTCTACCTCAGAGGAGGAGTCAGGAGAGGATGATTCTACAGGAAAAACTAAGGTAAGCTCACCTTTTAAGATTAAAATCAGAGGCCCTAAGGAGAGTGATCCTGAAAAGAAAAGAAAGCCTAGGGGGAAGAAGAGAAGTCATGCTATAAAAATAGGAAAGTTTTCTTAAGAGGAGGAACTTGAGAAAGTAGAGAAAGAGGACATTCCTCTACAGCCAAAAAGAACAAGGACAACCATAGCTTCTAAGAAGAAAGATCAGGAAACTTTTAAGGATAAGGTGGATCCTCATGTGGTTGATGTGGAGAGCTCAAGAGAAAAAACTCGGGTTTATTCGAGAAGGTCAAGAACTCCCTCTCCTAAGGAGACTATGCAAAAGGCAGATCCCCTTCCAATGGCATCCACTGTTGAGTAGCAGAAGGATACCTCTCCTTCGTTGGATATACTTGAGCAAACAACTCATGAAGAGCATGAGACCAGTGAGGAGGCAGAACCATTTAAGGATGGAGAACTTTATGGCGCAGCTGTTGAGTTTGAGGTAGGACATGTGGAGGTGCATAATTCCCCATTGGTACAGTATGAGGATTCTGCTACAAATAGCAAAGATAATAGATCCCCTGAGAAGGAGGATGTCCTTATTAAGACTCCATCATCCCTGCAAGAGGAGGAGCTAGAGTTGGAAAACAAAGGTGGTCAGTCTCCTGAAAAGGAAGAGGATGAGACGTTAGATCAGCATTAAGAGGTTAAAAAGGATGAAATCTGGGTGGATCCTGCTATTCCGGATTGGCTAGACAAAGAAATCAGGAGGAAATAGGTCATTGTTGAGGACACTCCTCTTAACTGGGATGAAATGTTGGCCAAGATTGGAAAGGGAAAGAAGAAGGCAGCCAAAGTGGTTTCAAAGATCGAAAGGGACGAAGCTAGTAATAGGGTTATTCATATTGCTACCCCTGCTACTGGTAAAAGTAAAGATGAGATCACCGGGGAGGATTATGATGTACAAACCATTAATCTTGAGCCTACTTCTATGGAGTAAGATATTGATGAATATTAGGGGTCTAGTGCAGTGATAATTGGGAGATTAAGGAAGGAAACACATTCTAAACATGAGCTAAAGAAGGAGAACGAAAGGCTTAGAAAATGTTTAGAAGATTTAATAAAGCCTTTGTAGTCTTTTCACCCATCCTCCTCTGTTGCTGCTAGTTTCTTGCCGAAGGAGACCATTTCTGAAATGGAAAAGATGAAAGCGTCTACTCTGGCAACAGTAAATTGGTTAAAGGAGGTACAGGTTAAGGGAGATGATGCAATAAAGGAGATCCTTTCAAGTGGAAAGGATGCAATAAGGGCTAAGGATTTATTAGATTATGTTTTATCTTAGGATAAGGAGGACACTGATCTCTTATTGCAGAAAACCAAAGCAATCATGGAATATAGTAAGGATCAGCTGGTTGTTGATGGAATCCTTTCTTCATCTAGGGTTAATGAGCCTTGGGAGTGGTTTGAAGCCCTGCAAATCTGACAGAAAACCATCATGAAAATTTACAAGCAAAGGAAACAGATGGATGGTGATTTAACGAATGTTTATGATGGATGCATTGACTTTTTTGAGATAATGACTGGCAGGAGGAAGATCGCCCCTAAGTACTTGAGTTTAGAACAATTGAAGGAATGGTGGCATGATGTCTATGCCCCTGATATTGAAAATTCTGTGACAAGGCACCAATTGGATGATGCGGCTACCTATTTGGCTATGGTGGATAAGTACTTAGTATATAAGGGTGATTGGGATACAACAGTTAAGCAGTCAAGGGAAGAAATTGGATCAATTGAATGTCTGTTCAAAATCCTACCCTTGCCACCTGGTTCTAAGTTTGATAAGGTCTTTTTTAAGGTTCATGAACCGTTGGATCAGAACAAGGATAAGGGAGGCGGTAATTAATGCCAACTTCGTGATTTGTGCTTCCCTATTATTATAGGGCATGTGTTGATCCGGGCTGCGTTGAGGAATGTGTTTTGGCCAACCTTGATGATGTATCGGCATTTAATGTGTGCCTTATTTTGAAATTCCTGAGGCCGACTTGTTTTGGCTATTTTATTTTGTAAATGTTTGGCTGGGTCGACATGTTTTGAGGGTTCTCTATAAATGGCTTTTGTGCCTCATTTGTAAGGAGTTAGAAAGATAATAGAGACAAGATAGATTAAAAAAGAGCTAGAGCATTCTGTAGTAGAGATAGTAGTTAGTTCTTTGAAGCAAATGTTGTAACATAGAACAGAGGAATTGTTGCTACATTTTGGTGATTTAATACAATTGAAGGCATTGTGGTTTCTGGTGAATTCTTTTTTGTTAGTTTATCTTGCATGGTTCTGGTTGTTCCATCCTTTGAAATTGCTTGAAGATAATAGATTTGATGTTAGATTCAGAACTAGACAATTTTGGTGAATAATGTTCATGGTTTCATGCTTGGAATGTTTGTAGCAATCTCTGGTCTATACTCCCAGTAACTATCTGATTGTAGTAGGCTGGTGAGGTCAACCTTGACCATACATCTATTTATGCTTAGTTCGATTGTAGATGAATATCTATGATTTGAAAATCTGTATGCCTTAGAAGATTACACCTTTCTTGTGATATTGCATTGTGGGTTAAACAGGAATTGGTTATTTGAGATTGGTCTGTTCCAGGTATTTATCATTTGCATTGTTCATCTTAGAAATAGTTTAGATTTCATTACATCTCTTACACCCTCATATTTTGTTGTTTCTTTATTATTTGGTTAGATTTAGGATTTAAGATCATAATATTGCAAAATCTGATAAATTGGAGAGATACAATTTGCTTGTAGTAAGGTCCAATTGTGATTACTAGAATTTTCACATATTATCTAAGTTATTTATGCATTGTCATGACCTGACACCCGAGAGACCTTGGGGTGATTTTTAGCATTTGTTGTTGAAAATTACCTTTCAAGAGAGATATAATATTGCATTCTGTCTGAGTTGTTGCTATGTAGAAAACATCATCAACAGAATTGGAACTAGAAGGAGGGCCTGAATGAGCTCGCTGGATCATTTCTTAAATGCCATCTCCTGAGAGATATAGAAGAAGTACTAGATCTACCCCAGGAGAGGAGGATCTACAGGAATTACAGTTCCCCACTAGGTCAAGGAGGACTCAAGAAAAGGGAGAATCATCATCACCATCCCTTCACTCGTATCATCTGCATCTTCACTTCCAGAAGTTGAAGAAATACCTATCCTTGAGGTAGTTCCCATTCAACAACCCCAGCCTATTATTAATCAACCACAACCACCACCACCACCACTCTTACCAATGGCCTTCCTCGCTAATAATCCATCTCCCTTGTTTTTCAATGCTTACAATGTTATGCCCAAGAACCCTGAGCATTTTTGTTCAAAATTTCATGTTAATGACCCAAACAGAACTGCAGAGGAACATATCCGGATCTTTCAAACCTATTCAAAGATAGAGGAATTTCTCATGAGGATGTCTCCTGTAGGTTATTTCCTTATTCATTGGGAGAGGAGGCTTTTTACTGGTACAATCACCTCCCATCTAGTTCAATTCTTAACTAGAGTGATCTTGAAACTGCCTTTTTATAGAAGTTTAGAATACCTATTAGTGCCAATGAATTGTATATGCGATTCACTAGAGTCAAGAGAGAGGTTAATGAACCCATATCCATTTTCAATAATAGGTTCCACCGTGCATATACCAAACTCCAAGACCCTTATGTCTTAGATGATGCTACAACCCTAGGAGTCTATTATGAAGCATTGGATAGCCTTACAGCAACCAATTTGAAATGGAGACCCAATCCTCCAGCTCACCTAGTTGATGCTTATACAGAAGTAGTCAAACTTAGCATAGACTTAAGGCAACATTTGGCTAGACCATTGCCTTCTTTAGGGCTAGTTGCACATCCAAACCAGGTTCAGGTAGTAAATCAGGCACTCGCCAACCATACTCCAATCATGAATCCAATACCTCAATTGCCTTTGGTGCCACATCATGGTCCCCCCATGAGCCAGGTCTCTCCTATGATGAACTTCCCACAGCAGCAAGTTAACCAACCCTTGTATCAGCAGTAGCCAACTGGTTTCGCTGCCTACTTGTAGAATTCTGAAGTGTTGCACCAGTCCATGGGATCTACTACAATATTTGCTCCTCCTCAAAGTAATTCAAGCCAGACCCTTTATGGAGATCTAAATAAAGATAGGGTTGATGAAATGGCTGAGCAGATAAAGAAGTTAAACCTAGAGGTGACTTACTTAAGGAATCAAAACAACCAATTACAGGCTGCTCAGATAAATCTGCAATCCAATCAGAACCGAGAACATCCACAGGGGCAAAATTTTGATAGAGGACAGCGTAATGAAAGGGGTTACAACAATGAGAGAGGATTCAATAATGATAGAGGGTATAACAATGATAGAAGACAAAATTTTGATAGAGGACAAGGTAATGGGTCAGAATTTGATAGGAGGCAGTCATAGGGACAAAACAGGACATGGAATATAGGACCTAATAATGGAGGAGTCCCTACTCCATTGGATCAACCTATCAACCAATCTGTTAATCAACCAGTTAGTCAAGACAAGCCTCCCAGTGGTGTATATATGGCTGAGGCTGCCCTGTCAGGGTGGTGTAGGCTCCATAAGACAAGTCAGCATTCTGAGTTAGAATGTCCAAAATTCCAAACCACAGCCTCTATTTTCAAGTATGAAGTGGAGAATAATGCAAATGGTCAGGAGATTGTTCCCTCTATCCCCTATGACTCTCCTTTGTTGGTGCTAAACCATGCCCCTTTTCCAGCAAGTGAAGAAAATGTTCTAGAAGAGGAATCTGATTCCTAGAAGGATAAAACAAATCAAATCTGCAATGGAGATGAGGTGGCTTAGTTATTCAATGAAGAGGTAACAAATGATAATGGCCCCCTGGATTAGGAAGAGGCTTATGTTGAAGAAGTGCAAACATTCCAGAGGAAGGGAAAAGGATATGATTTAAGAGACATGCCCCATAGACGCCCGCAAGCTGGGGGTCCTTTCACCACTTCCATTCCTCCTAATAATTTTAATATCCCTCCAGACCCAAGTGCTAGTAATAATCCGCCCTTTCCACATGTGTCTAGGCAGTACTTTTCAAGGGAAGGACAAGCTCAAACTGACCTGCAGAAGGGGAAAACTATTCAAGTAGGTAAAGATAAGGTAGAGGAATCTCCCAAGGACATCCCCACTAATCTAAGTGACGAGCAAATGGCTTTGTATGTTGCTGAGGAGTTCAAGAAATTAAAGGTAAACCTTTCAGTATTTGAGTTGCTAAGGTCCCCAACAATTAGGAATGCAGTTCTAGGTGCCTATGATGCACATCCAGTGTCCTTGGATAAACCTTCCAATGAGAGTGTCAACAAGGTTACTGGTTCTCAGGCTGTGAAGACACAAAGCCAGGCCTATCAGACTAACTTGCCCCCTGGAGATAAAGGAAAGGAGAAAGACAAGACTCAAGTGGCCCAGGTAGATACTCAGTCAACTTTGTTTCAAGGGAAGACAGATACCCCACCATTCTTGATCTTTGTGTGCATATTCGGTAAGAATTTACATAACTATTTACTGGATTATGGTGCTTCTACTAATGTGATGCCATTTGGAGTATATAGAGCCTTAGGGATTATACCTGCTGACTCCCAGAAGAAGGTAACTTAGTTGGATAGAACTGAAGTAAATGTAGTGGGATAATTAAACATGATTCACATGCAAGTAGCTTCTGACCCAAGAATCCAACATGTTATCAATATTCAAGTAGCTGATATCCCTGATGCGTATGGCCTAATTCTAGGAAGAGATTTTATGAAGGCCCTAAATGGATATGTATCTACTGATCACTCCCACATGTGGCTTCCCTAGAAAGGGGTGCCAAATCAGATCAGAATTGAGAGAGAACCAAGAATGAAGTACATGATAATGGAGTATCAAAATACTTCAAATGAAGTTTTGATATCAGAAGTAGGCATGGGAAATTATATGCTATCGACTCCTTATGAGGAGTCAAATTCGGAGGAGTTATTGATGCTACATTCGATGTCTATTGATACAGAAACATAATCCAGTAATGCTACTATTCTGACAGGATCAATTAAGGAAGAGGATAAATTTGAGGATAATCAAATTAGCTTGCTAGAAAGCTTCTAGGAATTCATTAGGCAGTGTATTGAAAATCAAGTTCACCTCGGTAGGAGGAAAAACTTCGAAGAGTTTCTATTACCTAACTGGTGTAGAGTTCATAATGCTTCACATTCAAAGCTAGAATGTTGTTTATGCCAAGTAGCAGTAGAGCAAGTACAGAAATGCATAAATCTAGCCCTAGTAGTCAAGACGGAAATGCAAAACCCTCCAGAAGATTATAAAGGAAAGAAAGTAATGTCGTTTGAGGAACCCTCCAGTAGTAATAACCCGAAGGATATGGTGAAGAGGAATGTAACCGCTGAATGCTGGACCCTCATATTTGATGGATCTAAATCCAAGCATGGAGCTAGAGCAGGATTCGAATTGATTAACCCAAAAGGTAAAACCTTCTTTGCAGCTCATAGACTTCAATTTCACTGTACTAATAATGTAGCGAAATATGAGGCATTGATTCATGGACTTCTTATGGCACTCAAGAAAAAGGTTAAGGTTCTGCAAGTTTTCGGTGATTCTGAGTTGGTAATTAAGCAAGGAAACAATATTCATGCCATGATATGAGAATGACTAATTATAGGCATAGAGCATGGGACCTCATTGAGGGATTTGATGCCTTCAATATTCAACTGATACCATGACAAAAGAATCAAACTGCAGATTCTCTGGCCCAGGCAGCGAGCACTCTACAGCCCATCTTTGTCAGGTTTGAAAAAGTTTACTATAGAATTCACTCTTGTGCCATCAGTTCTAGACAATGTTACTAACTTTCAGGTATTTGAGGATGACAAGCACATCCTAGACTTCATTACAAACACAGATGTTTTCACTTCCCAAATCATTGATGAAACAGAACTCCAGAAAGCAGAACTGGATTTGGAAGGAGTGATAAATTTGAAGTCTAATACTATTCCAAGGGGAATGGTACAGTTAGAGCGGATTTTTGATCTGGACAAGATCAGAAATCAGGAGCAAGAGTCTAAAAAGAAATCTATCAGTGGACAGTGTGATACTTACAATATGGGAACTGAAGAAGATGCTAAGAACATTTTTATTGGCCAGGTATGCACTCCAAAAGAAAGAAAAGGAATAATTGAAGCATTGCATAGCTTTCCAGATATAGTAGCCTGGAGTTATGAAGATCTGAAAACTTATGATACATCAATCATAACTCATACTATACCTCTGAGGCCAGATGCTAAGCCTTTCAGGCAGAGACAGAGACCAATTAACGCATTATTGGAACTAGTTATACAGAAAGAAGTTCATAAATTACTGTCTGCCAGAATTATATTTTCTGTCAGGCATTCAACATGGGTGGCAAACCTAGTCCTAGTAAGAAAAAAGAATGTGGAAATCAGACTTTGCATTGATTTTAGAAATCTAAACAGATCGTTAGAAAAGGACAATTATCCAATCCCCTCATTGGATGAAGTACTTCAAGTAGTAAATGGTTCTCAGATGATGTCCTTTCTGGACAGCTATTCAGGGTACAACCAAGTAATGGTTCAGTATGAGGATAGGCACAAGACTGCTTTCACAACTAAATGGGGTACCTTTGCTTACAGGAGGATGCCTTTTGGTCTCATTAATGCTAGGGCTACATTTCAAAGGGCCATGGATATTTTCTTTAAAGATATCATAGGCAAGTGCATTATTATTTATATGGATGATTTAACTGTCTTTTCTAAAAATAGAGGGGACCACATCTCTGACTTGCGCAAAGTGTTTCAAAGGTGCAGGGAATTCGGCAAATCCCTGAATCCTAAAAAGTGTATTTTTGGAGTGACAGAAGGGAAATTGCTGGGACATGTCATATCTGAAAAGGGAATTGCTATTGATCCAAAAAGAGTGGAGGCCATACTCAAGATTCAGCCACCTACTAGCAAAAAAGAGATGAAGTTTTTCTTTGGCAAGATCAACTTCGTTAGGAAATTCATTACTTGATTTGCTGAAATTGTTAAACCGCTGAATGCAATGTTGAAGCAAGACGCTAAAGTTGAATGGACTGCAGAAGCAAAGGAGGCATTTACAGAAATCAAAAGAGCCATTACTGATGCTCCAGTATTGGTAAGTCCTGATTACAGTAAGCCCTTTTACATCTATTCATTTGTCTCAGACCATTCATGTGCAGGAATGTTGACTCAAAAGTCTAATGAGGGAAATGAGCATCCTATTGCTTTTATGAGTGCACCATTAAAAGATGCCGAGTTGAAATATCCGAGTGTAGAAAAGCAAGCATATGCCCTAGTTAGAGCAGTGAAGAAATTCAGACATTATATCCTCAGGAATAAGGTTTATGCAATTGTCCCAGATCCTACAGTTAAATTATTGTTGATGCAGAATGAGTTAGGCGAGCATAGAGCTAAGTGGGTGACAATGCTACAAGAATATGATATTGAGATTCAACCCATGAAGTTGGTAAGAGGGCAGGGACTTACTTAGACTATGGCTGAAATAGGACCTGAACTGACTGTTCAGAATTATAATCTTGAAGTGGTTTCTCCAGGTAGCTGGTATGATGACATAGTTTATTATTTGTTGAACTAGCGATCCCCAAGCCATCTTAATGCCATTCAAAGGAGAGCTCTACGACTGAAGAGCGATAGTTTCATGCTAAAATGAGCTATTATGTACAAGAGAAATCATGAAGGCATTTATTTGAGAGTCTTGGGAAACTAGAAGCTGAAAGGGTGATGAACGAATTTCATAAAAAGTATGGCACTGGCCATGGTTCTACTATTGCCACAACAAATCAAATATTAAGGGCTGGGTATTATTGGCCTACATTGTTCAAGGATGTTCACCATCATGTCAGGACCTATCACACTTGCCAGATTGCAATAATGAAGGAAAGGTATGCAGCACTCCCACTTCAACTAGTTACTGAGGTAAGGCCTTTTGCTCAGTGGGGTATGGACTTTGTAGGTCCTATCAACCCACCATCTTCTGCGGGACACAGGTACATTCTAACCATCACTGATTATTTCACAAGGTGGACTGAAGCTTTCGCTTGTAGGCAATGTACATTTGAGGTAGTGATTGACTTTCTAGAATCTGCTATTATTAACCGATTTGGACGTCCTATTTCTATTGTATGTGATAATGGTCCTGCTTTTGCATTTTTAAAATTTTCAAATGGGCCTTTTGATCATGGCATTATTATAAAGTTTGCATCTAATTATTACCCCTAGGGTAACGGTCTGGCAGAATCTTCCAATAAGAACTTATTGACTATTATCCGTAAGCTGTTGGAGAGGAACCCAAAAGAATGGCACACCCAGCTTCAGTTTTCCCTTTGGGAAGATCGTACAAGGCTTAAGTCATCCATCAGAACATCTCCCTATCACTTATTATATAGTCTGGAGCCAGTATTCCCTGTTCAACTCAAGATCCCGATCTTGCAATTTATTAATGAGTTTTATGATGAGGGGGATAGAAGGGAGGCCAGGTTAACAGAGCTACTGCACCTTGAGGAGAAATGAGACAATGCCCTTGAAAACTTCTCCAAACATCAGGGGGTAGTTAAGAGGTGGTTTGACAGAAGAGCTAAGGTCAAAACTTTTAGGATTTCTATCCTTGTGTTGTACTAGGATAAACCTCATGATCGAAAAGGGGACCATGGGAAGTTTGATAAACTATGGCTCGACCCACATCAGATTGCTAAAATACTTGGAGATAATGCCTTCCGTCTGAAGACTCTCATGGGGGAAGATGTTCCGCTGTCTGTGAATGGGCAGTATTTGAAACATTATTTCCAATCCTGAGCTGTTTTCAGCTCCCTGTTTTGTATATAGTTAGTTTAGGTTGCTTTCTGTTGCCGCTTTGTTAGAGTAGATTGCCTTTCATTTCCTATTTTTGCTTTGGTTAGTGTAGGTCTCTTTTTGGTTTTTCTTGCTTTGTTTTGGTTAGAATAGGTTTTCTTTGGCTTGTTTTGCTTAGGTTTGAGTTGCTCTTGCTCTTGGTTCTTACTCCTTCTGGGATCTCCTATTGCATTTGTATGACAGTGGTGACAAAGTAGGTGTGGTGCTCTTAGTATTTCCTTTTCAAACTTTAATCATCTTTCCAGAACAGCATGGTATGAATTCTCTACCCAATGTCACATATCCTTGTGTCTAAGATAGAGTTCTTTAGTCAGATTGAACAGGAATACATTAGGGTCTCACATCTTGAATATTAAAGATGCATGAGGTTGTAGAAGGTCCTTATGAAGTTTGCACAAGTGAAAAATCTTTTTTCTGCTCTAGTGCCACTATGATTCTCATCCTTGAGTGTGAACTCCATTGTTCACAAGTTAAAAAAAAAATGAGAAGAGAGAAATAGTTGAAAAAGAAAGGGACAATATGGAAAATCAAAAGACTGAATTCAACTCATCAGGGGAATCTGAATATCTCTACCGGGGCTATAAACGCCTGGTTGGTAGTAGAGCTATGTTCAGGAGAATCACAGTGATAACCTCGTCGGGGCTATGGACGCCTGACTGGCAGCGAGGCTCTCTCAAAGTTGATTTTAGAGTATGAATCTTCATGTAGCCTGTTCAGATCAAATTTGGTCTCTTTTGCAGCTAAAAAGGGGTAATGAATGCATATGCATACACTTCGACCCTAGTGTAGGAAGAGTTTGGGTGACTTGTGGGTTCCTTGGCTTAACCGTAGGTGGGGATAGGGTGGATGAGTTGAAACCATAATTTCTAGGTTCTTGATTCTAGTTTGTCATTGAAATGCTCTTGAGCATTTCCCCAGCGAAGTCGCCATTTGTTGTGCAGTTTTGCACACACACCTCACTCGAAGTGGGGACCCTCTGTTTTCTGATTTCGGATGTCTCTTAGACCTTTGGTTTTTATTGGATTTGTCCTTTTAAGGTCTTCGGATGTTGATCTTGCTTGCCTTAGTCTTACCCTGAAGGTTGAATTGATCAAACTTGGTTTTTAATGGAAGTCTGGGTTTTGCCTTGGGTCCGAGATTTTCTGGCTCACCCGAATTTTTTTGGGTCCTGGTCCATCTTCTATCAATGTTGAATTTTCTGAAATATGGGTTTCTGGTTGAATCCGGGATTTTCTGGGTCACGCGGATTTTCCCGGACTTCATCAGAGTCCCAGAGGGGTGCGTCGTCTGCAAAATTTATGCTCACTAGGATAGTCTGGCTGGCTTGGATTTTTCTGGAATTCCGCTTTGAACTCGGGTTTCTGGATTTCTTCGATATGTCTTATCAGCCATTAATGCTTGAGGTACGTCCTCTCTGGCACGATTGTGAGTGGATTTAAAGGCTTTTAGTGCCCTTCATGATCTGTTTGTCCATTTTCTATCTCCTCTAGCACTTGAGTTTGTTCTTTTTGAGCCTTGGTCGTTGGATTTGGTCTGTTCGCGTGTGGATTGCTTGGATGTTTGTGTTGATATTTTCATCGCTAGGGCTCCTTAATTCGCAGCGACTTCCTTGGGCTCAAGGTTCATTCAGAAGTTGATCCATGGTAAGTTGTTGACTTCTCCTTTTTTTTGCGCTTTGATTGAATCTTTCAAGTTATTATTGGTGGTTATTCGGGTCGGCCCTCATTTATTTTCATGATCACATATTTATCGAATTAGGGTTTGAGCGCACCTTTCCACAAGTTTTAGCGTCTGCATTTTGCATCCCTTTGTTTATCAATTGAATGTTGCGTACTCCCCTATAACTAGGTGTTCCTGCTAGGGCCTTGACTTGTTGGCGCGTAATCTGGTAGAATTTGTGGAGGTAGGGTTTTGGTATGTTGCCCAGGGGTGTTAAAATTTAGTGGAGTCATCATGATCTTCATGTCTTGCATCTCTCTTGACCTCGTTCGCAGCACTTGAGACCCTGGTGCGCCCTAGTTTCATATTTTGAGGGATTGTGTCTAAATTTTGAGCTTGCTTTAGTTCTCATGGGGGAGGTTTAGCAGTCAAATTTAGGGCATCATTATTTCGCCGTAGGGATCTACCATTTGGGATTTTTTGGGAGTTAAATTCATGTGCAACCGAGATTTGTCTTATTGGGCTTGAATTCATGTTTGTTGGATTCGGATAGGGGGGTTTATATGGTCATTCGATTAATGATCTGCGCATCAAACGATCGTAAGGTTTCTGAGGTGTCCGCGGAATTTCTGTGCACCCAGATTTTCCCGGATTTTTCCATTTCCTCAGAATATGATGAGTTCCCAGAATTTCAAGCTGTTCGCGGAAATCTGAACTATCCGGATTTTTCTGGTTTTCTGCCTGGTTCTGATTGAGTTTCATTTTCAAAGTTGAAGTAATGAATTAAAGGTTGGATGATGATTTCTTGTTGCTAAATGAATGAATCTCATGATAATTACGCATCTCTTTTGTCCGTATTGATGATTTATTTGATAAATGATGTCTTGGCAGTGGGAGTCCGTCTGGGTCGGATTTCTCTGAATTCTGCCCTGACTGGATTTTCTTGGATTACATCATTTTCCCGGATTACTTCATTTTCTCAGTTTTTCAAGATTGATGATTAATGATTTATCTTAATGATTTCATGTGGTTTCGAGGCTAACATTTGGTTGAAATATGGATGATAATTTGATCCTCATGAGGGTCTTTTATGAATGCAGGCTTAATCAAGCAAGGTGGCGGCAGGAAAGGCCAAGGGAGATACAGAGGGATCCTCAGTTTCAGATGCTGTGAAGATAAGGTTGGATGTGAAGAGTCAATTACCGGATAGTAAGGTGGCTTCAGTTTGGTCAGAGGTCTCAGATACCAATGTAGGAGCTTGGAGATATGAAGAGTTCAAAGAAAGGTTAGCTCAGAGGGATTTATTAGTCTTGACCAAGGGAATGGTGAAATTCGGACTGGCTCATGTGGCCAGATTTCCTCCTGCAGTTCAATGCTATGAATTGATATTAGAGTGTGTTTGGCACTATGACTTTGATATGCAGAGGATTGTTAGCACTGATGGGAGAGCATTAGAAAACTTTAATCCAGTTTCCATTGCCCAGGCATTTGGTATGTCAGACTTACCATGTGTGTGCGCCTTGGGCATGGACTTGGCGAGGACTTACTATGAGGATGATCCTACCAAAGCCCAGCACATGATCAATTCCTGGTTAGAAAAGCCGAAATCTCATTTCTCCAAGCTGCCTAAGCAGTTACACAGGGTCAAGTTCAGACAAGATATATATGATGCAATCACATTGTTGAGCAGGGTAGCTGGCTTGAAGAGTGTTGGGGTGTTGGAGAATTGGATGGTGCATGTCATCAACAAGATTGAGCAAGGTATCAATTATCATTGGGCAGGGATTCTCTGTGCAATGATTGACAGGTAGCTGAGAGATGTGTTGGAGACTAAGAAATTCACCATGTCATCTTATGTGGTATATGTGCTTGCCATATTTTATCCATACATGGGATTGAGTCCAAAAGGAACATTTGGGCAAGATGTCATCTATGAGCTATACCCTGAGTTGCACCTAGGGAGTCAGAATTATAGAAGAACAAATGATGCATTTACTATGCATATTACTAGGTTGCTTCAGAACGCAGAACATGTGAGAATTTCTGATGGGGCTAAGGAACTAATTAAAAGATATGGAGATTGGTTCATACAATTCCCTACCTTCTCCTATATCAGAATTGATGGATGCCCAACCGCTCCATACAGATTGCCTAGATATCCTACCGATCATATCATACTTCTAGAGGTTACCCGGCAGATATGTGATTTCGATGCTGTTGTTAAAAGAGAGAAGCACAAGACAGGGTTCGGTGGGGATTTTCCCTTGAAAATTGGTATAAGTGAGGTTTTCCCTTCAATCCAATCAGCTCATGCATCAGGGGAGGAGTTGAGTACTTATGGTTTCTCTTTCCATTCTAAGAGGGTAGGCTTTGATATCACTTTTGAAGCACAGAAGAAGGCTACTAAAGAATATCACCACAAGGATGATCTAGAGGACTACTAGGCGAATAGCAAGGATGACCTTGAGGTGAGAAAGAAAAGATATTCTAGGCTTCCAGCTGATGTGATCGGAATGTACAATGTCAAGTTGATTCCTGATCAAATGGAAGATGATGGAAATTTAGTCCAGGATCGTGCATTTGAATCAGTTAAAGACATGCCCATTGGAGATATAAACTAGTCAGAAAGGAAAATAACTGAGTTGGAGGAATTGATAGCTCCCATTCTGAAATCTACCAAGTCATGGTTGAAACATAAAGTATGGGAATTGGAGAGTGAGAAGGTACCTTGTACTTTCAATCTGATGGAAAATCTAAATGCTCATTCTACCTCGGAGGAGTCAGGAGAGGATGATTCTACAGGAAAAACTAAGGTAAGCTCACCTTTTAAGATTAAAATCAGAGGCCCTAAGGAGAGTGAGCCTGAAAAGAAAAGAAAGCCTAGGGGGAAGAAGAGAAGTCATGCTATAAAAATAGGTAAGTTTTCTGAAGAGGAGGAACTTGAGAAAGCAGAGAAAGAGGACATTCCTCTAGAGCCAAAAAGAACAAGGACAACTAGAGCTTCTAAGAAGAAAGATCAGGAAAATTCTAAGGATAAGGTGGATCCTCATGTGGTTGATGTGGAGAGCTCAAGAGAGAAAACTCGGGTTTATTCGAGAAGGTCAAGAACTCCCTCTCCTAAGGAGACTATGCAAAAGGCAGATCCCCTTCCAATGGCATCCACTATTGAGCAGTAGAAGGATACCTCTCCTTCATTGGATATACCTGAGCAAACAACTCATGAAGAGCATGAGACCAGTGAGGAGGCAGAACCATTTAAGGATGGAGAACTTTATGGCGCAGCTGCTGAGTTTGAGGTAGGACATGTGGAGGTGCATAATTCCCCATTGGTACAGTATGAGGATTCTCCTACAAATAGCAAAGATAATAGATCCCCTGAGAAGGAGGATGTCCTTGTTAAGACTCCATCATCCCTGCAAGAGGAGGAGCTAGAGTTGGAAAACAAAGGTGGTCAATCTCCTGAAAAGGAAGAGGATGAGACGTTAGATCAGCATGACGAGGTTAAAAAGGATGAAATCTGGGTGGATCCTGCTATTCCGGATTGGCTAGACAAAGAAATCAGGAGGAAACAGGTCATTGTTGAGGACACTCCTCTTAACTGGGATGAAATGTTGGCCAAGATTGGAAAGGGAAAGAAGAAGAAGGCAGCCAAAGTGGTTTCAAAGATCGAAAGGGATGAAGCTAGTAATAGGGTTATTCATATTGCTACCTCTGTTGCTGGTAAAAGTAAAGATGAGATCACCGGGGAGGATTATGATGTACAAACCATTAATCTTGGGCCTACTTCTATGGAGCAAGATATTGATGAATATGAGGGGTCTAGTGCAGTGATAATTGGGAGATTAAGGAAGGAAACATAGTCTAAACATGAGCTAAAGAAGGAGAACGAAAGGCTTAGAAAATGTTTAGAAGATTTAATGAAGCCTTTGCAGTCTTTTCACCCATCCTCCTTTGCTGCTGTTGGTTTCTTGCCGAAGGAGACCATTTCTGAAATGGAAAAGATGAAAGCATCTACTCTGGCAATAGTAAATTGGTTAAAGGAGGTACAAGTTAAGGGAGATGATGCAATAAAGGAGATCCTTTCAAGTGGAAAGGATGCAATAAGGGTTAAGGATTTATTAGATTATGTTTTATCTCAGGATAAGGAGGACACTGATCTCTTATTGCAAAAAACCAAAGCAATCATGGAATATAGTAAGGATCAGCTGGTTGTTGATGGAATCCTTTCTTCATCTAGGGTTAATGAGCCTTGGGAGTGGTTTGAATCCCTGCAAATCCGACAGAAAACCATCAAGAAAATTTACAAGCAAAGGAAACATATGGATGGTGATTTAACGAATGTTTATGATGGATGCATTGCCTTTTTTGAGATAACGACTGGCAGGAGGAGATCGCCCCTAAGTACTTGAGTTTAGAACAATTGAAGGAATGGTGGCATGATGTCTATGCCCCTAATATTGAAAATTCTATGACAGGGCACCAATTGGATGATGCGGCTACCTATCTGGCTGTGGTGGATAAGTACTTAGTATATAAGGGTGATTGGGATACAACAGTTAAGCGGTCAAGGGAAGAAATTGGATCAATTGAATGTCGGCTCAAATTCCTACCCTTGCCACCTATTGCTGAGTTGGATAAGGTCTTTTTGAAGGTTCATGAATTGTTGGATCAGAACAAGGATAAGGGAGGCGGTAATTAATGCCAACTTCATGATTTGTGTTTCCCTATTATTATAGGGCATGTGTTGATCTGAGCTGCGTTGAGGAATGTGTTTTGGCCGAACTTGATGATGTATCGGCATTTAATGTGTGCCTTATTTTTAAATTCATGAGGCTAACTTGTTTTGGCTATTTTATTTTGTAAATGTTTGGCTGGGCTGACATGTTTTGAGGGCTCTCTATAAATGGCATTTGTGCCTCATTTGTAAGGAGTTAGACAGATAATAGAGACAAGCTAGATTAAAAAAGATCTAGAGCATTCTGTAGTAGAGATAGTAGTTAGTTCTTTGAAGCAAATGCTGTAACATAGAATAGAGGAATTGTTGTTGCATTTTGGTGATTTAATACAATTGAAGGCATTGTGGTTTTGCTACGCCCTTAATATTATTGTACATCGGGTTATGAATAGTCGGCTTGTGGCTATCTTAACTCTCTATTAAGTCATATTATCATTAGTATATTGTTATTTAGTTATTTAGGTCGGCCTAAGTCTTATATAGGTGTGTCTAAGTCGGCCTAGGTGATATCCTTGGCATAAATAGGTATATATAGGAGGTTGTGAGTCTTATTTCATCATCAAGTGTGAAGTGTGTTCTCATTAGAGATATCTGGAGGTTTTCCCCTCGGTGGCTTGTTATTCTCAGTTATTATCAAGTATTTTCAGCATATTTCATATCATATTCTTCTATTGTGCAAGTTATTTCATAACAAGTGGTATCAGAGCATGATCTTGGCACCATAGAGGCAAGTTTTTTCTCAATTTTAGAGGCGATTTTGGGAAGAGCATATCTTTCAGATTTTGTCGAATTTTTTTCTTATTTTTAAAGGGTTTTTGAAGAACATATTGAAGAAGCTACAATATAGATTTTAGAAGAATTGGATTAGAATTAAGCAAATTATTGTAGAATTAGGGTTTCTACACTATTTTTTTTGGAATCTACATATCTCGCACAACTTGTTGAATTGGAGTCTGATTTTTATTGGGTTTTTGAAGACATAATAAAGGAGAGTACAATAAAAATTTGAGAGAATTTAAGTTTCATTTGTGTGATTTATTTCAACATTAGTGGTTTCCATCATGTCGGGGCCTGGAACAAGGGGTAAAAAGAATGTCACTCCGGGGAAGACTCCTGGTAAGGATGGTGAAATAATTAAGGATATTACTCATAATGAGGAAATCAATAAGGTCAAGGAAGAAATTTCCTCAATTAAGATGGATATGTGTGACCTAAGAGGAGATATATCAGACATATGAAACATGTTAAGCACCTACAGGGCTGAATCAAGAAAGGAGTTCTCAAGCGGCCAAGGTGAAAATTCTAGGTCAGCTACTACTGACACAAGCTTTAGTACTGCTATGGGATCTAGGAATTTATTTCCAAAGGTGGATATGTGCAAGTTTGATGGTAAGGATCCTCTAACTTGGATAAACCAAATGGAGATTTTTTTTGAAGTACACCAAATCCCAAATGGACAAAAGGTCACGATGGCTTCCTTATATCTAGAACCAAATCAATTCATTTGGTATCATTGGCTTTGCACTCATTGAAGTAAAAAGGGGCTCACCATCTCATGGTAAATTTTTACAGAGGAACTCCAAGCACAATATAGCAATAGCATCACAGACAACTTCTTCAGCCAGCTAGCTAAACTTCAACAAACAGGATCAGTTAAGGATTATATTCAGCAATTCCAAAATCTATCCTTAATGGTGGATACAATTACGGAGGAAAACTTGAATGACTTATTCTTGGGTGGTCTAAAGGATCACATTCAACATGAGGTATGCATGTTTAGCCCTAGTTCCATAAATGAGTCTTTTATCTTAGCACGCAGGGTAGAGGAGAAGTATTTGATTCCTAAGAAGCAAGGGGCTAATGTGACAAGAGAGAAAGGATATTCAACACAACCTACTAAGTTGAATCCACAACAAATTGAGGAGAAAAGAAAAGAAGGCTTGTGTTTTAATTGTGATAGCAAATACAGTCGAGAACATAAATGTAGTGAAAAGAAATTGTTTTATATTGAAGGTCCCAATGAGGAAGAAGAGGAGGAAACCATGCTAGAAGATGAAAGGGAGTCAAATGAGGAATCACATGATTCTCAACCAATCATTTCTTGTCATGCACTCTCAGGTTTTAGCGCTCCACAAACTCTCAAGGTGGTGGGGTTCCTAAAGAAGCAAAAGGTAACAGTGTTGATCGACTCAAGTAGTACTCATAATTTCATCAACAAAAAGTTAGCTACTCTTCTAAATTTTTTCATATATCCAGCTCCAGAGTTTCAAGTTTTGATTGCAGATGGTGGTACAGTTAGTTGTTGAAGGAAGTGTCATAGCATTAAATTATCCATGGGAGATTATCAACTTGATACCCCAATGTATGCTATATCCATGGGTGCAACAGATATTGTTTTGGGAGTACAATGGCTTACTACATTAGGAACAATTGAGATGAACTTCCAAGAACTATTCATGAGATTTCAATCAGAAGGAAGGCTAGTAGAGCTAAGGGGTTGAAGGAAAAATCTCCACAAATGGTAAGCTCTCATCAAATGCAAAAGTTGCTTAAGAAAGGAGTGGATGGATTTGTGGCCCAACTATGTTCATTAGAAGTCTCTCAATCTAATACTCCTACTCATCCAGATTTGCAAGCTATAATTGATCGTCACTCGTTGTTCTTGGAGATATGCCTAAAGGACTTCCTCCTCAGAGGGATCATGATCATGCCATACAGTTAGTCCCAGGGAGCCAACCATCGAACATCAGGCCTTACAGGTATCCACACTTACAAAAGAGTGAGATAGAAAAGATTGTTGAAGAGATGTTAGAGGCAGGAATCATCGGCATAGCCAGAGTGCTTACTCCTCGCTTGTGGTGATGGTACGTAAGAAGGATGATACTTGGCATGTGTCCAGATTATAGAGTGCTCAACATGTACACCATTAAAGATAAGTTTCCAATTCCAGTCATTGATGATTTGCTAGATGAATTAAATGGAGCTATGTTTTTTACCAAGTTAGATCTTAGATCTGGTTATCACCAAATTCGGATTAAGGAGGAAGATATTTGTAAGATAGCATTTCGGACTCATGAGGGTCATTATGAATTTTTGGTGATGTCATTTGGTCTTACCAATGCACCATCTACATTCCAAAGTTTGATGAATTCCATTTTTAAGAAGTTCTTGAGAAAGTTTGTGTTAGTATTCTTTGATGATATATTAATTTATAGCAAGACTTGGGAAGAACATTTGCAACATGTGGACCAAGCATTACAAATACTTAAAGATCATAAACTCTATGCTAAGCCATCCAAGTGTGCTTTTGGTCTTATAGAGGTGGAGTATTTGGGACACATAGTTTCACATGAAGGAGTAAAGGTGGACCCTAACAAAATTAAGGCTATCATGGAATGGCCTATTCCAAAAACCATTAAGAAATTGAGAGGATTCTTGGGATTGACAGGGTACTATAGAAGATTTGTGAAGAATTATGGTAGTATAGCAGCACCTCTCACCACTCTATTGAAGAAGGATTCTTTCATTGGAATGAGTCTGCCAATACAACATTTGAGAGATTGAAGGAGGCTATGTGTACAACTCCAGTACTTGCCACTCCTGACTTCACCAAGGAATTCATTGTGGAATGTGATGCTTCTGGAAATGGGATAGGAGTAGTGCTCATGCAAGAAGGTCGACCAATTGCTTTTCAGAGTCGTCAATTAAAAGGTAAGAATCAACTAAAACCTATTTATGAGAAGGAAATGCTAGCAATACTCCATGCAGTGAAACAATGGTGGCCTTTTCTATTGGGTAGACATTTCAAGGTTAAGACAGATCATGATAGCCTAAATTATTTTTTGGAACAACTATCTTTTGAAGAGCAACAAAATGGGGTCACTAAGATGTTAGGTTATGACTTTGAGATTGTATATAAGAAAGGGAAAGAAAATATTGTCGCAGATGCACTATCGAGGAAGGATGAGAAAGATGAAGCCTTATTGTGTGCCCTTTCAATATTACAAGCAAATTGGGTGGAGGAAGCCAAAGCAAAGTGGCAAAATGATGTTGCGACAAGTAATCTCATCGAGCAATTAAAAAGTGATCCTAGTAGTTTAGATAAGTTTTGTTGGAAGGGAGATACTCTTTGGTATACAGAGCGTTTGTATCTTTGCAAGAATTCCAACCTCAAAATCAAGATTCTCACATAATTGCATGAGTCTCCAGTGGGTGGTCATTTAGGATTTTTGAAGACATCATCGAATCAAGCAGGATTTCTTTTGGGAGGGGCTAAAGGGTGATGTTCAAAAATTTGTGGCTGAATGTTTGGTGTGTCAAAGGCATAAAGGGGAGACAATTAAGACACCAGGTCTCTTGCAACCCTTATCTATTCCTAGCCAGCATTGGGAAGAGGTATCCATGGACTTCATCATAGGGCTTCCCAAATCTAAAGGTCATAATGTCATCATGGTGGTAGTTGATCCGGCTCACCAAATATGCACATTTCATTGCATTAGCATCCTTTTATAGCAAGTACTAAAGCTTTTGGAGAATATCCAAAAGCTACATGGTACACCTAAAGTTATTGTTAGTGATCATGATCCTATCTTCACTAGTCACTTTTGGAAAGATTTATTCTCATGTTTGGGTACTCAATTGGCTCTTAGCTCTTCATACCACCCTCAATCAGATGGGAAAACGGAGGTTGTTAATAAGTGTTTGGAAGGATATCTACATTGTTTCACTTCAGAGAAACAGTCTTAGTGGGTAGATTGGCTACCACTTGCGGAATGGTGGTATAACACTTCTTTTCATAGCTCATCAAAAATGTCTCCATTTTTGGCACTTTATGGATATCATCCTCCTTCCATCACATCATCAATTAAGGTGTCCCCAAGAGTTTAGGCAGTAGAAGACCACTTGCTTCATCAACAACAAGTACTTTTAGGACTCAAGGAGAATTTAGCCATGGCACAAAATCAAATGAAACAACAGGCAGACCAACATCGTAGTGAAAGAAGTTTTGAAGTTGGGGATTGGGTCTTCTTGCGATTGCAGCCTTATAAGAAAATCTCACTAAAGCAACAAAGAAAGAATAATAAGTTGTCTCCAAAGTATTATGATCCATACCAAATCATGCAGAAGATCGGTAGTGTTGCCTACAAGCTTGAGTTGCCACCAACAACAAAGATACATCCAGTTTTTCATGTTTCATGTTTGAAGAAGGTAATTGGGCATAATATTCCCACTCAAACAACACTTCCCAAGCTGGATGAAGAAGGAAGAATCATTTTGGAACCAGAGTGCATTCGTCAAACACGCACAAAGAAGCTAAGGAATAGAACTATCACTGAGTATCTCATCCAATGGAAGAAGTTACCAGCTTGAAGATGCCACATGGGAAGACGAGGAGTTCATTCAAAAGTTTCCAAACTTGATTAGCATTGAGGACAATGCTTTTTGAAGAAGGGGCATGCTATGCCCTTAATATTATTGTACATCGGTTATGAATAGTCATTGTGGCTATCTTAACTCTCTATTAAGTCATATTATCATTAGTATATTGTTATTTAGTTGTTTAGGTCACCCTAAGTCTTATATAGGTGTGTCTAAGTCAGCCTAGGTGATATCCTTGGCATAAATAGGTATATATAGGAGGTTGTGAGTCTTATTTCATCATCAAGTGTGAAGTGTGTTCTCATTAGAGATATTTGGAGGTTTTCCCCCTTGAAGTGGCTTGTTATTCTTAGTTATTATCAAGTATTTTCAGCATATTTCATATCATAATCTTCTATTGTGCAAGTTATTTCATAACAGGTTTCTGGTGAATTCTTTTGTGTTAGTTTATCTTGCATGGTTCCTGTTGTTCCATCCTTTGAAATTTCTTGAAGATAATAGATTTGATGTTAGATTCAGAACTAGATAAGTTTGGTGAATAATGTTCATGGTTTCATGCTTGGAATGTTTGTAGCAATCTCTGGTCTATACTCCCAATAACTATCTGATTGTAGTAGGCTGGTGAAGTCAACCTGGACCATACATTTATTTATGCTTAGTTTGATTGTAGATGAATATCTATGATTTGAAAATCTGTATTCCTTAGAAGATTGCACCTTTCAAGTGTGATATTGCATTGTGGGTTAAGCAGGAATTGGTTATTTGAGATTGGTCTGTTCCAGGTATTTATCATTTGCATTGTTCATCTTAGAAATATTTTAGATTTCATCACATCTCTTACACCCTCATCTTTTGTTGTTTCTTTATTATTTGGTTAGATTTAGGATTTAAGATCATAATATTGCAAAATCTGATAAATTGGAGAGATACAGTTTGCTTGTAGTAAGGTCCAATTGTGATTACTAGCATTTTCACATATTATCTGAGTTGTTTATGCATTGTCATGACCTGACACCCGAGAGACCTTGGGGTGATTTTTAGCATTTGTTGTTGAAAATTACTTTTCAAGAGAGATAGAATATTGCATTTTGTCTGAGTTGTTGTTGTGCAGAAAACATCATCAACACCAAGCTATACTATTTAAAATCCAACTCTTATATTGATTGGATTAGAATTTATTTTTTTCAAAAATTGTGATCATGCTTTATATTTCATTTCTAAAAAGAAATTAAATAATATTATTAGTTTAAAAAATACACTATGGTAGTTAAATTTTTTCCCTACATTAACATTCTTTTGTTGAGTATAATTATATTAATTATCAAATGATCAAAAAACAATTTTAGATGGTATTTCATTATGTTTGTGGTCCTAAGACAATATTTATGAGTTTTTACTATAGGTAGTATCCTTGTTCCACCACAAGTGGAATATCTCTCAACCCTTCCCTCTATTTTTTTAATTGTGGGAAACACATTCCGTTTTTTATGACTATGTGATCTACTCATTGAATTCATTTTTTGTTTTGTGGATTTCCAAGGCAAGATACTCATTGTAAGGGAGCATGCTCCAAGAAGCAATATCCATATTAATATATGTATCATTTTTATTAGTATGAATAAATAATCTTTCATGTTGGTTGTTTGATTTTACTTTGGCATGCATTCTAATAGTAGTTTTCAAGTCAAGTTGGAGATAAATATAATGGTGAAAATTGCATACCTTGCACTTTTCTCCTTTGTTTTAGACCATGTCCCAATTATTTCTTATGTAATGATAAATATAAAAGTGGGGTGATTTCTATTCAAAGTTGACACATAACCTTAATTGAACCTATTTCCATTTGCACCCCCTCCTAGGGGCTAGTCCCAAATCTCAGTTTTATTCATTCCTCACCTAAGATTAGATTTTTGATTTGCACATGTGACCCAAGCTAGTTGCATTTTTTGTAGAAATGACCTTAGACATTTAAGATTTCCAAATTAAAATTTAGGGTCAATCTAACCCATCTAGGTAGTCATTACGTCTTACTAAAAAAAAAGAAATATTCTATTTATGTCCTTTGGAGTCATATTTATGAATGAACCATAATTCCTGTTTATACTTCTAAAATTATAGAGGTAATCTAATATGAGAATTTAAGATATATTATTAGAATAATTAGAAAATGATTACATTCCTTGCTTGCATCAACATCTAGGGAATTTGTTGCATGTTTGCTTGTTATCTTTAGTCATTTTCAAAAAATTGTTCATTGAATTTTATAGGTTTGACCAAGGAGAGACATATTCCCAGTCATTGGTGAATTCTCAATCACACAACCAAGTTTGTATATAGAAGCATATTGAATTTCTCAAGATGAAATGAAGGCATAAATTTAGAGACTACAAAATTTAGTCTCATACATCTAAATTAGATTTTCACTTATGTAAGTTCGACCTATCAAGACAATTGATACCACAATTGAACAAATAACCTATAATAACAAACATAGACTTACATTGATTCTAAAAATATTTGTGTGAACTTTAGTGATTATTTTACACCTAAAGAAACTATTTTTAAACATTTATTAAAATTATTTTACATTAAATTTCTTACCAAATACTTTTACTTTATTTATTTATTTTGTCAAAATATTTGTGTAACACATTATTATCATCCCTTTAATATCTCAACATAAATATATATTTTCTTAAAACATTTGTTTATTATTACTTAATTTACTTCGAAGGCGCATCCTATTTGAAGTGAACCAAACTAACTTTGACAATTGATGATGTGCAGTGTTGGAGAGGGGATGCAAGATGATCAAAGCAATTTGATCTGTTCAGCAGCAAAATAAAAATATATTTCCTGCCAACTAATTTGTTGATTGTCCTTGTAATGAGAATGTTGCATCAAATCTTGTGGAATAAAATTTTACTTTCTTGTAATGTCGAGAGGAGCCTAGAAAGTCAAGGTTGTGAATCCATTTCAATTTCTTGCTTGAAATGTGTTGTTTTTGTTTGGATTTCTATTTTCCATAAGCATGGTATGACATCTTCATCAAACTCACCTTGCACTACTTGCAAGTTTCTGAGAAGGAAGTGCACTCCAAAATGTTTCTTTGCACCATTTTTCCTTTGGACTAGCCTCAAAAATTTGCTAATGTTCACATGGTTTTTGTAGCAAGCAACATGACTAAACTGCTAGACGAATTACATCCTCACCAACTTGAAGATGTTGTAAATTCTTTGAAATATAAGGAAGATATGTAATGCCCGCCGTGCAAACCCCAGAGAACACACACAATGCAAATAAATTTTTTTTTTTAAACAACTAAATTAAACATGCAATAACATTAAACCAGAACCACATAGCATATCACATAGCATTAACACACTTGGTTCTTTGGGGCACGCGAGATTACATCGCAACAACTAAACAGAAATAAAGATAAAGATTATAACATAACCATTTAAATTATAATAACCATAAACAATGATACATCCAATAATCTATGATGCGAGAACACTATACATCACATAATACATCCATGATAAATCTCTTACTAGAGATACAAATGAGCCTAACTATTACATCATCGTTTTACTGTTACATTACAATCTCTTGATAATTGAATTACATTGAGCTTCCCAACATGGGGATTGATACAAGAATAGAGGAATATGAAATACAAGGTGAATGCTGGTACAACTCTGACTGTAAATGCTGAGAAGACAGGTCACTGATGGGGAACCCAACGGGTGCGGAGCACGTTCCACCCAACCATGTGAATTACAAGTAACTCACCCCCCGTGCTCAAAGGTGACGAGGAAGTGAACCCGACCATGAATGTCAAACCGACTCAACCACAACATGATACAAAACAAGTATGACTCAAGCATGCAATGCACAACCATCGACGTTCCCAAAACACATAACAAGTTAAAACCACGAAACTCATCACAATAACATGAAGTACTATCAATTAACAATCATGAATCAATTCACAAGAATCAAAGGCATCATAAAGATACAATATCCAGAAGAACTGCAACAACATCCAAAATACATTTCCAAATAAATCTGAAATAATAAAAAGGACACGATTCTGTAATAAATCTAAATCAACCATTCAATACACAATTCCATGGGCAACAAGAAACAAGTCCAACGGGTATCAAGTGGGGAGGATCGTCGCATAGCTCTCATGGGATCCCCTGGCACTTCCTCCAACCGAGGCGCCGGCACCCAACTATGGATCTCCTAGCCCTAAAATCATAAACAACAAAGAGATTACAATATCCAAAAGCAACTACAAGCAAGCACAAGGGTGTCAAGTGGAGAGGGTCATCACATAGCTTCCATGGGATCCCCTGGCACTTCCTCCTACTGAGGCGCCGGCACCCATCTATGGATTCCCTAACCCTCAAAAATAACATAAATATAACCATATCCAGAGGCGACAAGAAACAAGAATAAGGATGTCTAGTGGAGAGTGTCATCGCATAGCTCTCATGGGATCCCCTGGCCCTTCCTCCTAACCGAGGCGCCGGCACCCATCTATGGATCACCTGGCCCTTCCTCCTACTGAGGCACCGGCACCATAGGGTAGCTAATGCGGAGCCGATAGTCTCTCATGAAGACGAGACTACGACTTTGCCGACCACGGCCTACTCAGTCTATCACTAGTCTACGGTAGCCCTAATGCATATACGAGGAATCTAGTTTTAATTATCTTGTATGTTTTACTACCCATCCCCCTAAATTCTATTTTTAGGTTATCACTTGTTTAACTACTCCTACGTGGGTTCCCCTGGCACTTCCTCCAACTGAGGCGCTGACGCCCACGAAGAGCCACTCTCCCTATGACCCCTAACATAAATCAAAACTAGGCAAGGGTTGAACCAAAACATAAAAGCAAATAACTCGACACCAAGCCACGCGAGGCATTACCCATCTCGCGATAATTCATAATCATAACTTAACAAATCTGTTCAACCCTTCCAAGAAAAATACCAATAAGTTTCAACTCTAACAGTATAACCAAAAGGAGGATAACACTTGAAGCATAAAATTCGAACAACGAAATCATGAGAAGCAAATCTATCTCGCGATAAATCGTAACCACAACAACTACAACCATGTACAACCCTTTCGAATAATAATGCTAAAAAAAAATCATATAATGATCTAATCACAGAAATACCAAAATAAACATCCAAGGAAATAAATCATGCCTCTGGAGAAGACCAAGTTTAACGATAACTAAAATTGAACTCACTATTACAACAGGGTTCCCACATCCAAGGAAAAATAGACCAAAATAAAATGATAACATTAAACCTTCGACCAAAGAAACTTGAGAGACCATTAAAAATTAAAACATACAGTGACAATTTCACCACCATACATAATTTGTTTTATTTAATAACCCATAAAATCCAACTCTACGATTTTCACAAAGAAATCCAATCAATAAATTCTAAACTTGCAAATTATTATAAATACAGTTTATTACATATATGTAATATATATATTTAGATATATATATACACATATAATATATGTCTATTAACATTTCTCTTTCTTGTAATTCTCAAATTTTTACAAATAATCAAAAATGGATATAATTATACGCAAATATTGAATATACACATTATATATATATAACATTATCATTTAACAAATATATGAGAATATATTATTAAATTTAAATAAAACAAATATTTAAAAGATATTAATAAATATGTACATGTTTATAAATAAAAAAACCAAATTTTAAGAAATTTTAATAAATAATAAAAAAAAAAATTTAAAAAGACAAAGTCCGTCCCAAAAGGGACCGCTGGCCAGTCCTACGGACTGCGCGCAGCAGTCATACGTGCCAGTCTGTGGCCTGGCGCAGGGACAGGGGAGGGGGTACGGCCTGCGCCGTCCCTCTCCTCTCCCATATTATAAAACATATATTTGTTTATATAGAATTTTATTTATAAATTTTATTTTATTTTTAGTTTATTCTTTTTCTTCTCTTTATTTTAAAATATAATTCCGTCATTTCCCTGGTACGGACGCTGATGCAAAATCAGCTATAATTTTATTTTCAAGAATAACAAATTTTCAACTACCTACTTAAACACAGATTTTTTTTTTAATTTAAGAATAATAATATAGATATCTATATATATATATATATTATTCTCATATATATTTAAAACAGAGACAGAGATACAGAGAAACAAATTTTCATAACTGTTAAGAAAACAGAGGAAAAAAAACAGAGAAATAACATAGATCCATAATATATATAAATATATTAATAAAACTTCAAATTTATTATTCTCTACAAAAATTATCTTTTCAAAATCCTCATATTGATAAACTGAATATTTCAGAAGGTAAAGGTTTTAGATTTGACAAGAATTTGTACCGTATAGTAACTATGATTTTTCTTTGTTTCCAGTATAATAACTTGCCCTAGTTTTCAGTTCAACAGAAGTTTTCTATATTCACAAAGATCATTTTTTTTTTTTAATAAGGTTTATTTTTCTTTTCTGAAGCAAACAGATAAAAGAAAGGGTACGAGAAGAAGACTACGAGAGGAACCTGGAGTCCAATGCAAATCTAAAGATGCCTGCTTGACTCTAATGCCCTCGAACTCGATTCCAATTCTTAGTCCAGAACGAACTCCCCAAGACAACACCAGCAACAGATTGAAGACAAATTTCCTTCCTAAAGCTCTCCTCAGATAATAGCAAAAAATTCAAAACTAATCTCTTCAGATTCAAAATACCTCAACAATGACCTGAGCAACATTCAAATTTCTGATCTTCTGTGTGTGTGTGAGTACCTCCCAAAAATTCCTAATAATATAAAAATATATTCCCATTTCCTCAAAAACTCTCAAAAAAACAAAATTAAAAGAAAATCAATTCTTTAAAAGCTAGCTTTTTCCCAGATCTCTCTTCCTATTGGCTCACACAGTCTTTTTATTCTTTTATTTGTTTTCTTGCTATAATTTATGTTTTTTGCAACTTTTCTTGCTCCTCACATTACATATTTAATTTTAATAAATTATTCTCATAATTATCCACCACCAGTAAATTGATTAAAATAATTAAGCCATATTTAATATTTAATTATTATTTAATTGCAAAATATATATAACTTTCAAAATAATTAAATCATCTAAATATATAAAAGAATTTAATCTAACATAGAAATAAATAATTATTTCCATCATTAAATGAATCATAACTTATACAATGCTACCTTGACAAAATACGACAAAACACATAACGCAAAATACAAATGACAACAATTACACAAAGTAAACAATACCAAACAACGAGACGACCTGACATCATGGGACGGGAGGACTTCATCGTCATCTCTGTATCAACATTTAACCGTTGGGTTATTGGTGCTCGCCCTGTCCTGCCGAAGCAGGTGGAATCGAGACTTATACCTGCAAATCCTGCATACAAACGAAGTTGTGTACATGTGCATACATATATATATAATCATCAACGCATTAAATCGAAGTACTGCATTGTGAGAAGGAATCGCAACATAGCAGGGCACTCGTGAACGAGTGGTGCCATATTGTCCTTCATCACATCTATTCTAACAATTATAATATAACCAATAAATCAACATTTCTAACTAACAATCATCTCATAACATATCTAATTAAATCATTGCTTCATATCATAATTCTGAAAATCAACTAATAGAACCATCCATACTGTCATACGAAATAATCATGTCCATAATGAAACAATAGCATCATCTAACGTCTAACTAACCAAATCAAACAATATCATCATCGTCACAAGTAGCAAACAACCGCATTGAAAAATACTAAATCCTACCAGTAAGAGGAGGGGTATTACAAGATACTTAGTGAATAAAAAGTGAGATGGGAAGCAATCAATGCTTGTGCTCTTGCTATATAAAAACTTCATCTACCATATTCTTGTAAGAATCTGACTCTTTCAACCATCTGCTTGCTTGATATATATCTTTCTGCAATAGATTACTAGATTGTATAATGCAAAGGATAGAGGAAATTTGTTAGATATTATAGTCACAATTGGCCTAATAGACATGCATGCAAAAAGTGGAAGCATTAACAAGGCAAGTGAATTGTTTGACAAAATACTTGAAAAAAATGTAATCTCATGGACTACAATGATTGCAAGATATGTACAAAATGGATTTGTTGAAAAGTCTTTAGAAACTTTCAAGCAAGTGCAATTGGCATGTGTAAAGAAAAAATCCACAACCTTTGCTAGTATCCTCCCTAGCTGTTCCAAAATGGGAGCTTCAAAACAAGGTATGGACATCCATCAAAGCATCGTGGAAGGAGGAAGTTTTTTAGATATTATAGTTGGAAATTCTTTGGTAGACATGTATACAAAATGTGGAAGCATAGAAAGGCACACGAAATGTTTGATAGAATGCCTCAAAGAGAGGTTATTTCATGGAATGAAATGATTGCAGGATATGCATAAAATGGATTTTAAAAAAAAGCCTTAGAAACTTTCAAGCAAATGCAATTGGCAGGTGTAAATCTAAACTTAACAAAAAATTTAAGCATTCTCCCAACCTATGCCAAAATATGATACATCCATCAAAGCATAAAGAATAGAGGAATTTTATCAGATGTTGCAGTTGCAACTACCTTGGTAGACATGTATGCAAAATGTGGAAGCATAAAAATGGTACGTGATTTTTTTGGAAAAATTCCCCAAAAGAGATGTCATATCATGGAATGCAATGATTGTAGGATATGCACATCATGGATTTTTCAAGGATGCTTTCAAAATATTTGAATTAATGAAGCACTATGGAACATATCCTAAAATTGTAAGCTTTCTTGTGTTCTATATGTGTGTAGCCATGGAGGTTTATTGGATGAGGTTTGCACATACTTCAATCACATGAGTAACTCTTATTGCATTACACCTACAGTTGATCATTATGTTTGTATTGTTGACCACCTTGCCCAGGCTGACTATCTTGAAAGACACTCTACACTTTATCATTAAGATGCTAGTTAAACTTGTGGTGATTGTGTGGATGTGTTTTCTGGGTGCCTGTAGATCCATATAAATAGGGTTAGGAGTATTTATCACAAAAAAAAAAAAAATTATTTGGATCCTAAAAATGTTGACATATGTTTTTCTCTCAAACATCTACACAGAAGTGAGCAAGTGGGGTGAGGTTCAACTAGCAAGGAAAATGAAGATAGATCAAGGAATTAAAAAGATCCCTAGATCTAGTTGGATTGAAGGCCATAAAATGGTACATTTTTTTCATGTGGGAGACATATCACATCAACAAATATAGAAAATATATGCAAAGTTGGATAAATTGGACTTGGGAGATGAAGGGTAGCGTATTCTCTAGATTCAAGGCATTTACTTAATGTTGTGGAAGAGAAGGGAAAATAATTATTTCATTGCCACCATAGGAAAAAAGTGGAAATTGCATTTGGTTTGTTAAACAACCCCCTGGAACAATTATTAGAGTTGTTATTGCCACATTACAATAAAATTTATCTCAAGATAGTTGAAAGAGAAATTTTTGTGAGAGATGAAAACTATTTCCATCATTTTAAATAGGGACAATGTTCTTGCAGAGATTATATTTTGTAGAACTACCCTTTATATTGGCACCATGTAACAAGCCTACAAAAGTTCAAGAACCTTGAGAAATAAAATCACAGGAAATGGTTTGTATCTAAGGCATGATTATGATAAATATTATGGAGCATACCTTTGATTAAATAGATTCATGAGTTTTGTACTTCAACAATAAAGAATGACATGTACAAAGCTCAAAATTGACTTTATAACATTAATTATATACTTGATATATGCAAAGAATGATTAATTGGAAGTTGCTCTCATGTTTTGCACCTTGAGAACAAATCCTGATCTAACCAAGCTCAAATGTAGTGAAGAGTGGAAGCTCTATTTTTTGTGATATAAAGAATAGTTGTGAGAGCTTTCAACATGCAAATTTTGAGGGGTTTACACTAGATTTGTGATAACATTGGCTAAATTCATGGTTAGAATAAATGATTTTATATGGAAAATCGTATTCCACAAGAAAAATAGCTATGTATGCAGGGTGAGACAACGTGGCATATTTATTTAATGGAAATGATGCATTGAGAGAGTGAGAGGGAATTCAGTTGGAGAGATAATTGAGAGACACAAAAATAGTAATGAATATGTACCAAAATAACATCATTGTTTTGTAGGTACTGCCACCATCACCATCGGTATATCTCCGTGTTGATCTATTGGATCGGGTGCATTTTGTCTTTAATTCTTGAATTTTATTCCACTTCTCAAGAGCTCTTTTCCTATTGTCTATACTCTTTGATTATTATAATCATTTCATTTTCATTTTTATCTTTTACTTATAATCTATTCATATTTTTTCCTATACTGAAAAAAAAGTCAAATAATCATTTTTTTGAATAAATTCTTCCAAATCCCTTCATTTTCTGTTATATCAAATTGTCTTTCTTAATTTATTCTATCAAATCTTCCATTATTATTGTTAAGTCTTTTATCTATGAAATTCTTGACACATTCTACAAAAGATAATCTCTCATTTTCCTATTCTATAGATCCCTGCATTTCTTGTTTAATATGGAAAACTACTGTACTAATTAACTCATATCAATTAACAAAGGATTTAAATTTATACATTATATATTATTGTCTACAAAGTTATTAAGGAAAGGAAAGATTTAATTTATAAATTATAATGAGTTTGTTTGAAATAAGAGGTCCAAAAAAATTCAAGGTGAATATTAAAACAAAGTAGTAAATATACTATATATTATTATATAAATATACTAATTATTATAATAATCATTAATATTATCTAAATTATATAAAATATTAATGCTAATATTTTAGTAATTTAATAATTATTAAATAAATTGTATAGTATTAAATAATTTGAATAATATTAATTGCTAATTAATATCATTTACTAATTATGTAATATAATATATTATATAGTTAATAGTTTTTTTTGTGCATGTTTTGCACACACGCCCCGCCTAAGGAAGGGACCCCCTCTTTGTCACCATGACAGGTCATTTTTCCCTCTTCTCGTTTTGCATTTTCCAAGACCAAATTGGTCATGAGTCCTAAAACAATCAATTTCATATTGGCCAAAATCACCCAGCTAGGTTTCACTAAGTCATTTTCCCTTGCAGGCTCAGTCTTGTAGGCTTCCGTTTGCTTTCTTCCTAGCATCTGTTACCCTTGGCAGACCCACGTTTGTGGGTTACCTTTTGTTGTTCATTGTTGCACTTCGTCGTTCACCAGCGACCAAGTCCCGACATCTTCCTAACGTGCAGACCCCACACCCATGTCCGTTGTTGCGTCCTTCATGCTCTATGGACCCGTAGCTATGGGTCTCTGCACCCATTTCACTACTTTGATGGTAGTTGACCCTTGACCACCACCCCGCTCGCTTGGTGGGCCCCACATTTGGCCCTGTCGTCCTTGTCATTGCCATTGCCAAAGTAAGCGTTGCCTAGCGTGCTTCAAAATTACTTAAGTCCAGAGCGATTTTGGATCCTTCCACATGGCTAGTCCTTGTCCTATTGCCGCTACCTAAATGGTTAAGCTCTCATGCTGCCTTCTCATGCCATTCACCTATACTGTCCTAAATTTCATGATCATTTTATGGATAAAGGTGTCAAAATCCTAGGTGATGATCTCAACTTTGCATGACAAAGCTTTGTGTAACGCTAGTGGTAACATTTAAAGTTGGCGTCGAAGGCTGTCATTCAGGAAAAACCCACATTTCAGGTCTCCGTTCATTCCTCGTCAACTCTCTAACGGCTCTTCCTTCATGACTCGTGGTTCCCTGCCCACAAATTTTAAAGCGGGGATAATAGTTGTGGGACCCGCTATGCTGATTTCCCGTTGTCATTCGTCATTTTCTTAAACAACTGGCTATATGTTGCCTCCCACCTTATCACTCTCGCTTTCATTTGGCGAAGATTCTAAGTGCAGAATCTGCACCCCACACTACCGTCCAGGATACACTTCATGGACTTTCATATTATGTACGGTTTAAGTGGTGGCTCATTAAGATCTGGAGGTGGAGATTGCAATCGAGGATGTTCAATGATAACTCGACTAGGAAGCCCATTCCCATGATGGTAATTGAAATTGAAATTGCTCCAATTGATGCCTATGCTCGTACCTTCTCCTACATGCCAATATGTCACGTGATGACTGATCAAAAGGGAGAAACTTGGGTCTGTGATAAACTGGTTTGACTATGAGAAGTTGGTCCCAAGCGATTGAAGACCAATAATGCGCAATAATAGGATGGTGGGTAAATCGCAAGCTGATCGAGTCTGGTTACTTATGGGGGAGGAGGATTGGTGGCAATAGGGCATAGCTTGTAGTATTGGTTCATAAGACTCATTCGTGATCGAGCCAAGCATCCTAGCAATAAAGGGCCCATTCTTTCTATAGTTAGATGGTCCATCAAAAGATAAAGGGAAAACTCAATCGCATTAGGATAGCTTTGTGAGTCCAAGTAACCAGCAGGCCTCTTGTGGGTAAAACCCATGTGAGCAGCCCTCTGTCCGATGTGAGTATGATGATAAATCCCTAGCTAAGAAGGAGGTGCGATAACAAAATGGGGCCTGATATTTTCATGCAGATGAGATTATGAAGGGAGGGATGTGTGAGTTCGTCCTAGTCATCGTTCTATCCACTTTCCGCTATTAATGCATCATTCTCATCCTTTTAAGGAGCTTCTCCATCGTTGTGTCTTTTAAAGATATGATGTAAGGGACTGGCTTGAATCATCACAACGACATCAACATGAATCTAATAAGTAGACCAAGATTATATGGCATCTCTCCTTTCGTTTATTGAACCCTTAGTAAAGAATACCAAAAGGAAAATAGTGAAGCTCGTTTGTGTGTTTCATTTGAGAATCGTTGGAAGTGGGAGTAAGAGTCTCGCCGTCCCCATCCAACTTCCCCGCACTTCACCTTCGATGGAATCCTCAGCTGTGGGTCTCGCTATGTGAGAAACCACTTGATCTGCTCTTCCTTCTTAGCTTTATGCAGCATTCATGCTTTGTCCTCACACACTCAAGCACCCACACTCTCAAATGATAGTCTCATATGCGGATCCCGCTCACACGAAGGATGGAAGTCCGTCACCATTTTCATGGCATACATCATTTGACCACTCCTCGCATCCTTTCACCCACATAAATTTTGTATCTAGGCTCTGCATCCACAAGGTAAGTCTCCCCTATGCCATTATTTTGGGCTCTTCACACATGCTTGCACATCTTTCTTGCACATGATTGGCATAGGGACTCGATCCCATTAGGTGGGACAACATCGCATGAAAGAAGTGGCTGATCAAGGATAGGTTGATTGACTGGCTATTGGAACAACACTAAAGCAGCACATCCCACAATCCATGGAGAAGGTGGGTAATCATAATGATGAAAATTATTTACTGATTGGCACCGTGGACCAAAGTACCCAAAGTTTGAAAGAGGTCTAGTTTACGGGACCATCGGCCAAAGCCATCTCTATCTAAGCCACGAACTTGGATAAGAAGAGAGACTGATAAAAATGTAATAATATTGGTGGCTTTTCACAACTCTGAATCTATGTCTACAATATGGGTTATATTTCCTTCTAGGCATCAGACATAATAAATAAATGTGTACAAGGAAGACGAAGACTGGCCCCTCTAGTTTAAGCGGCCATCAGCTATGTGGAGGTCGCAATACAGACCTTCATTTATTATATGTCACTCCACAACAACCGCTTCAACCTTGCATCACGTTCCTCAATACCCACAGACTTCCAACTCGCGGGATCTAACTCCACCCTGGCCAACCCTCATACACGGCTCTTCCTTCTTGCACTCCAACAAACAATGTCACTACCTCTCGTGCCCATGAAGTAAGCCTTGTATCTTTAGTGTGACTCCAGGATGAAAACAAAGGAATTTGGGAAAAATAAACATCATTATAAATGAGAATCGACCCCCATCCTCACATCATAGTTGAAGATGATAATTAGAAGGAGAGAAGGGATCATCCTCTAGCAAGTTGCAGAGGTGTCATCATTAAATTAATAACGATAGGACGGGAAGTATAAAGGGCATCAAAAGGGGAGGTGATGCCATCAACGCAAGATGCTCATCAATGAGCGTAGGCTAAGCCATCGTATCAATACACTTATTCAACAAGTATGTAACAACAACTTAGGAAGCAACATGACCGAGCAATATAGGATCATTGGAATAGACCAACCACCTCTTCTTTTCATGAAACCACCATCGATGGAGATGACTTAGGAGGATAAAGCTTACAAATATAATTGGATGATGCTTTCAGTGTTGGGAAATTTTAGTCATCTCAGAGAAACCTCCAAGAACAATAGTTCCTTTGGTAACTTTAATTTCAATTAGATTGCCTCAAAAACATGTACAACTATGTCAAAAATTGGAATAAGACACAGTTCATTTCCCACATTAATCCTTCTGAGAGAAGCACATGTAAATTCAGTTTCAACAACTTGCATAAAAAAATTCAACAAAAAGAACCATTAAACATGAAAGATGGTGTATATGTCTAAAAATGGTCATGATTAAGCTTGTTAAATTAATTAAATATGAATTATTTAATTAATTCCCCTAAAGTTATCTACATATAAGTAAATTTAATTATTTATTTATATCGTTCATCTTCTAAATTATTCTACCTTAATTAAATAAATAATCTTATTTAATTATTAACATTTCCACATTCCTCTTAATTAAATTAAATAAATTTTCATAATTTATTTATATTTGGTTATCACATTATTCCAAAGTTTAAATATCTGAATATTTAAATAATAGAATATTCTGTTCATCCCACTTTCCACTTTCCACTTAATTAAATTAAATAAATTTTCATAATTTATTTATATTTAATTATCATACTATTCTAAAGTTTGAATATTTTTGAATATTTGAATAATGGAATATTCCTTTCATCCTCAATTTCAAATATTAAATATTTTATTTAATATTTTCCACTCTAATTTCATTTCTAAAACAAAATTAAATTAATTGATTTAATTATGCGAGTTTCCATTTTCGTCTCCACTTCCAAATTAAATAAATTTAATTTATTTAATTTTAACTACTCTCAACTCACCCTTCCAAATTCTTGACTCGTGCTTCGAAATGGAAGTTTCCCTTCAAAACTCAATGACGGAAATTGACGAAAAAAGGAAACCTTCCATCTTCTCTTCCCCTTTCGAAAATCTCCCATCGTCCGTTCAAACAAGCTTAATCTGGGTTGTCGATCGAATCAGCCAATTGAATCCATTCAAAAACTCTATAAAAGCCCGTGCAAATCCAAGCCTTGGTTAATCATCCGCATTTATACGCACGCACTCACCCTTGCACAATTATGCATACCTACGTTCATACAATTAGCTTATGCATTCATATCAGTTTCCATATCACAACCACACTTTCATACCAACATAGCCTTTGCATTTAGCATAATATGCATTTTATATCTCGTTCTTCATGTTGTCTTTTTGTTGAGTTTGATCTGCTGGTCTGAGAGACATTCGAAACCAACAAAACGCTGGAGTTAGAGGAAGATAAGATGATTTCTGGAAGCTGCTGTCATGGTTTGCATATTTCTGTTTCTTTTTTAGCTTCTTTGATTTAATGTCTTATTAATATGTGTTTGATTTTAATTTAAATTGATCCAATATTTTACTCACACATAAAATGGCACCCACCGTGGGGCTCAAACCCACAAATTTAACATTTTTTGCAAGTTTTTGTTGACAGTTTCCGCGTTCTGGAATCGACCTTTTAGAAAAAATTTGGCTTTTACGCGCATTTGAAAATTCCTGAAGCGCATACGGGGTTTTAACTTTCTATTTTGCAGGATTTTGGAGCACATTTAGTATCTGTTTAAGCGCATCTAGTATCTATTTAAGCGCATCTAGTATCTGTTTAGGCGCATCTAGTGACTGTTTAGGTGCATACAGTAACTTTCCTTTTGGCACACAGTAACAGTTTTAAAACATATAATCTTTCTTGCGACGCATTTAGCTTTTGTTCCGACGCATTTTGCTTCTATTCTGGCACATTCAGCTTCTATTCCGGTGCATATAGCTTTAGTTTCGGTGCATTTAGTTTCTGTTCCGGTGCATATATCTTCTAGCGCATATAGACTGTAACAAAAATATAGAATTCTGAGTCTGACGCCTTCCACAGATAGAATTCTTTTCCTTTTTCTGAATTTTAAAATGAACCAATCATAGGGTAGCCACATCTGATTAAAATGAAGCAATCTAGGATAGTCACCAAACAATGATCTTGCAGTTAAAATTGAAAAAACTTGTTTTTAGTGAAGCAATATCTTCACTTAGATTAGATCATTGCGATTTGGGTCTTAAAATGAACAATTGTTTGCTTTGACTGTGGCAATAGGTCTATGCTCTCCCCTTAACTGGGTGATCAGAATACTAGACTTGCCTTTTCATTTCATGAATTTTATTGCTTTAATTACATCCTTTAGAGAGCCTACCGTAGTGGGAAAAAGTACTCACCCTACAGGAACGACTCAAGTGGGTTCAAGCCAAAGCCAGGCTATTCCGCCCCACTATAAAATTTAAAGAAAATCTGGGGAAACCCTCTTTTTCTGGTAGTGTGCAAGATAACCATCCCCAAAACCTTTGTTCTAAAGGTTGGGAGGTCTCCTGAGGGAGTTTATTATTGCTGCACTGAACGAAAATCCTTACTACGAACCTAGTGTAGTGACCAACCGAGTCAGTTTCCAAACATTCTAATAATCACAGTGCAAGGGGAGGGAAGAATATGCCCTTAAGACACTCACCATATACCTGCCAAGGACCGTTTGCTCAGGGGATCCGGTATCCACTTCCGTAACTCTGAGTACACGCCTGGAAAAGACAAAAACACGGGCGCCCCTTCGGGGGTAACACGACTATGTGAGTCGATGCAGTTCTAAGATGTGGGTTGTTGATTACTAGAATGACCTACTTGAGCATTAAGAGTGACTCTGTATGAATTTTCTTTCATGTGCAAAACCTATGAAAACATTTGTTGAAAAACATTTTCTTGATCAAACACTTCATGTTAGTATAGGACTTTAAGAAACAACTATTTTCAAAAATGTTTGTTGTGTCTTCCATTACATTAATTCAGATAAAGAGATCATCCAAAATGAACATGAAGAACAACAACTAAAAGCACTCAAAAAAAATTCATATCATTGGTCCAATAACATTCCCAATACTTTTCCCATGCTTAGAGATTGGAAATCAACAAAATTTCCCAAGAAATCAGTGTCTAAAAGGATTAGAAAACCCAAGAAACCATTAGGATACAAGAAAACACTACAAAAGAGAAAATTCTTGTACAAAAGTCAACACATCTTATTTCATTACAGAAGATTTCTTCACAGATACCAAGACTTTGTTAGAGGATTCACTGATGAGTATGTTGTAGATCCCTTAGATTCTCGAGCTTATTATCAGAGATTAGCTCTATCACAACGGCATAATCATAATCAACCTCTTGAATTTGACAATATACCACAACCTACTATTGAGTATCCTTCACACCCTAGTCATATTCTTCAAAGATCTTGAAAGAATTTCTTCAAAAAAATGAAGATCAAAATCTTTTAGAGTGCACTTTTCAAAACAGCTTTCTAATTTTTGGTTCAACTTCCCCAACAGGATTCTGAAATCCTTCATCAATTGGAAGCCACAATCAATAAACTAGAAGCATCCTTGATCATATCATAAGATTCCACATCTTATCGGATCATCATCATCGCACTTGTCAAAACTAGGATCTAAGTTTAGAAGAATTTTCAAAATCATATGCCTATCTTCACAAGATCTCAATTCAATAAATTGAAGGACAAAATTCAACAAGGACATACTCAAAACATTCAATAAGAGGGTGAAAGTAGCAATCTTCTTTACATCATGAATCGTAATCCACTTTTTGACAAAGACACAGATAACAGAGAAGAAAATCCGTTCCATCAATACAAAGACATGAACAGAACATAGATAGATAGTGATGAGGAACAAGATGAGGAACATCTTAGAGAGGTTGAACAAGATCCAAAATTCCACAAAGCCATTGAAAAGATCTTGCAGCGAGATAAGGAAAAATATTTTCACTATCTAGCCGAACAAGGGGCTAAGTTGCCTCATGACTTTAATACTGAAAACTTGAAAAATAAGCCTGAAGAGACACCCCTTTCTGATCTTAGTGCCTTGACCCAACAAATCAAGGAACTTCAAGGACAAGTCAAAGAATTACAAGGGGGAACAACCACGAAGAAATATACCCTAGAGGACATTTGTCCTTATCCTTTTGATAGAAGTCTTAACATGATTCCTTTTCCCAAGCATTGTGAAATGCCAAAATTTGATCGCTATAATGGGAAAACAGATCCAATTGATCACGTTAGAGATTTCAGAAACATGACATTGGAATTTGCTCACAAAGATACTTACTTGATGCGATTATTTCCAAGGAGCCTTGGGGTACACTCTATGGAATGGCTATCTAAGATTACACCTCCCGTAAGGACATTTGAAGAATTGATCAACCTATTCATATCACAATATACCTACAACATACAACACCAGATCACCATGATAGATCTTTGCAAAGTTGCACAAAAACCTGGTGAATCTTTCATTACATTCCTTCAGAGATGGAGAAGAATGTTCGCCAGGTATCTACGTCCTGTTCCTGAAAAGGAAAAGATGGTTACCTTTATTAACAGTTTAAATTCATAAATGAGCTATCACTTGAACTTACATTGTCCCTCTTCTTTTGAGAAAATGATTGAAGATGCCTTAACCATTGAAAATGCTTTGGTCAAAAGAGGGATAATAAAGCATGACAAAGAAAATCCCAGCTCATCCAACCATCACAATAATCAAGACAAATCCAAATTCTGGACTCACAACAAAAATATGGTGAACGATGGTGTTGTTGATGTGAATCATGCCTCGACCAAGCCATTTATCCTCAATGTCCCAAACACTCGTAACAACAATGTCAATTCGATTGCAAATCATGGAAATAATCCTCCTCTTCTGAGGAACAATACCGATCAATACTCTACTCCCAACCAAGAGACTTCCAACAACTAAAGTTACCGAGGAACAAATAACAATCACAATTCTTTAGGGAACACCTTGAATTCAAATCCACCAATATTTTCATTCTTCTTGAATAGAAGAACTTTCACCCCACTGGGTCAATCTGTAGAATCTGCATTCAAAGAGTTGATGGCCAAAAATGTCATTACTTTGCCACCTCAACAAAACTATGAACCCAGTGTAAAGCCTCTATCATGGAATGAGGCATACTATTGTGATTATCATCAGTGTAAAGGTCATCGCATAAACAATTTCCAAGCCTTGAAGAATGCCATTCAAGACTTGATTGACAATGACATCATCACAATAGAAGGAAATCAACAAACCAACGCAGAACACCAAGCATTCTACAACCCTTTGCCCAACTATCAAAAGGGTGAGCCTTCTGAAAAAAATGTGAATCATATCAATGATGATCATATAATCAATCATCTCTATGCAGACGACGAGCGGGTGAATGTCATTAAAGTCAACCAGAAGATGGAATATAGAGAAGTCAATGCAACAACAAGAGTGCAAGCTAAAGTTGTCTTAAAAGGCGCCTCTTCAAAATCCACTGAACCTCCACCTCAACATCAATATGATTTGGTCAATCGGCTTCGGAAAACTCCCGCTCAAATTTCTATTCTGGAACTATTGAAGATTTCCCCAGCTCATAAGGAAATTCTTGAAAAAGCCCTCGTTGAAACTAATGTATCCACTGATTTGGATGTGAACCAATTTCAAGCCATGGTAGGACACTTGTCCTCACCCACTTTCCTTTCATTCTCTGAAAAGGATGACGTTTCCATAACTCATCCCCATAATTCATCATTGTACTTAGAAGTCATGATTCACAAGTTTCGTATCAGACGAGTTCTAATAGATGGAGGTGCTGGTTTGAACATCTGCACTATGAAGTTGGTTAAAGCTTTAGGATTTTTTGAAGATTCCATTGATTTCAGAAGAAAGATTACCATAAAAGCTTATGATGATGAAGAAAGAGCATCCAAGGGTCTGATCATGCTGCCAATCAGAGTGGGTCCTGTTATAAAGAATACTTTCTGTCAAGTACTAGACCGTGATCTTGCATGTAATATCTTGTTGGGTCATCCTTGGATCCACAAAATGCAAGCTGTCCCATCAACCTATCATCAATGTCTTAAATTTCCTTATGATGGACAGGAAATCACAATTCCAGCTGATAATTCCAATATTCAAACTTGTGCCAACATAAAAGCCAGTCGGGATACTTTGGTTCCTAATAATTGAGAAGCTCATGTTGGTACCTCTCTAAAGATTGGCACACAAATTAGTCAATTAACCAATAGCTTTGACAAAAAGATGAAATTCAAGGATCATGGAGTTGGAGAATACTCTCTTTGTCTTGCCAATCTACCTACATCACCTTGATCACATGGACAACCATCTATCAGGGAACATCAAATATTAGCAACATCAACACCAAAACAACCATCAATAGAGCCAATCACAAAATTTAATGGACAATTCATCAAAGAAAAATTCCCCATGGAAAATCTTGAGGATACAGAAATTCTAAACTGGCTCTACAAAGATGAAGATGAAACAGTCTCTAATGTCAAATTACCCACAGACAAATATGGAAAAGGGTACTCAATCATGCAGAAGATGGGCTATGACAAAGGTCCTATTGGAAAAAGGAAGGAAGGAGTAGTTGAACCTATTCATCTCCGCAGACTTGCTGCAAAAGAGAAAATTGGATTAGGTTATGATACTCACTCCAAAGAAAGCACATCCAAACAACTACATGACACTGTCTTCACATTGCAAGAAGGATTAGATTCACCATAAGCATGTTTGACAACAGTTAAGAACTTCTTGGACAACAATTCTGACACAGACTCTGCTGAATATGAATGGGACACCATTTATAATGATGAATTCTGGAGAGATAAAGAGGTTGATGTAATACACCAGTACGCCACAACTCTAATTGAAGGTGAAGGGTCAGGGTCCCAACCGCAAGAATCTGAACCAAAAATTGACTATGATTCTAGTGATACTGAGTCAGATCTAAATGAACAAGATTATCATGAAGACAGTATCATCATTGACCCACCTCACACCTCGGATCCTACCGACCACTCCATTATGACATTAACCATAGCCGATTTCACATAACCTGACGACCCGATACCTTTAATTTATCCTAATCTCATTGATTGGGATTCAACCAAACCTATTGATATACCCATGTTTCCAAGTGACGAAGCTATCGTAAACTTCCTCTCCGCAGATGATACAAATGATTGTTCCACCAACGATTTTCGACATAGAGTTTTTGATTAGGAGAGTGTCAAGTCTCCTAGCTGCAAAAGTAAAAATAAAAAAGAAAGATCTAATGGTGAAAACCAGAATCTGACAGTATTAGATCAAATAAAAGACAAAATAAAGAGCGTATCAGATGGTGAAAACTTCTTTGAGGCACCAAATGATGGGAATCTTGACACTCTTCTGGAGCACTACCATGAGCGATCGCCTATTCTGATTGAACCTACAAATGTTGTCGACCTTGAGACTTCTGACAAACCAAGAATTCTACAGTTAGCTGCATCAATGATGGAGAAAGAAATACTAGAATTCATGGAATTCCTGAAAGAAAATCAAGTCAATTTTGCATGGTCTTATGCTGACATGCCTGGTCTTGATCCTGATCTTATCATGCATCACTTATCTATCAAACCAGGGGCCAAGCCGGTGAAACAAAAACTCAGAAAAATGCACCCTCATGTGGCATTATTGGTTAAGGAAGAATTGAGAAAACTTCTTGATGTGGGCTTCATAAGACCAATTGACTATGCAAAATGGATCTCCAACATTGTTCTTGTATCCAAGACAGATAAAACTGTGAGAATATGCACAGATTTCAGAGATCTTAATAAAGCATGTCCTAAGGATGACTTCCCATTGCCAAACATTGACACCATAGTTGATCTGACTGCTGGCCATGCCATGTATTCATTAATGGATGGTTTTTTTGGCTACAACCAAATCAAGATTGCACCTGAAGACCAGGAGAAAACAACTTTTACATGTCCATGGGGAACTTATTGTTGGAACGTCATTCCTTTTGGTTTGAAGAATGTTGGGGCTACTTATCAAAGAGCCATGACTACAATCTTTCATGACATGATGCATATCTTCATGGAGGATTATGTAGATGACATTTTGGAAAAATCATACACCAGAGAAGGACATCTTGAAATATTATCCAAAACATTTGCAAGATTAGAGAAATTCAAAGTTCACCTCAACCCCAAGAAATGTGTTTTTGGGGTCAAATCTGGAAAACTCTTGGGGTACAATATTTCAGAAAAAGGAATTGAAGTAGATCCTGCAAAAGTACAAGAAATTATGGAAATGCCTCCACCAAAGAACATCAGTCAATTAAGATCACTACAGAGACGACTGCAGTCCATACGAAGATTCATTGCACAATTGGCCGACAAAAGTTTACCTTTCACACATCTGTTGCATAAAAATGTTCCTTTCAAGTGGGATGACAAATGTGAATTGGCTTTTCAGCAAATCAAACAATATTTAATGACTCCACCAGTTATCATACCACCAAATCCAGACAAACCACTCATCTTATACATTGCCGCAACAAAAACATCTCTAGGGGCACTGCTAGCGCAAGAAGACTTTACAGGAAAGGAACGTGCAATTTATTACATCAGTAGAACACTGAAAAGTCATGAACTCAACTACACTTCTATCGAGAAGGCTTGTCTGGCAGTAGTCTTTTCTTCACAGAAGTTTCGACATTACATGCTAACCCATACAATCAATCTAGTTTCAAAGATTGATCCACTCAAGTATTTGTTGAGAAAAGCATCATTGACAGGATGGTTAGCCAAATGGGTAATGATTCTGAGTGAGTTTGATATCCATTATGTTGATTGCAAGGCAATCAAAGGACAAGTTATCACTGATCAATTAGCTGAAGCACCACTACAAGCAGATCATCCCCTGCACATTGAATTTTCAGATGCTGATGTCTTTACCGTAGAATCTAAACAACCATGGTCCTTATATTTTGACGGTTCTTTTACTCAACATGGATCGGGGGCAGGCATACTTTTCGTCACCCCTCAAGGACACACCATTCCTCGATCATATAGGTTGATGTTTCCATGCACCAACAACATAGATGAATATGAAGCATTGATCATTGGGCTCAAAATAGCACTGGAATGGAGAATTACAGAATTATAGGTGTATGGCGACTCACAGCTGGTCATTAATCAGATCAATGATGAATATCAAACCAAAGATGACAAACTAATACCATATAAAAATATGGTTGAGGACTTCAAGAAATATTTTGTAGACATCAAATTTACACAAATTCCAAGGCTTGATAATAAAGCAGCTGATGCCATGGCTACGATCGCATCATTGTTACAACTCCCAGAAACTCAAAATCATTATGAATTTCTGGTGGAACAATCATTTACACTTGCATATGATACTCCTGAAAGCCAAATTATTTGCCACTTAGTAGGATCTGACTCACCGTGGTACGGAAAAATTTATGCCTACCTAAAGGACAATATCTTACCACTCAATCTATCTCGTAACCAGAAACGTAATTTTATCCGCCAATCTGCTCGCTACACTCTTATCGCTGTGGTCTTGATGGTACTTTACTCCGATGTCTTGAACATGAGGAATTTGACAAAGCTTTACAAGAAGTTCATGGTGGCATCTATGGTACTCATTCGAGTGGATTGACCTTATCTAAGAAATTGATTAGAATGGGTTACTACTAGCCTACAATGGAGAGAGAATCATTCACTTTTGTGAAAACATGCTCAAAATGTTAGATTCATGGGAATCTCATTCATGCTCATGCACAAGAACTCCAACCCTTCACGCCAACCTGGCCATTTTCTCAATGGGGGTTAGATCTAGTAGGCAAGATTCATCGTTCTTCATCAAACAGACATAAGTTCATCATCACAACTACAAAGTATTTCACCAAGTGGATTGAGGTAGTCCCTCTTACTAAAGTCACTAGCAAACAAATATCAGCATTCATACTCAATTATATTATTTTTCGATATGGCATTCCCAACTCCATTATTACAGATAATGGATGTCCATTCAAAAATCAGGATGTTGATGAACTTTGTGAGAGATTTCACATTCAGCATAGATATTCAACACCGTACTATCCACAAGGGAATGGCCAAGCAGAAGCCTCAAATAAAACAATATTAAAAATCTTGAAAAAGACTGTGAATGATTTAGGGAAGGATTGGCACATTCAACTCAATCCCGCCTTGTGGGCCTATAGAACCAGTGTCTGCACACCAACAAGAGCCACTCCATTCGCCCTTGTCTATGGAGTAGAGGCTATTTACCTTTAGAAGTTGAGATTCCCTCCCTCAGAGTATCATTGCAAGGCCTCACAGCAGATGATGAATATAGAGTTTCTCGACTCCAAGAGCTTGAACTCCTAGATGAGAAGAGACAAAGAGCAGGTGATCATTTGAAAGCATATCAACAGATGATGTCTCACAGCTATAATCAAAAAGTAAAGCCACGTAACTTTCAGGTGGGTGATCTTGTTTTGAAAGAGAACCCACGCAATCAGCAAGACAGAGAGAAGAAAGGAAAGTTTGAACCAAATTGGCTAGGTCCTTATGTGGTTATCGCAGTCTATGGTTCAGGAGCCTACAAACTGTCAACGCCAGAAGGGGACCTGTTTGACGAACCTATCAACATAATGCACTTGAAAAAGTATTATGTCTAAGGTAGTTATCATCATCAGAAAAAAGTCCTGAAAAAATCCTAAAAATCAGAAAAAGTCCTGAAAAAAATCCTAAAAATCAGAAAAAGTCCTGAAAAAATGGTTACCTTGGTGAAAACCTGGCAAACAGGCATCTTGGTAGCACAAAAAAAAGAAAAAAAGAAAAAAGGGCAGTCATAGGGTGAAAACCTGGCAAATAGGCAGTCTATTGACAAGAAAAATGCAATAAAAACAAATAGTGAAAATCTGGAAAACAGACGCTATTTGTCGCTCTCCATCTATTATTTCATATTATGCACTTAACTTTTCAGCATTCCTTTTCATGTATCTTTTCCATCATCTTAGGGTCATACCAGCACCATGCTATCATCATTTTCCTTGAGCAATAACGTCTTACCATGGTTTGATTATTGTACATATTCATTTCAGCAAGTTGTGTCAATACCAAGGGCAAACATGGGCATACTGGGGGCAACCAACTTTCAATTTTTACCAAAACAGCTAGACAACGATGTCAAAACCAATCACGTGAACAAAACAACCAAACCAAACTACAACATCCAATCATTGATCTAGTAGCTTTCAGTTGCATACCTTACCATGACTCATATCTGGATGATCTATAATCTGAATAATGTTTGGAATCACAGTATTTCATTTTTGAACAATGGTTGTTTAATTTTTGATATCATTTCTCTGGAGCACACTCAATGATGTACTAAACTAGAGTGGCAAGGAAAGAGGATGATTTTTCTTTGTCTGATGTCTAGAGGTTAATCATTTATCTGTTACAAATATGTCGCGAGACATGATGATTGAAAGATTATCATTGATGACAGTTCCAAATTTGCATCAGATGGTGGTTAGTCTTTGTCTGTTCATGCAAGAAATGCTCAGGTCATCTCGGTTTAATTATACCTAGATGCTTGTGTTTACTTGCTATATCAAACATAATGAAAGTTGTACTCAGGTCATCATTGGTGCTAATTTCCCCTCTGATGCTTGTACATACTTCCAACATTTTAAAAAGCACTCTATGATAATTCCAGCAAATATACCAACAAGCTCAACAAAATGGTCGGCTTCATTTAGTTGCATTTCATTTTAGGTCATTGTATGTAACTGCTTATTGGATTTGCATCAGAGTTTTTGAAATGCCAATGGTTGTCATATTTCTTTGGACTATTTGTGGAGGACAATGCAAACATTTGTTTCATTATCATTATCATCTTATTATCGCATTTCATCATCATTTCATTAGCATTATCATCTTATTATTGCATTTTCATTATCATTTCACCATTTCATTTATCATTATCATTATCATTTCACCATTTCCTTATCATTATCATTCATTACCATTTCATTTTCATTATCATTTCATTTTCATTCTCATTTCATTATCATTATCTTTCATTACATTTATCATTCATTCCCAATATCATTCCATTATCATCATCATTTCATTATTTCATTATCATTATCATTTATCGCATCATCATTCATTTCCTTTACATCATTATCAATCATATCATTATCATTCATTTTATCATTTTCCTCATCATCATTTCATATTAGTTTCATTATTATTCTCATCTCATTTCATATCATTTCATCATTACATTCCTTATCATTTCATATTAGTTTCCCATACATTTCATCATTTCACTATCATTTATATTAATTTTACATTTTATCATTACCATTCCATCATTTCACATTAATTTCATTGTCATTTCATTTTCATTCATTATCATTCCTCTTAGTTTCATGGACATTTTATCATTTCACTCATTACCATTATCATAGTATAGTCATTTCATTCATCTCATTTCCATTATCATTATCATTTACTATTATTATCATCTCATCATCGCATTACCATTATTATATTATAGTAATTTCATCTTCATCATTCATTATCATTCATATTAGTCATTTTATTTATCATTTCATTATCATTACCATTATCATTCATATTAGTCATTTTATTTATCATTTCATTATCATTGTCATTTCTTTGTTCTATTATCATTATCACTTCATCATCTTCTTATCATTACCATTATCATTATTTACCACATCATTATCATTTTATTTCATGGTCATCATCATTTCAGTTTAATTTTCATTACATCACCATTCATTTTATTTCTTTCATTATCATTCTCATTTAACATTTCATTATCATTTCATATCATTTTAGTCACATTTATCATTTCATTTATCCGCCCATTCTAATTACAAATCATTATATTTTCATCACATATCATTTTATCATACATCTCATCACTATTCACTCATATCATTTTACATCATACTGCATCATTTTATCATACAAAATTTATAATGCATATCCATACCAAACTATTCCTTCATAGACTTCCCAACTGATCGATCAAGACATTCTATGTGAAGCGAGCAATATCCATACAAGTCACTGCTCCATCATACAACTCAGCAATCCAACCAAGTCAAAACCAATTCAACCATGGTCTGCCTTCAAGTCCATTAGCTTGAAAAACACTATCGGTGAATGACTGGGATGTCACAATGATAGCCCAAGTCTCCCCGATTTTCCAATAGTTCAACTACAGTTTGGAACACCTCATCGGTAGGAGTCACACTGATGTCCAACGAGAAGAGATTCATCAACAAGAGCCAAGATTTCGGTCCAAAAATCTTAGGTCTTATCGAAGACCAATGTTACCTCGATGCTGACCCATGCATGACCATCAACAAGAGTCTCATTGACTTTCATCAAGAGCATAACCATCGACAAGAGTAATACTATCAGCATCAAATCAGAAAGTCTCATCAACAAACCATGTCACCCTGATCACCTCATGACAGGAGTCACACCAATGTCCAGACCCATCAGAAAGAGTAACACCATTGAAAACAATTTGAAATGTCAAATCAATAGTTCAAGACATCCCAACACGTCCATCGGCAAGAGTCTCCCCGATGATATCCTTCAGCCAAACATATACCATCGGAACGAGTTTGGAATCTCACTTCAAAATTTCAAGTCATACTGATGACTTCCATCGACAAGACAAGTCCATAGTCACACTGATCTAATCAAAGAAGGAACTTCACAAGGAGAACTCAGATCAGGCTGAATCACACCAATCTCACAGATAGTGCATGATCACTATGCAGAATCACACTGAAATCGCTCTCTCAGAGGTTTAGACTAGTGGGATTGAGGCACACAATTCCAACATTCAGGACAACATCATGAGATATGTTTATACCTCAAAGGGTGTGGGAGTTACCACAAGAAAAGAAGTTAAATGAATAAACACTACGGGAGTTGAGAGCTAATTTTGTTGACAAAGGCAGAAAGATCTTGGTTTTGTAGAAAAACTCATGTGGAATGTTGTATGTGTTTCACCATTTTAAATGGCATCATCAACACAGCCACCTGCACTAATGCCTTCCTCTCTTGTGGAGTTCGTAGTCCTCATGGTCATTCTTCTATCGTAGTGTTCTCATTCATCTCCAAAGGTCGTCGATGGGATTGGCATAGTTATTGAATCTCAACCATTAAATCGTGGATGTTGATGAAACAATGAAGGATTCAAGATGGGAGTATGGAGACTTATGCTTAAAAAAAAATTCCCCGTGGTGAACAACAGTGCAGGCTCTGCGGCTCTTTCAACTGCTATTTTGAGTTGGCTCAGGACAACTTCCTTGAAGCAGTCTTCCGCCATGTGGACTCTACTGCCTTCAACGCCATTCGGATGGCCTTCCCCAAGCCACCACCCACTGACTTGTCCCCTAGCTGTGGGCATCGAGAATGGATGAGTTATCTCTAAGTGAGCCTTCCATCTAATGAAAGAAGGGATCAAATCACTAAAAAGGGGGCTCCGTTCGAGACTCACTTTTTGATGTCGTCTTTTCTACATCTCCCTGTATTCCTCTACTTGATTGGGTTGGTGGCGTAGTAACAGAAGTCCGTGAATCTTGGTACCGGAAATAAGGAGCAATGTTGTATTTAGTTTCACCGGCGGCATGCAGGCGGTATATGATGACACAATGGTGCTAAGATTTGGCAAGGTGTAAACATCCACGTAAGGATAATAAAAACAAGTAAAGAATGAAGTACTAATCACATCAACTGAGTAATGAAGGCTACAAGGTTATCAAAGCACAAAAATTTAAGCACATCACACCCATGTATGTGTTGGTCATATGAATTTGAAGTCTTATGAGTATGAGAAAAAGTGATAATTGTCAAATGTGTACCAACACAGGGCCAGGGGCATATTGACAGGTGCCATGTTGAAATTGGTTAAGGAATTTGAGGAATGGTTCAAGCAAGGGTATATTTTGAAATTGCATTTAAAGGGAGAAGATCCAAATATTTTGTTATTAATGATTGCATCGATTTATGTAGGGTATAACTAATTCTATTTTCTGTGTAGGGCAGTTGGTTAAGGGTTATCAAGATGGCTAACACGCAGGAATTTATCGTGGAGGATCTATCTAATAGGACAAAACCGAAGGATGCTATGACACAAATATTTCACATGCAAAGGATGCTAATGAAGGTCTGAAGATACTAAAGCAAAGAATTTGTGGGTTCCCGAGCATGCGCCAAAGGAGGTCTATGCTAGGAAATAAAGGACTATTCACCAAAGTCAAAGGTGACTAGAGATTGCTCTTCTTGTTAAAAAGATCATGATCCATCAAGGGTTGTCCTACAAGATCGGGAGGTAGCTAATCTATCCCATGATGATGCAAATCTACAAGTGGGGAACATCTGACCGATTGAGGATGTTGCAAATCCATCAAGCAAAAGGAAACCTTCAAGCAGTCCTAGCTACAGTAAAAGAGCAATAAGCTAAATGACAAAAATGCTACAACACCTGGGCACTACAAGACAAAATAGGGAAAAAATAAGGAATTTATTTTTAAATTGCTATATAATGGGGGGTAGGTGAAACCCTAATTTTTATCAAATAAGAGCCACACAATGTAATTCAATCCTAGCCATTCATTTGGGCTTTGGAAAACTATAAATAGGGGTCTCCTCTTCATTTGTAAAGGGTGGGAGAGCTTGTGTAAAGGCATTCTGCAACAATAGAGAGCTACATTGCATGATTTATGGGTGTTTCTCTTGATTTTGTTCATTATGCATGCATGGTTCTACTTCCTTGTTAGTTTTAGTTATTAGTTTCTTGAGTGGAAGTGATAATGGTATTTGTTGTTATAGTATTTGATGAATTTCCAGTTAAATTTTTTTGTGGTTTTTTGATGATGAATCAATTTGTAAAGCTAGTCTGAGCTTCGTTATTTCAATGCTGCAACTTAGTTCAATTACATGTTCATGATGTGTGTGTGAAATCTAAAAATATATAGTCCTTAGAAGATTGCACTAGTTTTTTGTAACTGTAGGTTCCTCTTGGCCAAGAAAAACCCAGTTTAGGAAATTTGTCTTTTGTAGCAGCCTTCATGATTACTATTCATTCATAGCTTAGGTCTAGGAACTTCATCTCTTCCCTACCCCTTTTCCTTTTTTTTTATAGTGACTTTGAAAAAGGTTCATTGCACATTGTAAAGCCAAATCTGAAGTTGAAATAGGAGTTCTAGACTGTTGTTCGAACCTGTAGCAACTAAACAACAATTTCTACTTCTTAAGAACTCCATTTGCAGACCCAACTTCCCACACTTTGCAACTCATCTGTAAGTCCACCTTGTGATTCTAGAAAATCACATGAATCAACTGAAGTATTCCAAGCACTGTCAAGACCTGACATTAGAGACCTTGGGATAATGTTCTATAATTTGATTGTGGAAGATTGTCTTTCAAGAGAGGTGATGCACCTATGCATTACCTGTGTTGAGAAGTACATAAAAAAAACATCAACAGTTATTAAATAATATTAATTATTAATTAATATTATTTAGCAATTATTAAAATATAATATGAAGAATATTATATATTATTGTACTCGATCTTGCCAAAATCTCACTGTGGAGATATATTTCAAATCCGCACTTCCAAATCCTCCCAAACTTTGACAATTAAATAAAAAGAAATAGTTATGAAATAATAATTTAAATACATTATATATCATTATATAATAATGATAATTGTAGATAGGGGAAATTTGGGGAATAAAGCATGAATCAATAGTAGTGACCACAAAACTACCTAATTCAAGCCAGACCCTAATCCAAAAATGGAGCACAAATGACAATAGAAATCTAAATAATGAAGCAATAAACTTCAATTCCTATGCCATAATTGATTCAACTCCATTTCTCTTCTCCATTTTGTTTTGTTTGTTCTCAAAATATTAGTATTCAAGATATTTGATAAGGTTGATATTGATGCAAGATAGCTAGATCTCAACATAGCAAAACTTCAAAGATTGTAGTTAGGTTGAAATGATGGTGATGACTTGCTTCCATAGAAATCCCAACTCAAATGAAGGGTGAGGATTGGATGATGAGGTATGAGGATCAATGGATGAGATTAATTGAGAAGAAAAGAGATGAGGATGGAAAGGATGGACCAAAACTCAAGAAATTAGTTGGGATTTAGGACTTAGATAGGAAGAGGAAGATTAAATAATGATAGCAATATTTAATTTAAAGCAGGGAAAATGAATAATTAAAAATAATTATTTAATTATGGAGATAAGAAAATGATAAATAATTAAATAAATAAAATTTATTTAATTATGGAGGCAAATAGATAATGAATGATAAAATAATTAAAAATAATTATTTATTTATAGAGGAATATCAAAATGAATAATGAAATAAATAAGAATTTATTTAATTATAGAGGGAAAAAGAACATTAGTGGCATAATTTAAATAAATTGACATTTATTTAAATTAATCAAAAGGAGAAATAAGGATAGAATGAATTAATTAAATAATTAGGAATTATTTGATTAATAAAAGAATATGAATTAAGAAATAATTATATAAATAAAATTATCTATTTATGCATGGATGAAGGAAAATTAGTGATAAAATATTGCTTGCAGGCTCAGGACATTTCTCAGAGTCTACATTTTTCTCCTTTGTGATATAAAGTGATTTTGAGTGTTGTGTCAAAGAATAATCAAGAAAATTCAGCTCAAGACCTACCCCAACATGCTGATGAGTCTAGTTTATGGTCTCATATTTGGGTAGAATTTTTGATCAAGTTGTTGAAGTTATCATGAACATTGACATTAGGTGTTGATACTTTTATGATATTTTCCTCAAACTATAGACATTGGGCTTAATCTTATTTCTGCAAACCTTTAATGATAAATGGCATGTTAAATCAACTATCTATATTAATTTTGCATGTGGTTAATGAATGTTCCTTGAGTTGGTTATAGATATGCAATTATTGTGCATACTAACATTGCCATGTAGATTTAATTTGATGATGCTAAATTGAGGAAGACACCGCCAACTGGGCATGCACCATAACGTCCAGCAAGGGAATCGTTCAAAGGTTAAAGGAGGATGATGGTAGAAGATTCCTCATGCAAACCAAATGTAACCACCTTGTAGTGTTCATAATTGATGTTGAGAAAATGTGTGCATTACTATAGCACTAAATTTGTGGTTGGACATGCATGCTTGACCGGATTCCATGCATGCATAGCCACCACCCCAATTTATCTGTTTTCCCTAAATGGTGTCCTCCCAATTCGTGGAGTTGATTGTCTTGTTTAGTTGATAGTATAAATAAATATTTGATGCTCCTTCTCTGAAGGTTGCACGATTTGATATTGTAATTGTGTTCTTGAGTTTTCAGTAATGCAGATATATTACTCTTTTATACTAATGATTTATAGTGAATAAAATAAATTCCTAAGTTCGAGCATCTAAGTTCTCATTAGTTTTAGAGGATACTTATCCAAGGGGGACCACTTGGTGAGTAATCCGTCCTTTAGTTTAGTATTACTTGATTTTTAGTAATTAGTTAAAAATTTGGGACCGACTATTCCTGCAACCATTAGAATTCCATTTTGTGACTGTTCTTGCAACCAAAGCATATTGAGTAGTGCCCTGTTTGTTGCTTAGATTTTCATTTATGTCATGCATTTTAGCTTGGTGTAATTGTTGATTGATGGTTAGCATTCATGTTATTCATTTCTAAGCAATTTACTTTCAGCATTGCGTATTTCTTAGTTGTAGAATGAAAATGGCTACTTTGGGTTCCTAGTGCACATACTGTGTTGACCCATTTCAAGTTCACGTCCTTGGGTTGACAAGTTAAACACACCTTCATAATGATTGAGATAGCTATTCAGGTTAGATGTCCAATCTCTGAATCACGGTTGTGAAGTCCTAGTTGTTGAATCATTGTAGAACACGAACATTTTTGGCGTCATTGTCAAGGATGGTGTCAAACTAAGGATTTCTTTGGAGTCATTGGTAGTTTTTCTTGTTGCAGTGTTTCTAGAAGTTTTTCTTAGTATACCCTCATTTAGGAAGTAATGAGCCCCCTTATTCTTTACCAATTCTTTGTGTAAGTTGGTTGATAGTGAGTTGATACCGCATGCATAGAGGAAGGAGAAGGGATGCCTATGGGAGATTCCTTCCTAAAAATCCTAATCCATTCCAACTAGTTAAATATCATAACCTGTCAAGAGGAGAAGAAGAAGATCCACACCCCTTTGTTGATGCATTTCCTAATTTGACTAGCTCTGAAGTCTCCTCTGAAGACCAAAATCAGCTTGAGAACTCCTTTTCTTTGGAACTACATCAAGCAGGCATGGATGGTGTGAATAGGAAAATACCTAACCAACCAGGTTTTTCTTTCCACATTTCCCATCGGAATGAAGTTGACAACATCAAAAACATCCCTGCTTTAGCACTCCCCAAGTTTTATGGACTTGTCAAAAAAGATCCTGATACCTTTTTGTTTGAGTTTGACATACTCTGCAAGAGTTACAATTATACCACAGATGCCCATAGGCTTAATCTGTTTCCTACCACTTTGAAATAAGCTGCATTAAGATGATTTATGAGCCTAGGTAGAGATACTATGGAAACTTGGGAAGACATGAAGACAAAATTCCTTGAGAAATACAAGGAGTATTGCAGGGGTAGTGATATGAGAGGAGGTGAAATTTTCAAGATGCAACAAAAGGAATATGAGAGCCTGGAGTATTATATTGCAAGGTTTATGTTTTTCCTACAAAAATATCCACACCATACAGTCAATGAAGACTCACAAAAGTTTCTTTTCCTTAGAGGAATCAATGACAGCTGAACCGATGCCTTGGACCTGATGGGAGGAGGAGATATCTCCCAAGTTACTTGGGAAGATATCAAGAAAATATGTCATAACTATTCTAAGGTAGCTTCAAAGAAAGAGAGAGCTTACCAATCTTCCATGGGTAAGTCAACTACTGGTGGAGTTTCAAGAATGAACATTACTAATTTGCTAGCAGAATTCAAGCAAGACATTATAAAAAATCTAGCTACTTAGCTAGATACACTTCAGGACAAATAGAAGCAAGAGGAGGCAGAGACAATGTTGACGAAGTATTGCTCCCACCAGAGACAAAAGAAGAGGGTCTGCAAATGCAAGATGGTATCTAATCTTGAAAGCAAGCAGATTCCCCCTGAGTTCAAACCAATCTAGATTAAAAAGGACCAAATCTACTATGTTGCACAAAGGAAGCCTTGGGCTCCATGACATGGTATGCCACCGGATCCACTATCTTATCATGGGCCATATTTTAATTCCTATTCATCTGGTAACCAATGGCAGCCCCCATATCCATCCAGCTATGGAGGATATCCACCACAACCTTGGAGTAACCATCCAAATGCTTGGCCAAATCATCAAAACTCTCCACCTCAGTGGAAGCAACCTTAGGGGAATTGGCAGCAAACAAATCAATGGAGGGAAGGACAACAATCGCCTACCCAGACAACCAGTTACATGTAGCCACCTTCTCAGCCCTAGCAGCCTACTATAATGACTCCACCTACTAATCCAAGCTCAAATGAACCTAAAGCTACTTAGCTACCAACTCATTCCACACCCAATCCAAATAACAAACCACAATAGTAGCCTCCATACTCTGCTGATTCAAATCAATTCCATGCATATGTTGTGAGTGTAAGTGAAATCCACTTGAGTTCAAGAACTACTCTACCAACCCCTTCCAAGCTCGTTATCACTGAGCTTCTTGTGGAAGAGGATGAGGAACCTCTAAATGATATCATTTAGCCAAGTACACCTAAAAATCCTGAACCAGTCTAAGTCAAGCAGACTAAACAAGAACCACCATTTCCTCAGAGATTGGAAGTTTCCAAGAAGAAGGAAGAAAAAGAGGATACAACTTTTGATATCTTGGATCAGATGAAGCATATATGTGTCTAGATCCCTCTATTCCAAGCCATAAAGGATGTTCTAATTTATGGCAAGGCAATCAAGGAAGCATGCCTCAAGAAGCTAGGTAGGAAGAAGAAAGACCCATAGTTCATGTGGTGGGAAAGCTAGATGACATAATTCTTGGAAAAGTGACTATCCCCAAGTACAATGACCCAGGTAGTCCTGTGGTAGCAGTTGTTATAAACAGGATCCAAATTAAGAATGCTCTGATTGATTTAGGGGCAACAATAAATGTAATTACCAAGGACATCCTGCAACAACTAAACGTTGCAAGCATGAGATCTACTCCTACTATCTTGCAGCTTACTAATAGTTCTACTGTTAAGCCTGATGGTATAGTGGAGGATCTTGTGGTAGTTTTAGACTCTTTGGAGTACCCAATAGACTTCATAATTCTTTCTCCTAAAGCTACACTAGGTGGGTATCCCATTATTCTTGGAAGGACATGGTTAGCAACTGAAAATGCATATATTGGATGTCGGTCAGGTGACATGACTATTTCAGATGGGAAGAGCACTAAAAAGTTTATTCTTTATCCTCTTGTTCAGCCATCTCATGATGAGGATAATCCTATATGGCCACATGTTGGTGAAGAGGCCGAGGAAGTTAATTCTCTAGAATAGCTTATGATGTTAGGCATAAGCTCTTTCATGCAGCTTCAAGATGAGGATGAAGTATTGGCTAACATCATTCAGAACTATTGTGAAATGGAGGAAGCATCATCTTCTCATTCTACTACTCCAATCAAGACACTTTTGCCCACTCTTCCTACAGCCAGTGTTCCTGCAGACGTTTTTCTTGCAGCCACTCTTCCTGCAGCCATCGTTCCTGCAGATAGACTTCCTATAGCAATAGTTATGTCCCATACATTGTTTCCATATGAACTAAAAGTACCATGTGTTAATGAAGAAGCCATGATAGATTTGATGACACAAGTACAGGTGTCAGAAGGAAAGTATCTGAATGTTAACAACAAATTGAGTGAAGAACAACAATTGTTATTGGAAAACTTATTAAGGACCCATCAACATGCATTTGCATGGGATTATCATGCTATGAATGGATTGTACCCTAAACTTTGTATGCATATAATTTATATCAGAGATGATTGCACTCCAGTGAGGCAGCCACAAAGAAGAATTAACCTTGCACTAAAAGAAATTGTAAAAGGGGAACTACAGAAATTGCTAGATGAAGGATTTATCTACCCCATTTCAGATAGTCAGTGGGTGTGTCCATTAGTGATTATGCCCAAGAAAGGAGGGAAATGGTGAGTTTGTGTTTATTACAGGGAACTTAAGCTGCCACCAAAAAGGACCATTTTCCCTTACCTTTCATTGATCAAGTTTTGGACACACTTGTAGGGAAGCAATAATTTTCTTTTCTAGATGGATTCAGTGGCTACAATATCCAAATTGCACTAGAGGACCAGGAGAAGACCACATTTACCTATCCATGGGGGACCTATGCCTACTCGGTACTCCCATTTGGCTTATGCAATGCACCTACAACCTTTCATAGGGTAGTCATTAGCATATTTTTAGACATTTCTCATGATTGCATGGAAATTTATATGGATGACTTTACCACTTATGGTGCTGATTTTAATCAAGCATTGGAAAATCTCAAGAGAGTCCTTCAGAGATGTGAAGACCAAGAATTGTCCTTAAATAGTGAAAATTGTTTCATGATGATGCAGGAAGGTGTAGTCCTTGGCCACTACATCTCCCACAAGGGAATTCAAGTAGATCCTGTAAAGATTGAGTTAATCACAAATCTTCCCACACCTGCAAACATAAGGATGTTAGGATTTTCTTGGGCCATGCAAGATATTATAGGCATTTCATCAAGGATTTCAGCAAGGTAGGAACACCATTGTATACTCTTCTCACTAAAGATGCAAAATTCCAGTGGACTAAAGCTTGTGACAAGGCATTTTCTGACTTAAAGGTAGCTTTGATTCATGCTCCTATACTCAAAGGACCTAATTGGGAGCTTCCTTTTCACTTCCATACTGATGCATCAGATTATTCCATAGGATTAGTCTTAGGATAGAAAGAAGGAGCTATTTAAAATTCCATTTATTTTGTCAGCAAAAATTTGCAAGGAGTTGAATTCAATTATATAGTGACAGAAAAGGAAATGCTGGTAGTGATTTATGCCTGAACAAATTCAGACATTACATAATAGGTTACCAAATCTTTGTGCACACTAGTCATGCATCCATTAGGTATCTCATGAATAAACTATTGATCATAGGTAGACTAGCAAGATGGTTATTGTTGATGAAGGAGTTTGATATAACCATTGTGGATAAGCCAAGGAAGGCCAATGTTTTTGTAGATTTTCTTTCAAGGATGACTACATCAGAAGATAATTAGGCCATAGATGACTCTTTTCCTGATGAGCATCTATTCTCCATTAGTGTACAAACACCCTCGTATGTTGACATAGCTAACTATCTAGTCACAGGTAGAGTTCCACCTCACTTCTCCCCAAAAGAGAGAAGAGCACTCATTGAAAAATATTTTCCTTTCTCATGGATTGATGGATGTTTTTTTTATACTAGACCAGACCATGTCATGAGGATATGTGTAAGAGAAGATGAGACATATGACATTTTGTATGCATGCCACAATGAACCATGTGGACGATATTTTGCAGCCAAGAAGACAACAAGGAAGATTTTGAACATGGGATATTACTTGCCAACACTCCACAAGGATGTAGGAAGGTATACAAGAAAATGTGACAGATGCCAAAGAATGGGCAGGACAACCAAATCTAATGAGATGTCACTTTATCCTCAGGTAGTAATCACTCCCTTTGACAAGTGGGGATTGGATTTTGTAGGACCCATTGACCCTCCATCAAATGGTTAGTCTTATATCTTGGTATGCACTGATTATGTAACAAAGTGGGTAGAAGTCAAGGCCATGAAACATGCAAGAGATAACAAGGTTGTAGAATTTCTTTATGAGGATATTTTCACAAGATATGGAGTTCCAAGAAAGATAGTGACATGACAAATTCATCAAGGACAATAAATTCAAATCAGGAGATTGGGCCCTGTTCTATGACTCAAGATATCAGGACAATGCAGGAAAATTAAAGACAAGGTGGCTAGGACCATATGAGGTTGCTGAAGTATTCCCTAATGGTGTTGTAAAACTCATTACTATTGACCCAGTCAAATTTAGGTTGCTTGTCAATGTTCATCGCCTCAGATTGTATCACAAGCCAACTTCCAAGGAGGAGTTGCTATATCAATTCACTCAGCATGCAACATCTGAGCTTCCTGCAGCCGAAGGAAGTGGACCTAGTGTCCCTCCTTCTGACTAATTAAGGTACGTACTTGTCATAATAAAGACTTTGACTTCTGTGGGAGTCCATTTCTTCACCCATCCACCCATCCATTTCCACCTTTCTCTCTATTTTATCCCTTCACTCCACCTCATTCCACCTCATCTTCATTAATTGCTCAACTTATTTCCTAAAAAGGTGAACGGTACTTTCTCCACGATATTTGCAACAAATCCTCTACACATTTAGGTATGTGCGCATTAATTGTTATATCTTAACTATATTTAAGTGCATTCATTTAATTGTTGCATGTTAGTATGGATGTTCACCATAGCATGCCAATATTCCCTACCCTATCAAATCATTATTCCGCATGTGTGGACACATGCCCAAGTTTAGGTTGGGGGGGAAGGAAAATATGTCAATATTTTTCCCACGTGTCAGTCTATCCCGGTCTACATCAACAAAATTTAAATTGAGCCAATTCAAAATATGAGTGAGTGGACGGTTCACATGTGTGAAGTGACACAAGCTGTTGCCGCCATTTCTCTTCATTATAGCTTTCCTTTATTACTCCTTCCTTTCCATTATTGACCCTGTCATATCTCAAGTTACGTTGCAAATAAAAGGAAAGTTAGAAAAGGGAAAATATAGTCGACATTGGCATTGGAAAGTTAGCAAGTATTGTAGGAAGGTGAATTTGATTTTCAGACAGAAGTGCAGGAAGGAAACTATAGATTTTTTGTTTGATTGTAGACAATGGGAGGTGGGTTAATTCAGAATGAACCCACAGTGCATGATGTATTACTATAGGATGCACCCTGCCTGGATGAATTCAAAAACTGCAGATGGATTGACTACTTCCCAAAGCTAGATGATTTCAATGAAGAAATTGCACTAGAATTTTCCCAGACATTGTCTGAAGGAAAGGCTACAGTAAAAGGGTTGGAGGTCATAGCAACTGAAGAAAGAATTGTAGAGGTTACAGGGTTACCTACTAATGGTGAAAATTACCCTACTTCTAGAGATGCCAGATTGGCTCAGGCCAAATTTACAGAGCTGAATGACCCTCCATTGAGCATAGATATACAGGGTGCAAAGAGAATGTCTCTACCTGAGCCATGGAAGCATATAGTTGTTTATGTCATAAAATACATCACCTGGAAGGTCACCAGTCAAATTTTCATTACGTGCACTTCAATATTTTGAATCATATGAGGCACGGAAGGAGGATGAATGTGTTGAATGTGTTATATAACCTTCTCTCAATCATGGTGGTCGAAACCCAAAAAGGTAGGGACAATTTTGTTTCCCACCATTTTCTAATTAAATTGCTAGTTGAGAAGTCTTTGCATGATGTATCTAGAATGACATGGGAAGAATTCATAAAAATTGATCAAATTAGACCTAAGCACTTGTAACCTAGGGTTTTACCTCAACCTCATAGGTCTAGTAGGAGATTGAGCATGGCTAAAGCCATTCTTGGTGCTTCAACCTCTAGTGTAGGCCTGAGTGTAAACCCTCCTATAGTAGAAGAAACTATAGAAATTAGCTCTTCTGGGATAGAGCACTCAGACAAAGAAAGTTATTCCCCTTACTTTGATGATGATGTTCCACTTGGAATTCTAATGAAAAATAGGGCACAGAAGAGGGAAGTAGAAATGAGAAAAGGAAAGGCCAAAAGACAGCCGACAGAAAAAGAGGTGCCAAGCTCTAAGAAGAGAAAGGTTGACACTGTTCATCCTCCAGCCAAATAAAAACATGAGAGCCCTCATAGGAAAGCAAGACTAGTCAGGCCAACCTTTGGTATGCCTCCACAAGAAATCCCTAAGTCTAGAGAAATATCACAAGGGGACATAGAAGCTCCAATGGGGTAGGATAATGTCAAGGAGGAAGATATATTTAAGGCAACAACAAACATAACATTGGTTGATCTTGCCAATATTGCAGAACAAGTCAAAAATTAGGAGTATGAGGAAAATCAAGACTTCCTGCAACAAAATCCAGAATAGGAGCAGGAGTCCCTACAACAACAACCTGAATTGAGAGAACAATTAGTACCCCTACAGCCAAAATTGATGGGACAACCTAAATCCTTGCAATTAGCATTAGTGCCAAAGAAGATGTTGGTAGGAATACATAACCCCCCTAATTTTTTAATGCACAAGGTTTCCATGCATTTATGGAAAGAGATGCAGAGAAGAGAAGAGGAATGGAAGGAGGAAAAATGCAGATTGAAGAGGAAAATTCAAAAGAGAGATGAGGAAATTAAAGATAAAGATGTAGAAATTACCACCTTGAAGAAGAAGGTGGATGATATGCCAGCCTTGGTACCACATATTTTGGAATGTAGGACCCCTTAAAGGGTCTATGCTCTTCATTTGAAGGAGAAATATCTCTCTTTTAGACTGGAAAAAATTGTCTCAGGTTTGAACCCTTCTATTGAGACCTTTGTTGAATTTTTCAATGCTTATTGAACTGCTTCACCTGAAATGAAGAATTTGTTGTGTGATTTTTATTTGCATAATTATGCTATAACTCAATACCATGATTGCAATCCACTATTGTATGTTGGGGATGTCCAATTAAGGGCATTTATATCTTGGGTGCAAAATGAGATTATTTGGGGACAACAATATGGTGCTTATAAGCAATTGGAGTCTAACATCCCTTTGCCCATTAGGGATGAATCAAGGAATCCAGGGGATATTTTTCAGGGAATGACATAATTATTTTTAGACCTAGCTATGGTAATAGGATTATGCCTTGGATAGAAGCATTTTATAGTGAATATGAGGCAAAGAAAAAAGAAAAAGAGGAAACCATGAAGAGATACCTCTCACAAAGATGGAACAACTTAACTGATGATCTCAAGTAGGATGAGCATCATTCCATCTAGAATTATGCAACAGCTATTAAAAGGATTGACAAATATATTCACATAGGAAGGACAAAGGGGCGATTCTAGCTTCCCCTGACTTTTCAGCCACCCATCTTAATGTGGCCTGTACCAAAATTTAGGTTCTACCAATATGATATTGTTGCAGAGAAATAGAGATGGAACAAATTGGATAGATTGGGAGGATTCTATTGGGATCCTGATTCATGCACAACACACTCTGATGTGGGATAGTTGTTAGTTCCAAATTTCAGAACATTAACCAAGCAAAAGAACAACCCTCCCTCTGTTGGAGGACCAACAAGATCTTAGGTTGGGGGGAGTGATGAGTCTAGTTTATGGTCTCATTTTTGGGTAGAATTTGTGATCTAGTTGTTGAGGTTATCATGGAAATTGACATTAGGTGTTGATACTTTTATAATATTTTTCTCAAACTATAGACATTAGGCTTAATCTTATTTCTACAAACCTTTAGTGATAAATGGCATGTTAAATGGACTGTCTATATTAATTTTGCATGTAGTTAATGAATGTTCTTTAAGGTGGTTATAGATATGCAATTATTGTGTGTAATAACATTATCATGTAGATTTAATTTGAGGATGCTAAATTGAGGAAAACACTGCTAATTGGGCATGCACCATAATGTCTAGCAAGGGAATCTTTCAAAGGTCAAAGGAGGATGGAAGGAGATTCCTCATGCAAACCAAACTTAACCACCTTGTAGTGGTCATTATTGATGTTGAGAAAATGTGTGCATTACTATAGCACTAAATCTATGGTTGGACATGCATGCCTGGTCGGATTCCATGCATGCATAACCACCACCCCACTTTCTATGTTTTCCCTAAATGGAATCCTCCTAGTTCGTGGAGTTGACTGCCTTGTTTAGTTGATAGTATAAATAAAGATTTGATGCTCCTTCTCTGAAGGTTGCATGATTTAATATTGTAATTGTATTCTTTATTTTTCAGTAATCCAAATATATTACTCTTTTGTACTCATGATTTACAGTGAATAAAATAAAGTTATGAGTTTGAGCATCTAAGTTCTCATTAGTTTTAGAGGATACTTATCCAAGGGGCCCACTTGGTGAGTAATATATCCTTTAGTTTACTATTAGTTTAGTATTACTTGTTGTTTAGTAATTAGTTAAAAATTTGGCACCAACTGTTCCTGCAGCCACTTGAATTACATTCTGTGACTATTCCTGTAGCCAAACTAGACAGAGTAGTGCCTTCTTTGTTGCTCAGATTTCCATTTCTTTCATGCATTTTATCTTGGTGTAATTGTTGATTGATGGTTAGAATTCATGTTATTCCTTTCTAAGCAATTTACTTTCAACATTGTGTCTTTCTTAGTTGTAGAATGAAAATGGCCACTTTGGGTTCCTAGTGCACATACTATGCTGACCCATTTCAAGTTCACATCCCTAGGCTGACAAGTTAAATGCACCTTCATGATGATTGAAATAGCTATTCAGGTCATATGTCCAATCTCTGAATCACAGTTGTGAAGGCCTAGTTGTTGAATCATTGTTCGAGGCAGACACATGCCTCGACATTCCCTAGCAGATGTAGGATAGGATGATTCCCCCTCAGAAAAATTGACAAATTTTTGAAAGATTTGAGAAAATTTTGGAAAATTTACCAATAATCTAATTGGATAGGAGCAAAAGCATTGACAAAGAAAACTAAGCTCAAAAGTACATCTAGATCGTGATATTTGGGTTTAAAGGAAAAACTTGATGCGGCCAACTATGAAGGTAGGGCCCTCTTAGGTCAAATTAGGTTATAAATACACCCTAGGGGACTGAAAATAGGTCATTTGTGCACTTTTTCTTTAGGAGATTAGGAGCTCTGGTTTGAGATTTTCTACAGAGCTTCTGTCAAAATTTCACTTGTACCAATCATTGCACATTGCGGGTATCAAGTTCAATCATTTGGGCATGAGGAGGGCTTGGGTAGGGTGGTATGTTTCTAAACCTTGCTTCATGGTTTTGTCAAATTTTAGTAGATTTTAGGGCTCAAAGAAGTGCAAATAGATGTGGTGCAGTTTCTATACTATGACTATCATCATTTTTTCCACAACCATGGTGTTGTGCACCACAATCACAAAGTGCGACACAATCATTTTCTAGCAACACATAGGTGATGTGAGATTAGCCTACTCGTAACTATGTTGGTGCGGCACAAGTGTAGGATGGAATGACACAATTACAAAAGTGCACCATAACTAAATGACAAAACAAAATAATTGTGAAACCACAACACAATTGTAATGTATGACACATATGAATGAGAGTGCAACACATTTGAGTGATAGGATGATTTAGGCTGATTTTGACCAAATTTTGAAAATGTAATGGGTCCACTAGTCTTAGTTAGACATCATGATTAACATGATGCACTTTTTATGAATATAGGTGAGACTTGCACCGATATATGTATGAGAGAGCCGACTATCATCATTTACACTTCGGGACCACTTGGTTGTGGAGGATCGAGACATGATGACTGCCTTGGGATTATACCATGTGACATTCATGCCCATTATGTTGGATAACAGGGGTTCGCAAACTACACTAGTAGAGAGGTGGCACTCAAAGATGAGTTCAATCCTTCTACCAACTAGTGAGGCGACAATGACGCTTGATGATGTCTGGAGGATTTTGCAGCTTCCCATTCATGGGGAGCAAGTGGTTTATGATATCGAATGGGGGTTAGCAGTGATGTCGAGGGTGTTTGAGATATACTCTATGGTTGATCTAGGAGTGGAGGACTACAATATTAGATGGGACACCCTAGCAGACATGTACCATAGACTCATTTTCGTGGTATGCTCAGTGATTGCAGGAGTGGTATGCCCTAACAAATGCAGCCACATATTTTTGGTGGGATGGGGGGAGATGTTGGAGGGCATGATGATGGAGGTGACAGTATATGTGTGGGGACCCTACCTTTTGGAAATGCTATATTTCCAATTACATGATGTAGCCTAAAAAGATGGATAGAGCATTAGCTGTGGGATAACGCTACTGAAGGTATGGGCATGGGAGCATATTCCAATGTTTAGACCACCTATGGATAGGTACTTGGATCTGGGATTACCATAAGTGTACATTTATGGTGGGAAATTACTTAGATTCGAGTGGGAGATGTTAGCTATTGGAGGCATGTTATCAACTTAATGGATGGATTTGCATGGAGGCCCTACAGAATGATGATGGGGAGCACCTACCCTACTATTGGCATACATAGTACTTGATTGGATGTATAGTTCTAAAACATCACATCTTAGAGATACAACTACCAGAGAGGGTACTTAGACAATTTGGAGAGTATCAGGGGATTCCAATAGGCACAAAAAAGTTTGCAAGATCAAGGAGAGAGGTACCACAGTGGGGTACTATGGTTATTTTTTATGCCCAAATTTAGCAAGGTAATAGCCCTTTGTGGGAAACTTAGTTTATGGGGGACATATTGTGCTAAACTGAGTGACCTCTAGATTTTTAAAAAAGTTGACTTCTTCTATAATGGGGGTTTAAAATGGGAAAAGGAAGCATATATATAAAAATAAAATCTAACCTAAGAAAATGTGCCAAAACATAGATAATAGGCATGATAAATCATAGATCTAAGGGCCTGATCAGCAATCTATAATGTCCCAAAAAGGAAAAAACTGAAGATCAAAGTATAAACAATTCATTCATTGACATAAAATAACTTTGCATGCATATTTACTGACAAGAAGAGTCATAAGACATTATCTAGACCAGCAAACTTGCATTCAATTTATAGAAGTATGGAAAATGAATCATTCCAATAATAGCAGCATAGTCTAAAGTTAATCAAATACATAAAAAGAGTAGAAAGGACAAATGATTGGCACAGTCTTAGAGTCTTTTTGTAATAATTAAATAACAATAACAAAGGGCTGGTGTATTTTCTAAAATCTATGTATTTCTACAAAATCCTAGAACCCTTCCTCTAAAACAAAGAGGGGTATATATAGCCGAATGCTCCCACCACCTTAGCAAGCAGTAACAGAAAATATTCACGAATCCCTGGAAATGATGCAAATCAAAGATTCCTCCCAACCATTGCAACAGAAAGATCCCATCCAAAGCATTTGGTCGTGCCAAGTTCAGGTGCATCCCCTAGAAATGATGGTAGTGGTCCTGGCGTAGTCACATTATACAAGTGTCGCTACCCTGCCAAAGCAGTTATGACACATGGTAGGCTGTCACGGTCCTTGGCTTGCTCCATCCATCATTTAAGAGAAACACCCGCTGAATAGACACGTATTGACACTACACAGCCCGTGTTCATCTTTTTCTTTTGTCATTGGAAACTTGCGCCAAGGAGACACATGTAATCTACCTTATCTATGATACCAACTCTGGGGCCTATTAAAATATGCAAATATGAAGCCACACGACATGCAGATGGAGCCCGACTCAAAAAGGAAGAGAAGTGACTTTCAATTGTGCGCAGAGCAGACACGTGGTAGCGCAACGGGGCCATTTTGAAATGCGAAGGGAAGAGATCCTTTGAGGAGCATAGAGCGAACACGTGGTGAAGCAACGCATTTCTCAAAAAGGGGTTGAATGACCTTTATGAAATGTTTTGGATGATACCTTAACAAAATAACACCTGTAGGGAGCTCGATGAATATTTATTCACATCTTTTGGCGACTATCAGGAGAATTTCACTTTGCGGAATGGAGAACCCAAAATTTCTGGTTCGCTAACCACAGTGCCATCCATTAGCGATGAAATTAGAGCTTGGAAAGGGCCTCCTGCAGAGGTGGCCAATCGTATTCAAATGGAATCTCTACTTTGTGCAGATTCTCATGCACTCCGCCTAGGTCAATCATTTCTTTATGAGGCAACATATTAGGAAAACCCTCCCCTACTTCACAATGGAACAGTAGTTGCGCAAGAGGATGGATGACCCCTTCAATTTCCACTGCAATAGGAGGATGGCTGAAATTCTGGAAAGCATTTTGGTTTTTCTCCTTCTCTTCAATTCTTTCTGCAATCTATTTGGTTATGGCTATTGACCCATCTTCAAAAAATGGAGATGGCAAACCCATCCTGCTCAGCTGGGAGAGATTTTCCTGCATGCCATCTATCGTTTGGTTCAAGGTAGTTGTGGTTGCCCTAGTCCATTGCAAAGCTGAGTGGTAATGGATGAACTTGTTTGTGATTTGAGTAGTAGCATTCCAATCTTCAATCCTTGCCTTGGCAAGGTCTTCATCAAAGACTGAATATAAATTGGTGAGTAGACTCTTTTCTTCCAGAACTATTTCTAAGACCATGGGAATTCCTCAATTGTTCTGAGGACCTCTTGGCTTAATATAGTTGCTTTTGAGATGAGCCAGAGCATTGGTTGCAGTGTCAGGCAGAAGTTCTTAACCTTTTCCCAATAAGAAATATATATCAGTCAGACAAATGGGATGAGGTCGGGCTGCATGGAAGAGGCTTCGATAGAGCTCTTCAAAGAGGCGATCTCTACGTCCTTTGAGTTAATGGCCTCTATTAATTCTACATTTTCCATCTTCACGAATGCTAGTTGCTCCCTGAAGCCACTCATTTCTTTACGCCAGTTTTCCTCATCTTGGGCGTGGTTCACCAATTCTCTGTCAAGAGAGGACTTTGTCTCTTGAAGCTCTTTCTCTAACTGGGCTTTTTTAGTCCTCAAATTTGGCACCCTTCTACAAATTTTGCTCATACTGAGCTTGCTGCTGATCTAGCACCTCATCTTTTTGCTTCATCCCCTGCTCATGTTCAACATTGTTCCGCTAGAGTTAATTGGCTCTAGTACTCTTGACTCTTAGCATGCAGCTTGTTTATTTCAGTGGGGTCGATGGATTGAAACTTTGCAAGTTCCTCCTGAAGTCTATTCTTCTCTACTTCTGCTATCAATGCTCTCTCTGTAATTTAACAAGAGTATCACATCAGCAGGCAGGCTAGTCCCATAACCAGTAGAATTCAAAAGTCAAAATCCAAGGATGATCGTAAGCAGTTGAAACCAAAGATGCATACTATCTATGATGAGAATCAACAAATGCTGAAATTTGCAACCATTTACCCAACCATAGAAAAGCAACAAGGGGAGATGCATCCAAAAGATTATGATCTACATGTCATGGGGCTTGACCTTAAGGTAGATCACCCAAAAGATAAAGTTGATCTCATGGAAGAAATGCAGTAGGTGGTCACCTCTGATTTCATTAAAACTAGTCGCAAGCTAAAGAAGATGGATGAGCAGCTGAAATCTTTGAAAGAAAGAGCTAGTTTCTTGGAAAATAGGGAAAAATATCTATCAATGGATTTTGTGCACTTGAAAGAGAGAGTGTTGATAGCAGAAGCAGAGAAGAATAGACATTAGGAGGAACTTGCAAAGGTTGAATCCATCAACCCCGCTGAAATAAACAAGTTGTGTGCTAAGATTTAGAAGTATCAGAGCCAATTAACTCTGGCAGAAAAAATCTGCAGCTAAGGAATGAAGAGTTTGAATGGTGGTGTGTTGAACATTAGCAGGGGATGAAGCAAAAAGATGAGGTGCTAGATCAGCAGCGAGCTCAGTATGAGCAAAAGCTGTAGGAGAAGGGTGCCAAATTTGAGGACCGAAAAGCCTAGTTAGAGAAAGAGCTTCAAGAGACAAAGTCCTCTCTTGATAGAGAATTGGTGAACCACGCCCAGGCCAAGGAAAACTGGTGATGGGACTAGCCCACCTACAAAATGAGCACTAATAGGTAGGGCATATAGATAGGTAAGTTTAATAGGTGCGGGCAGTGTCTTCTTCTAGAGAGTGACGGTCTACGAGGACAAATGGGGCACATGCCAAAGCTCAACTTGCAAACTAGTAGAAGGGATTTTCATTCACCAAGGTTCCATTTGGGAACCGGCGGAAGGATTCATGAATTGCAGTGGTGAGGGGTAAGTCATTGTAGAATCCACCTGCTGTGAAAGAAAGGGACAATCCACGATAGTAGTAGCAATATGGGTGCTAATGGTAGGTAAGCCTTCGAAAATTGAGACAAAAAAGGACTGAGCAGTAGCGGTTGGTGTAAGGGTTCATAGAGGAGTAAAGACGAATGGATTCACCCATGAGAACTGGGAAAAACCCCCCACAATTGTTATATCAAAGGTGGGAAGAGAAGGGTCAACACTCACTGTGGGGGGCGTTGCGGAGATAGTGGAGGATACCAAAGACTGAGAGGCAAGAAAAGTAGGAGTGAATGTTACCTATTGACTAGTTGACAATGGCTCCTAGCTCATTGTGTGTTCCACATCCTCCTTGGGCTCTTGGATAGCTTCCAACACTTGGCTTGTAGCAGGTTCCTGTGAACCTTCTCTGACAATAGTTTCTATGCGATGTCGCTTTGTGGGTGGGGTCTCTCCAACCTTGTTAATCTCTAATGGCTCCTAATGTGACACTCTTGTTAATTTAGTGGCCCAAGTGAGTGATTGCAAGGCTCTCAAAACATTGAATCACACATTTAAAGCTACGTAGGAGGTCTTCCCTATGGAACTTTTTTCTTGCTAAGTGGAAGATGTTGGGGTCCCCACTTCTTCTTCTCCTTGTTGTTCAGATTCATCTCTCAGGCTTTCATTCCCTCCCGTGCTTGAGTTGGAGCTTGCATGTCCATCATCCCACCTTTTTCCAGACTCTTCATCAGCTTTCAAGCTTCCATAAGGGGCTTCAAGATGCTTTGTTTCCTCGCGATATATCCAGAAGGCTCTCATCTTCTCCATAGTCCATTTCTTTGTATACAACAACTTGTTGTACATGGTGGTTCCCATATTGAGATTCTCATCAGCCACCCCCACAATGAAGTAGAACTTATTCCATGGCTCCCTATTATCCTCTATGGGAATATGCACCAGCTCAACCAAATACTCATCTTTATCTTCCAGCAGGTTACGCCTCTTTTCCCAATAGGGTCAAGGAGTGTGAGTAGCCCTCATATGTGCATGAGGCAGATCATTGAGAGCATTATACTACCATTTATCACATATCAAAACCAACCCTAAATGATCCAGCTTATCCTGCAATAGTGGGTGCATTAGCCTCTTTTCCAGGGTCACCGTTTTGAAACTTATGGGTAACTAGAGCCATCCCTTCCTCTTGGGGGGTCCTGCCGGTATATTTCAAGAGCCAACACTCTATCTATGACACAAGTCGGGATTTGGAATGGTTGTTTAGTGAAACCCCGCATTCAGATGATTGTGAAATCTATGTTGAAGAACTAGTCACATGCGGGAGTAAAGACTTGCATATATCCTGTTTGATCCATGTTGAGTCGGACCATGCCCATGCCATCTTCTCCTTGTAAATCTTGCAAAATCAAAGTTAGAAAGAAATCTGAAAATTCATAGTAGTCAGATGTTGTAGAGAGTAGAGGTTTCCATGTGGATACTGGCTTTCTTCTTCTCTTTCATCAAAAATAGATAAACCCACATATTTGTTGAAGAAATCAGGGTTTTGATGCAAAAAAATATGGGCAAGAAAGAGAGGAACCTGAACTTCTATTGCTCTAGGTAATTCTTTATTTTCCCTACCATTTCTTCTATGAGGTAGTCTATGAAATCATACTAGAAGAAATCATGTTGCTTGCAAAATTGGAAACCTGACCCTAATTGAAAGGCGTGCACCTCCTGGTCTGTGTTCAGGCCACAAACAAATGCTAGCATTGAAAAGGCCTCTCTTAAGTCATTCTCAAATGCACCGTGCGACATCATGATACTTGGCGGGTTTTGGTTTGTCATTCCCTTCTTGTCGGTTTCTTTAATTAAAAACTGAGGGCCTTTCCTCATTCCCCTCCATGTGTTTTCTCCTTTGTCAGGATTGAATATCTCAATCCTCTCTTTTCTAGTGGACAGGTCGAGAATACATAGCATATGCCAAATAGCCTGCAGGCTGATATTAACTATTAAAGTTTGGACCTCAATGCTATGGGTGCTCGAGTTGTAATGTTGAATGGCCACATCAACCAACTCTAGGCAATAGTGCACTAATGGGACCATGTACTGTGGAAGCCCACTAAGCCAATTTTTTTCTATTGTTCATATCTGTTTTTTGGATGTCTTCATCCTTTCACAGGCCCCCTCTCTCAAACACTTGGGTTTCTTCATGAGGTGTGGGTCATGAATATTTTCCCAATCCTCTCGAACCTGAACATGTTTTATGTAATTTGCAGGCTTGTCTAGTTCCAGCGTGTTCACCCATCTTGGCTTGTCTGGTATACCAGGTGTAGCATATGAAATGTCTTCATAGATATTAACAGCATTTGATGCCCGTATGGCTCTAAGCAGAGGTTTTGTTGCCTCTCCATGCATCTCTTGTTGTGAACTTTCTACCATTGTATCCTTTGATGGAAGCTTTTTTTAGGCATGGATTCTTTGCAAATTTTTCCTCAGCTCTAGATATGCTAAAAACTTGTCTTTACTCGGCTTAACATACTTGAAAAGACTCTTAAGCGTTTAAAACTTTGCATGTGATACTTAGCTATCTTTTCTCAAGGTGGTAAACAAAAGTGGCCTTTTGCATTTAATTCAGCATGTACCGCCCACCCTTTGGCTTGTGCGAAAATGAATTACTTGCCATTTTGAAGTGACAAGAATTCAAAATTGTCTTGGCAATCGTGTGATACAGTGCGATTTCCTTGGAACATGGCCTAGTGATTTTCTCTTAGCTTAGCATTTGTATTCCCTAGCAATTAATATCCTGAACGAAATGATTAAGCCAAAGCAAACAATCAACACCTGAGAAGATATGAATCTTGCCTTGGGTTTTGGGAAACACCTAAAAAGTGACACCATAGCTTCAGAACCGTGCAACTCACCGCCAATGAACGCCACCATCTTAAGCTAATTTAATTAGCTCTCATTAACTTTGCACGCATTGAAACGTACTTAGTAGGTGCAACTGGTTAGAAAATTTGAGCAAGCTCAGGCACAATTCTCAAGTTGGCACTTGATTAACATCACATTTTTGGAAAGCCCGTTACCATACCTTTCCTCACTTTTTCTATAAATAGGCATCTAAGTGGTAATGAAAACACACTTAGCATTTAAGCAAGATTTAGTAGTAGGTTACTGACTTAATGTTTAGGTTTGGTAATTGGCGAAGTATCCTCATAGGCTAGGTTTTAGGCAGCTTTTAGGAACAGTTATCGAATAGTTGCAGTGCGTCACCATAAACACCCCAATTAGGCTAGTGTCGCATAAGTCACTGACGACCTTTCTTGGTGAGATTTCCACCAAACACTTGAAAAGGATGACAAAGAACAAACACTCCCTGGCTCAGATAGCCATCAAGTGGTTTCTGGGTTGGGACTATCTGGAGTATGAGGACAAGTATCATGTTAATACTAACATCTACTCGCACTTTGTTGCATCCATGTTAGATATTAGCATCCCCAGGCCATTGGTGTTGAAGTTGGTTAAAGAAATCTTCCCCAAGAAGTATTTGAACAGTCTTGGTGAGGCTGGTGCTAATGTTGCGTATGTGGTAGGTCTACCCATGACAAGCGACCTTAGGCGCTACATTGAAGAAGAAGCGATCACCCCATGGTTGTCATTCCTGAGCGAATTTCACCTTTAGTTACAAAATGAACACCATGAAAGAGTCACTTGTGCATGCCATTTCCTCTTCCGTCTTTATAACATAGTTCCATTCTATGACATAGAATGGTATACTGATTTCAGGAACCTGGTGTTCCCTCCGCCGTTGGTTGCTGCTCCTACTAATATCGCTATTGTTGTTGGTGGTGCATCTACTGATGAAGACATAGTGGATGCTACAATCGACGCATCCATCACTGCTACACCTGTCATTGGTTGAAAATGCTTCCTTCCCCATTTTCTGTACTCAAAGATACAATACCCATTTCCTAGATTTTGTATATATGCCGTAAAAAGGCCTAGGTATAGCATATATGAAAAGGAAGCAACATATAGTTTTATACTTTTTGAAATACGTCCCTAAAGCCATTTTTCCATGTAAATATGAAAGTGTATATGTAATAAAATATAGCTTTATAAAAATATTTGGCTCCTTTTCTCTTGATATTTTGTAGCATAAGTTTTTGTTCTTTCCAGCATATGTGTTTGATTATGTGAGTATTATTTCCTCAGTCTACTTTGCTATGGATCATTTTCCCTACTCTGGGAAATGATGTATTATTCTCAATTCCGAAGCATGAATAAATTAAAAAGACCGGGCAACAGAACAAAAGAAAAGAAAAATAAAAAACACTATACATATATTTACACTAGTAAAAGCGTGCAACTTAATAGAAAAATTTAAGATGAATCCCATTGACCAGAATTCCTAATGCCTCCTATTCCATATTTTCCAATTCATAGGCATTATGCTCCTTGCACTTGATTATTTTAAAGGGGCCTTCCCAAAAGCTATCAAATTTCCCATGCTGACCTGGCTTTGCAGCCCTTTCATTGAATTTCAACACTAAGTCTCCACACTTTAGGCCTTGGTTGGAAGCCCTTTTTTAAAACCATCGCTTAACCACCTGTGGGCGATTAGTCATGGATATTAGGGACTTCTCCCTTTTTTCTTGTACTTCTAATAATTCGGCTAGTCGAACCTCCATGGCACCATTCTACTCTATCTCGAGGGATTTTAGCAATTGGAGCGTTGGGATCTCCATGGATATAGGCAACAGTGCCTCTTTGTCATATAGCTCATAAGGTGAAGTCTTAAGGACCTGCTTAGGAGTTATGTGGTCTGTCCAGAGCACCGCTCAGAGGTTTTTATGCCATTCTTTTTGGTGCTCTAACCCAATCCTTTTGAGGATTTGGACCAAGTTCTTATTTGTTGACTCGGCTAGGCATTCCCCTATGGGTAATAATTTCATGATGTCTTAAGGAATATTCCATTTGTCAGTGAAAAGTGGCATACCTTTGTGCCTAAAAAATCCCTAGCGTTGTCTGAAATGATAGTTTTTGGAGGGTTGAACCTTGTCACCAACCCTTCGAGGAAATCCACTATCTTTGCCTCTGTTGCATTTTTAAGCACTTTTGTCCACCTTGTGAAGTAGTCTGTAGCCGTTAGGATCCACCTGTGTTTGGCACTAGAAGCAAGATTTATCATCCTGATGAATTTCAGGCCCCATTGTGCGAATGCCTCATCTGCTACTATAGGTTTGAGAGGCATCGCAAGATTCTTTCTTCTTCCTATAAAAAAATGGCATTCTTTGCAAGCCTTCACCAAGGAGTGCAAGTCATTGAAAAGTATTGGCCAAAAATAACCTACGCACATGATTTTGAGGGCAGTGGTCTTGGCAGAGAAGTGTCCACCTGCAACGCTGCTGTGGAAAGTGTCAAGGATTCTCTTGGCTTTCCCTAAGGTAACACACTACAGGAGGATGTCGTTGAAGTTCCTTTTGAAAAGGACCCCTTCAATTAGCGCATATTCATTATTCTAAGGTTGATAGTATCTCCTCTTCTAGGGGGAAAGACCTAGCAGATACCTCCCCGTTTGCATGAATCTTACTCTGTCTATCAACCAGCAGCCTCCAAAATCTGACTCATTCATCAAAACAAGTTTTGGTTGTTCTTCTTTAGTGCCCACTTCTTTTTCATGCGCTAGGTATTCGCACAGTCCTCTTCCTCAGACGATTTTGGTGGGTTTATCTTCAATGTCATACTCAAGGATCTTGGTGATCCAATTGGCTCTTTTTTCTATGATTTCTCCCTCCATGATGTATTCATGCACACTGGAATGCATGAAATAAACTATCACCTTATTGCAAGAGATTGGGTGGCGGAACTTCTTTAGTCCCTTCACTATTGAAAATGCCTACCTTTCGACAAAATTAGAATCTGTCTCATATTCCTTTAGGGTCCGGGAGTAGAATGCTAATGGATTCTCTCATTTTCCCTCGTTATCTTTTTGAGTTAAGACAGTAGCTATGCTTTTCTTGCTATTGAATACATACATTATGAATTCCTTAGATAAGTCTGGATTAACCAGTATAGGAGCTGAGGAAATAGCATCCTTAACTTTCTCAAATGCTTCTCTAGCTTCCTTTGTCCACTTAAATGCTTGATCCTTTTTTAACATTAGGGTTATTCCTGCAAAGTCAAACATAAATTTGCTAACAAAATTTACCTTCCCTAGGAAAGACTAGACACATTTCTTGTTAACCGAAAAGGAAAGCTCCTTGATGGCTTTCACCCGCTTGGGATCAATTGAAACCCCTTCCTTGGACACCACATATCCCAATAGCTTTCCTTGTGGCACTCCAAATACACATTTTTTTGGATTTAGGGAAACCCTAAACTCCTGTCATTTTCAAAAAACCATTTCTAAGTGATCAAAAATGATCATCCTTAGATTTAGAGAACATAGTAAGATCATCCAAATAGATTAGGATAATCTTATTGATTAATTCACTGAAAGTGATATCCATTGCCTGTTGGAAGGTAGCTCCTGTATTGGATAGGCCAAAAGTAATTTTAGCATACACAAATGTCCCCCACTTTGTAGTGAACGTAGTTTTGTGTTGATCCTCTTCTTTAACCCAAATCTGATTATAACCGGAGAAGCCATCTAGCAGGGAAAACATTTCTGATCATGCCACTGTTTGTAGGATTGACTCCATAGAAGGTAGTGGATAATGATCCTTCAGGGATGCTTTGTTTAGGTCTCAAAATTCCACACACAAGCAGATATCTCCATTCTTCTTTTGGACCAAGACTAGGTTGGATACCCACATGCTATGCTTGATTGAAAAGACAATTCGTGATTGGATTAGCTTTGTTAGCTCTTGTGCCATTACCGCTTCAATATTTGGGTTCACCAGCCTCTATTTTTGTTGGACTAGTTTTGCACCTTCCACCAACTCGATTGTGTGTTGGATGTATCCTTTTAGATCGTCATAGAACCAGGCCACTACTCCATATTTCTCATAGAAATTGATGAGCCTTTCTTTATCATGATGCGGGACGTCCTTCCTGATTTTGAGTTTTCTTCCATCTACGACTTGAAGATCTGTGTAGTCACTTTTTTCCACCACAAACTTCCTCTTGTCATTTCTTGTATCATCACAATCAAAGATGTTTTTGAGAGTGACCAATCCCCTTGGAATCTTGTTAGATTTGAGCTGAAGGATTTGTCCCTCATAGGCCTCAACCACCTTTGGTTGGAGTGGATCGGTGAATTCTCCTGACTACTGGATAAATGAGGCAATGTGTTCATCACTTTCAAACACTTGCAACTTTGATCATTATCAGGAATCGCCAGTCAGAATATCACTCGTACAGAATGCTTTTTGTAAATGAGATCGAAGGCAGGATCAAACTAGGATCTGACTGCTGCCATGCGATCCGCGTCACTATTTTGTTCTCGGGGAATGGTCTGAATGTTGAAGGCTTCAAAACCCTCAACTAGGTCCTAGACGCGATGCCGATAGGATCTAATGCGAACATTTTTTTCCATGAAAATTCCTCAAACTTGGTTGACCACCAATTTAGAATCTCCAAACACTATTAGTTTCTTGATGCCCATCTACTCGGAAAGGCTTAAACCCTGTACTAATCCTTCGTATTTAGCTTCATTGTTTGAGTACGCAAAGTGGAAGTGGAAAGACCTCAGTTTCTTTTCATTCTGTGGGGATATTAAACATATTCCAGCTCCCACGTGATTCTTGCATCTTGCTTTGTTGAAGTGCAACATCCATAGTTTAGATGCTTGATAGCTTTCGGATCCTTTGGCAATTTTTGGGAGCACTTGATCTTCATTGTAGATGACATAGGTGCCCAGTCCAGTAGCATGGTAGTTGCTAAAAGGGTCGTTATCCATATGTTCGCTCAATAGAGCATCCTCTTGATCATTCCAATCTCTGGTAACCTTTTCATCTTCTAGTAAATCAGTGTAATACATTTATTGTTTGGTGATAGAGGTATGGGCGACTTCAAAATTGATCATGGCTTCATCGGCTACATGTTTCAAATGTAAAGCTTTAAATTCTATCTTCATTTTTGCACCATACTTGGTTCTGAGGATCAAATTCAACTAATCCAGGGACAAGTATCCACCTACCTTTCAAGTAAATTCTTGAGATAGATAGAGGTCAAACATGGGAGGAAAATATATGATCATAGTGTCTTGTGGCACAGTGATACTAGGGAAAGAAAATAGATTTAAAGTGAGTGCCTTGATAAAACCTATGGTTTTGACCATGTTCCCATCAAGCTACATCACTACCCTTTTTAAGGGTTCATAGTTGATTCCTAAAGCTTTAGCTATTTGTTTATGTGTAACCATGGGGCTAGCACTAGAATCAATCATGGAATTATGCAATAACTTCTTCCCTATGATGAGAGTTAAGAAGAAGGGTTGGGGATTCACCTTATCTTTGACTTCAGCAGGAGCTTCCATTGTGTTGTTCGTAAGGACTTTGGTAGGAGATGGTTGATCAATAGCCTTTGCTTTGAGCAACTAATTTGTCGGCATCGCGCTGACCTCTTCTTGGAGAGCCTTCTGTAGTAGCGTCTTCTACTCTGAGATGGCTAGAATATCCCATAGAGACACATTAGTGGATGATTTCTTCAATTGTTCTACCACATTGAAAGGTGGCAAACTTGGAGGTTTCTGCTCCTTTTCTCTCATTATAATAATTTCCTTCTACGACTGATATTGCGGCAGCACTGTGGAAGTGCTAGGTTTCTAGTCGAAAGAACTTTTAGGTTGCATACTAGCTAGTTGTGGAACAAATGATTCACCGGTAAATATCCTCTTTGAGTGTGTGTTGTAGTCAGATTGTACTTGTGGCATTTTAGATGTGAATGTATCATTGGCAAACACCGCTTCTTCTTCCATCCATGAAAAGAGTGTGTGGTCAGGGGCAATGTTTTCTTCTTTCCCTAATGACATCCCTTGCATCTGCGTTGTGAGCAAAAAATTGTCCATTTGTGAAGAGGTATACATGAAGCTTTCGGGGGTTGACGTTGTAGCTTGGTTGCGCTACTCTGCCACATTTTGTTGTAAGTTGCCTCACGGGAAATTTTGGGGCACATGTGCATCATTGCAAGGGAAGCACTAGGGGTTGGTGTCATCTACTAAATTATTTTGACCCGCGGTCAACTCTCTGCTCGAGCTTAAGCTAGCACTCTGTAGCAGAGTGGGTACCAATACCATTTGACTTGTTTGTGCCTACAAATTTTTCTGAGCGCCTCCTTGGAACTCATTTCGTTTGTAAGAGGACCTTCCACCTTGATAATTCTGGTATGCAAGCTTTGGAGGCGTCAACTCATTCCACTTGAGGGTAGTTATGTCATTTTCCATAGTCCACAACAATTCGTTGAGATCACTCATTTCATCCTTGGAAGAGCTAGATGTATAGACAATGTTTTGTGGCACTATTGCATATGTGTACATGCACTAGGTAGGTGTGGGCACACTAGTTGATGTGACTTCCTGAGCAGGCATCAATATTTTAGGAAATATCAGCATGATGGGCCGAGGTGGAAATTTTCTAGGATCTATCAAATTATTCTCTGCCTTAATGGAAACATTGTAAGCACTTGGCAGAGTGGTCCCTCCCAAAGACTGGATCATCATGGAAATTTCAAGGTTGATAGACTTTAGGTAGAATATAAACACCAACTTCGGAGGCAGGCAGATAGCCACCTAGATCCTCTGCCAGTTAGTGTGGAATCGGGAATTGAAGTCCATCATAGCCTCTTGAGGGGCTCACTTTATGGTAGATAGTTGAGAATACAGTGAGGAGAAATCCCCATTATTTTAAAATCTCTCATAGAACAGGTCTTTGAGCTCATCCCAGGTACGGATAGTGTCAGCTGGTAAGATTCAGTACCAATCCAGTGCCCTACCTCGAAAAGAAGTTGTGAGTAGCCTTAGCGCTACATTATGCATGGTAATTCCATGTACCAGACATACATCTGCCACATCTTGTAGATGTTCTATGGGTGTTCTCAAACCATCTCCAATAAACTTGGGTATAGCCTTCAAAGCTGAGGTCGGGATAGCAGCCCATACAGCAGGTGCTACTAGCACTATGAGGGGACTTCTAGCATCCCATGCCACATAATTCCTATTGCAGCCTAGCAACATGGTCAGTGGAATGAGTGGAGGAAGAAGAACAGTTACCAATTAATTTGTGGCCTGCACTGTTCCTAGTGGTGGTACTAGTAGACTAGGGTTTTTCTCTAGTTGGGACCTAGTAACAAGCCGATGACTCATACACCCTTCTGAAGTGGAAATTCATTTAATCTTGGTCCCACCGGGCATGCCAGGAAAAGAAATTGTTGATGCCAAAATTTAGCAAGGTAATAGCCCTTTGTGGGAAACTCAGTTTATGGGGGACATATTGCGCTAAATTAAGTGACCTCCAAATTTTTAAAGAAGTCGTCTTCTTCTGTAATGGGGGTTTAAAATGGGAAAAGGAAGCAGATATATAAAAATAAAATCTAACCTAAGGCAATGCACCAAAACGTAGGTAATAAGAATGATAAATCATAGATCTAAGGGCCCGATCAACAATCTGTAATGTCCCAGAAAGACAAAAATTGAAGATCAAAGTATAAACAATTCATTCATTGACATAAAATAACTTTGCACACATATTTACTAATAAGAAGAGTCATCAGACATGATCTATATCAGAAAAATTGCATTCAATTTATAGAAGTATAGAAAATGAATCATTCCAACAATAGCAGCACAGTCTAAAGTTAATCAAATACATAAAAAGAGAAGAAAGGCTGAATGATTGGCACAATCTGAGAGTCTTTTTGCAATAATTAAATAACAATAACAAAGTCTTGGTGTATTTTTTAAAATCTATGTATTTCTGCAAAATCATGGAACCCTTCCTCTAAAACAAAGAGGGGTATATATAGCCAAACGCTCCCATCGCCTTGGTGAGCAATAACAGAAAAGATTCGCGAATCCCTAGCAATGATGCAAATCAAAGATTCCTCCTGGCTGTTGCAAAAGAAAGATCCCAACAAAAGCATTTGGTCGCACCAAGTTTAGGTGCATCCCCTGCAAATGATGGTAGTGGTCCCAGCGTAGTCGTGTTATACAAGTTTTGCTACCCTGCCAAAGTAGTTATGACACGCGATAGGTTGTTGCAGTCCTTGTCTTGCTCTATCCATCATTTAAGAGAAACACCCACTGAATAGACACGTATTGACACTGCGCAACCCGTGTTCATATTTTTCTTTTGTCGTTGGAAACTTGTGCCAAGGAGACACGTGTAATCTTCCTTATCTTTGGTACCAATTGTGGGGCCCATTATAATATGCAAAGATGAAGCCACGTGACATGTAGACGGAGCCCAACTCAAAAGCGAAGAGAAGCAACTTTCAAATATGTGTGGAGCAGACACGTGGTAGCGCAGTGGGTCCATTTTTAAATGTGAAGGGAAGAGATCCTTTGGGGAGCTTAGAGTGGACATGTGGCGAAGCAACGACGTTTCTCAAAAAGGGGATGAATGACCTTTATGCAATGTTCGGGCCGATACCTTAAAAAAATAAAGCCCACAAGGAGCTCAATGAATATCTATTCACATTTATCTTTCAGGTGGCCATGTAGGAGATTGCAATATTACAACCTTTCCATTGGGGAGTAGTGACTAATATGGCCAATGCAGGCACCACCCCATAGTATGATGCTTGTTGGGTGACACACAGGCCCACACCATTCACATACCCAAACCGACCTACACTAGTAGAGAGGATGGGTCAGGGAACATGAGGGAGGCTATGAGGTAGAGGTCGATGGAGGGGAGGTGGAAGAGATGGAGATGGATATGGAGATGATAGTGGGGATGGAGGTGGTGGATTATGAGGAGATGGTGGGAGAGGGGATAGAGGTAGGGATGGCGAAGACAAGGGTCATGATGATAGAGGTCGGCAGGGGATGATAGGGCTACCACCATGAGCACCACAAAGGGTAGCCTAGTGGATGCCAACCATCAAGGAGGAGGGAGAGTAGGAGAAATGATAGGAAAAGATGGAGGTGGACATAGAGGGGGTGAGGGATGAGGTGGTAGGTGAGGAGCATATAACAGCGAAGGAGGAGGCAGTCAGGGATGCCGCTATTGGGGAGGAGGGTCTTCACAATGTCATAATTAGGGATGTGATTACGGATGTGGTCAGAGAGGATGTGGAGGATATAGGGAAGACTCCACAAGCATAGATACATGCACTCTAGGTGGGTGATCTCACAATATTGGTTTACAATTTTTGGCCTAACTAGACATTGAACTATTTTTTTAACTAGATCTTCACTTTTCAGAACCTATAGCGGCTAAACTATGAGGAATTTGAAGATGATGCAAACTAGTGATTTATGAAATTTTGTATGTAGATTCTTTTTTTTTTTCTATTTTTTTTGAATTAGATTGCACTTCTTTCTCCAACTCCTTCGAAAACTAGTTTCTAATAGTAAACACCATTTTTAAAGAGTGACATTACTTGCTAACACAACTCTTTTTCTATGAAGGATAAAATTCTATTTTTTTTAATTTAGATTCGTAACTATAATATCTAGTACATGGAATTGGTTTCATAGCATTTCATTGAACATTTTTTTCTTAATTAAGTTTCAAATTCAAACCAATTATAATTTAGACATGATTTACATGCTAACACATAACTTTTTTGTATGTATCGAAATTCATTTTTTTGTTGGATCAGGGACATCAATATCTAGTGCATTGATATTTTTCAATTTTTTTTTGATAATCTACTATTTTTCCACATGTGCAGAACAGAGAGTATCATTTTCGGTGAAAAACCTATGTTTAATAAAACTAAAAAAAATACATAATAAAATCAAAACATATTAAAATTATATTTGATGGATAGCTTGTTCTGAGGACTACCATCATCCAGTTGGGTCTGTAAAGTCACCTCAATTTTCATCCTCAACCCAAGCTTCGGAAGGAAATTTTTTGTAGAAATTTGGTGCAAGAGGGGGAGAAGGGGGGAAAAGGGGGGTTCGTTTGAACCCCCCTTCAAGAAAACACCCTAGACCCTTGAATGAAGGGGGGTTTTAGCAAACCCCCCTTTTTAAAAAAATTCCCTTTGTTTCCATTTTGGACAACATGCAAAAAGTGGGCCCCATCATTAAAGAGGGTTCACTCGAAGGGGGGTTTGAGTGAACTCCTTCTAGGTTAGATCGAACCCCCCATTCGTGTGAACCCTCCAAAATTTGAAATTTTCTTCATGGGGGCATTTTTGCAATTTTCCTTCCTCAACAAAATTATAAACCAGTTTTATGGGATCACCCAGGTACAAGTATAGATGTTGCAGGCATAGGTAGGGTAGATGTCAGCCTTATAGGGGCAAGTTCATGCATTGACAACTAAAAGGGACATGACAAATATCAGGGCATAGAGAGTGGACCAATGATGAATTGAGTTTATTGCTATGGTGAGTGTACCCACAACAGAGCTATCATGACATCTATATGAGGTGGGGAGGACATCTGAGTACTATAGGAGACATTCCAAGGATGTGGTGCTTGCAACACAGAGGGCTTTGAGCTACATAGAGAGTTGATCATAGAGTTAAGCACACTCCAAGAGGACACATAGCAGTGGGGGTGTCTCATAGCGCTAGAGATTAGGACCTTGTGATAGACCCTTAGGATCACAATATAGAGAGGAGAGACAACCACCATCAGGATGATCACCATCAAGGGATGATGCCATCATAGGCTAGGACTATTTTCATATGCTTTAGACACATATTTTTGATTGAGCCTGCAGGCTCCATTTTTGACATACATCATGATATTGTACTATGACACGCCATTTTTTGATATATATGCAAGATACATAATTTTGGCAGTGACTATATGATGTGTATCATTCTATGTGCATGAATTATTGTGTGATGGACTTATTTGATGTGATGTTATGATTATTCTTTTTATGTTTATGTGATGTTTCCTACATGATGTGCCTGATGGATATACGATGCATGTTTTATGCTTATAGATGTTTTTGATGTATGGATGGATGCACATGATTCTATTTTATGCTTATATATGTTATGATGTATGGATGAATGTACTTGATATGATAATGGGGTTACTATGTCTATGTGATCGATATGCAGAATGGTACTATATGTTTATGACATGCTTTTATGCAATACTTATATGGATAATGATTCTATATGATGCAATATTATGCATCTTTTATTTTTCTAATGTAATGCGGATGGCCTAATATGTATGTGATGGTAACCGATGATATTCTAACATGATTATTTATGCATGATGATATTACTAATGCATTTATTTTTTTGTGTGTCACAACATGCCATCAAGATGAATGCCAAGGTGGATGGATGGGATGTTAGTGCAAAAAGGTGAGTGATGAAGGACAAAAAGAAGAAAGGCATGGATGAATTGGGGTTGCTATCTTGAGATATTTCTAATAAATTATTAAGATTTTAATTTTTTGCATAAGTATCATCATAGAACTTATTATGGTAATGGATGATGAACACTAGGGTATGACATAGACCAAGGTGTGATATGTTATCCATTACAAAATAGACACATGGAAGACAAGGAGTGTCGTGACACAACTATAGAACCTTGTCAGAGTATGTGAGGAAGTGACCAAAAAGCATGTTAGTCCTAATAAAATAAATTTTTAGATTAAATTTACCTTGCATAGGATGTTTTGATTATGTCGAATGAAACCCTAATCACACAAAAGGAACATAGTTGCCCCAGTCATATTTCCAAGACAAACCACAAAACAAAAATCAAAGAGAAAAAGGTCATGATCCATCATCACTCCTCCAAATCCTTTTGGGACATCCTTAAAGCTCATAGTAACATTACCAAAGATAAATTAATAAAAAGATAAGACAAACTAAACCAACAAAGTCAACATCCATTTAGATCTTTTACCAGATTGTATGATTAAATTTTGGATAATGATAGCATCTGGTTTTAGGAAAGAAAGCATGTCGTATAAGCCTAGGGAGCTCGACGATGCTATATCCTATTCAAGACAAGTTGATAGAGTGGATGGATAAAGTCTAGTTTTAGGCGTGAAGCATTTTGTATAAGCATAGTGATAGGCTATCGTTAGGTCCCATTACTTTAGAAGATAAAATTCAATATGTCAATTGGGTAGTGTTCAAGGAAGTTTTCAATAGAAGAAGACTTGACTATCTCCCTTAGATTTTTTAACTTTTTAGAGAAACTAATGTTAATTCTAACCTAAGGCCGTCTAACTATTAAGTTGTAAAGCAGTTTATCCTAAAGAAAACTAGAAATATTTAAACTAAAAATCATAAGAAAACTAACTTAGAAAGCATGATAACTAAACTAGAAATTACATAAATGATTAAACTAAAGAGCTGGTAAACTACGTAAGTAGAAAAACTTGTAAACAATCCATAAAAAATCCTCTCTAAATAGTAAATATTCTAACAGTTAACAATAAGAAACTACGAAAATGAAAGACAATGAGTGCTTCAGAACTTCAGACACAACAATGACAAACTAATAATTTCGTACAGAATGACTATCCATGCAGTAAAAGCAACATAAAAGAAAGTACTTATCTATTTAAGCTATCTTCCCTCGAGTGGCTAGCTCACAGGTTCTTATGTTCATTCTCAGATCACATACACAACTGATTCAAAAACTCTTTCATTAAGCATATTTCTCATCCATAACTCAACAACTCAAAAGTTTTTACATAATAATCTCTTTATTCATAAATTCAGAAAACAAGTTGACAACATAACATTACTATTTCATGTGTTATCTTTTACTTCTGGAGATTACATATTTTATAGAAAACTTCTAACTAAATCCTATATTTTAGATGGTACAGATAACCATTGAAAAATTCTATAACAAATTTACAAACAACTTTTATGTCTTTAAAACCCATTGCATAAGTATTAAAGAGGCTCAAATCAAGCCATGAAGTTTTTTGACTTAAAAACATAACAGAAATTGAGACTTAAAAGCAACTATATCTTCGGTCCATCATCCTAAAGTTCTGGAGCATGTTTCCAGCACACACCTTCAACCTGTTCAGGAGCACGGGCTAGCTGAATGCTTCTAATTGCAACTCGATGAATGATTATTATCCTACAAAATATAATAAAACAACCCATTAAATTTGTATTGGAAAAATACTTCAATAAATCATAAGAAATAAAGTTTGTACAATTTCTCCTTAAAAGACAAGCAATTATTTCTCCTAAAGTTTAATTAATTGGTAGAGGATAGGAATTTTTCATATATGGAATAGGCCTTTATAATTTTATTATGATGAGGTTAATTTTACCTCATCATTTCCTCCCCTCCCTAATTCCTAGTAGGTCCTCCTACCCCTTGACTATGGCTCTATCCTCTGTTCCATTCTTCATACTTGGCACTAATATCATACAGATCCCTTGTTGTCTCATCAAAATTTATACGTGAATGGTGGAAGCCTCTATGAAAAACAACTCCCCCTTTCCATTCACCGAAGATTTTATCATCTTGATCTATATTAAAATTGAAAGCAGGGGTTGGACAAAGTAATAAGGGAGGTTTATACCTCATCCCTATCCACTTTATTCTAAGATCTTTCAAGATTTTAGCCAAGGCATCTGCTCTTCTGAAGGACCATCTAATGTTAAAAGGGGAGATCACCTCTCTTTTCTTTAGATATGTTGGTAATGGAGTGTATCTCTCTTCACATGCGTGCCAATATTTACCAATCAATTTCTACCCTTGATCCATGAAATGATTATAATAGAGTTGAAGGCTTTCATCATATCTTTCTTTCATTTTCTCATCCAATAGAAGAGCTAAAAAGGTTTTTTTAAAAGCTACAAGTCTACTATTGGGGAATCTCATTTGAAGACCCACATTTTTCTCTACTTGGGCATATTCCCTATTGTGTTCTTTCCAATGCATCTAATTCCACGTTGTGAATAACAAAGACCTCAGTTTCACTTCTCCAACAAAAAGGTTAATGAAGAAATCAATATGTTTTTCTAATAAAAGATCATGAACAAAGACTTCACAAAGCATATCCGAATCTTCAAGAGTTGATTCTGCAAATATTTTAAAAAATTCTTTATCATCAAGTTCATAAGGCTGATCATTATAAATTCTTAGCAGTTTCCATCTTAACCATTGTTCATTTAAAAACATTGAATACAATCTCGATGGTCTTCTACAAGATAAAATATTTTTTTCTATTTTACACGCATCCTGCTTCCCCCTATAGGCTTTATGAAATGATTCTTTTAACAATACCATTTTCATTTTCAATCTGTAATTCTCAATCTTTACATTTCTTAGGAAATAGCACCATTCCATCCATTTCATTAATAATGGAGGAATCTGAACTTGGAACCACTCAGTTACTGTTGATTTGGTCTGAACTTCTTTTGATTTCACCATTGGTTTATTTGTGCTTTCCTGTAAATCTTGTTCTAATTCCACAATCCTACTAAGACAAGCATTCAATTCCTCTTTTTGTCTCTTCTTTTCTTCTTCAAAAGCTGAAAACATAAGCATACAATTCTTTTTTAAACTTTGAATTTCTTTATCTAGATCAACACTATGTATCATGTTTTCTTGATTACAATTCTAAATTTGTGTTTGCAATTTACTAATGAATATATCTTTTTCTTGTATCTATAGTTTCAAATCTTATATTTCCCAATCTCTTTTACTTATCACAACAATGTGTACCATTATTTCTTCTTGATGTAGTTAAATGTGTTCTTTATTTTTTTGCAATTGACTTCTTAGCTCATCAATTTCTAATCTTAGCTTTTCCAACTCTGCATTAGTATTTTCACTTTCAACTATCTCAACAACTCTATTTACAACAAGGGACAAATTTCCTAAAACATTATCTTCAATCTCCATGGAAAGTGGAGATTGCACCTTTTCTACTTCCTGAATTTCCTTATCAAGGGCTTCTTCTTCGAACACTAGATGGGAATGCATTTCTTCAATAAAGATTTCTTTTTATGGGGACTGATGAATTTGTTCACTTGTTTCTAAGGGCTTTTCCTGATTTTTGGGTTTCTTTTTCTTTGATCCACTTCCTATACTCTGCATTGGGGTTTCTATACACTCAGAGGATAACCTTTTTCTTCTCCTCAAAGGAGGAGCATTCTGATAAGTAATAATTGTTCTTTTTTTCCTCTTCCTAAATGGATTACTATCTACATTTGGATATATAATCTCAACATCTATTGACTGGTTTGGGGTTTTAAATTCCTCATTTATAGATTTTGGCACTTCCTCTCCAGGGGTTGTGGAAATTTGGGCTTCAGGAGCCTTAGAGGCCTCAGAGGAAGTTGCTCTAGAAGGTGAAGTGACTTGTTTAGAAGATTCCCCTAGTTCTAATTTTCTTTCAGGCATAGGCTTTTCAAACTTCCACAAAAATTTCTCCCACTTACTCTCAGGTTTCTTACGAAAATGATATTTGCAAATTAACTGAATTAACCCATGGTGCTTTAATGGCCCTGAACCAGTCTTATATCTTTCTATGGAAGAATTAACATAATCACTCAAAAAGTGAAGAAAATTAACCCTAAGGGCAGGGTTTTCTTTCCCATGCCGTAAATGTATTAGCATGTGAAATGCAGGTCCTACCACAGTAGAGAGTTGGCCTTCACAGGTGAAATATTTAATAATCCATGCAACCGTAGTTCCCCAGGGTTCTAATATGGAAGTTCATTGAAACCCTTTTAGTTTTCCTCTAGTACTGATGACTATCATGGGCTGAGGGTCCCCCTGTCTAAGGAATAATTCTGATATTTTTTTATATGTAATTTAAGTTGTTTCTAATATTTTAATTCTAGAATTATCCAACCCTGAGAGACGAGAGATGATTTTTGGACTCACCTTAAAGCGCTTTCCATGAAGTGTCACCTAACCATTTGAGTAATTCTCTATGAATGCATTCACTAGCTTTTCATTATATCCCTTGAACTTCCTAATGAAATCCAACCAACCCACTTCCTCAAAAAAACTGGAAATGTTTCTTAATCCCAGTAATTTTTCTACAGAAGTTGACTCAGATTTCTTCTTTGTACCCCCCATTTTTTGTTTCTTATCTATCACCCTACTGAAAATTCAATAGTGCTAGAAACCTATGCAAAGTTATTTTTGAAAATATAATCCAACTATGATTATTTATTTTGTCTTTTCTTGTAGCTTACTATGCAATGATGTTAATTTGCATGGAGGGGCATGAAAAGTGTCATACTTAGCAATTAATCATCGAGTGGCTCAAGTTACTAAATTAGGAAGAGAAACTCGTGCCAATTAATTACACCTTATTCAAAAATAACTACTTACCTAAAGCAAAAAAAATTACTTACTTACATTCTATGATCGTTTGAATATCTCGTACTTTTACTGATTTGGCAGAATGATGGCATGGTATTGGCTAAGATGACGGTTTAGTTATTATGACATGAGTAAGGAAGCTTGCAAATGACAAAGTCATTAATGAAGATAGGTTGTCATGGTGGCTTTTATTTATAATGGTGAAAATTTTTAAAAAGAAAGAAGGTGTGTGTACTGATGTATGACAATCAAAGCATCGAAGAAAATTGAAATTTTATGGAAAGAGGTGGCAGAATGAAAAATGGATAAGTTTTGGAGCACACAAAGGAGTACGCACTCAAAACTAGTGAGTCTAGAGCACACAAAAGGAATGCATTGGAAACAAAGAAGGTGGATAAGTTTCAGAGCATCATTGAAAGATGCAGTCGGTGCAACGACCAAATGAAGATTACAGAGCATCGCCAAAAGATGCAGCCTAAGCAGCAACCGAATAGAGATTCCAAAGCATCGTCTAAAGATGTAGCTGGAGCAGAAACCAAATGAAGGTTTTGGATCATCGTTGAAAGATGCAGCTGGAGTAGCAACCGAATAAAGGTTTCAGAGCATCGTCGAAAGATGCAACCGAAGCAGCAACCAAATAAATATTCTAGAGCATCGTCAAAAGATGCAGTCAGAAAGAAGAAAAATGGAAGAAATGAATGGACTCAAACTTTAGTAGATTTATATCATTCTACAGGAATGACCTTCTGACGTGGTGGGCTGAGGTGCAAGTTCTAGAGCATCGAGCATTTAAACCATCAAGTTCTAGAGCATCTGGACCAACAAGTTCCAGAGGATCATGGAAAGGTGCTCCAAATGTTGTTTATCCCTTCATGAGAAGTCCTGCAAAATGGAAACACATGTAGTTAAGTCTAAAAATAAGAATTAATGAAAAATTATTTGAAAACACATTGGTACACATATCTTTTTATTACAACTTTTCATGCTTTTTTTTTTTTAACATAATAATTTATTTATTGGGTCAGATGGACTCTGCCTTGGCAGAGTCAATGCATTGGATCTCTCCTTGCATTTCTACCAATTTTTTAAATTCTTCTTTGTTAATAGGATTATGGTAGATACATAGGAAATGACCATTGACTAAGAGAGTTTGTGTATAACCATCAATGGGTTTTAGCTAAACTGTGCCATTCGAGAAGACTTTAGAAAATTCATATGGCCCCAACCAATGAGTCCTGAGTTTTCCTTTATGGTCTTTATATCTTGAATGGAATAGCAAGGCTCGGTCACCGTTATGAAACTCTCTCTCTTTAATGTGTTTTTCATGCCAAACTTTTTGTTGATTTTGAACCAGTTCAGTTTGATGGAATGCATCTAGACAAAGCTCATCCAACTCACTTAACTGTAAAACTCATTCTATTTGAGCTCGTTTCAAATCTAGACCCAACTCCATAGTTGTTCCTAGGGTTTGGAGATCAAATTCAATGGGGAGAAGAGGTTTCTTCCCAAAAACAAGATCATAGGGGTTGAATCCAGTTGTGGATTTCCATGTTGTGTTATATGCCCAGACGGCTTTAGGCAATTTCCTGGCCAAAACCTCTTTTTCTCAAAGAAATCATTTTTGTCAATATGTTTTCCAACTCCCTATTAGTCACCTTGACTTGACCATTTGCTTGAGGGTGATAAGGGGATGACTTCTTATGACTAACTTGAAAATGGTTTGTAAATGCCAAGAGAACTTTGGACATGAATTGGGGTTCCTGATCTGTAATGATGGTTTGGGGGGCTCCAAATCTAAGAAAGATCTTATTATAGAGAAAGTCAGCAACTTGCTCTTCTTTGGAAACTCATAAGGCTTGAACTTCTGGCCATTTTGTCAGATAATCAGTGCAAACTAGTATGTATTCTTTCCCTTGAGAGGAAGGATCTATGGGGCCGATAAAATCTAATCCCCATTTTTTGAATGGTTCAAGGATTAAATAAGGCTGAAAAAGAATTTTTGTAGAAGCAGTTGGTCTTCCCACCCTTTGACATTCATCACAACAACAAACATAGTTTTTAACATCTTTATGCATTGAAGGCCAATAATATCCAACGCCTAAACTTTTATGAGAAGTTCATTTTGTAGAGTAATGACCCCCAGAAGGATCATCGTGATAGGCCATCAGGATACTATAACTTTCATCGGCCTTGACACATCTTCTCAAAACCATATCGGGTCCACAATAGAATAAAATCCCATTAATCCATTTAAATGGTGCACTCTCTCGAATAAGTCACTTCCGTTATTTTGATGTAAACTCAGGGGGTACTTCAAAGGTGGCTAAATAGTTGGCAATATCAGTGAACCAAGGGAACTTTGTAGAGATGAAAAACATATTTTCATCTGGAAACTCATCTTGCACAGGTGCACAATCACCCTCCTCTTGTTTGATTCTAGACAAAAAGTTAGCCACCTCATTAAATCTCCCTACCTTGTCAAGTATTGTCACATTGAATTCCTAAAGGAGTAGTAACCATCTCATTATTTGACCATTAACTACAGGTTTATTCATTAAATATTATATAGCTGAGTGATCTGTATAAACTGTAAGTTTATATCCTGTAATATAATGGCGAGACTTTTTAATGGCATGAACCACAACCAATAATTTTATTTTCGTCATCATGTAGTTCCTCTCAATAGATGTCAGGCTTTTACTAATGAAATATATGGCATATTTACCCCCATCCTCATGTTCTTTCCCCAATACTGCACCAATTGCATCATCTGAAGCATCGGCATAAATGTGGAAGGGAAGACTCCAATTTGGCCCACGCAATATGGGAGTAGAGACAAGCTTCTCCTTTATTGTTTCAAATGATTGTTGACACTCAGACGTCTAATTAAACTCCACATATTTTTGGAGAAGAGAAAACATAGGGGCTGCTATCTTATTGAAGCTTTCTATGAACCTTCTATAGTATCCAACATGCCCAAGAAAACTTTGAACATTTGTTTGTGTTTGAGGAATGGTCAATTGTTGAATGACTTCCATTTTCTTGGGATCAACCTTTATTCCTTCAGAGGAAATATGATGACCCAATACTATTCCTTGTTCCACCATTATTAAACACTTCTCATGGCTAAGGGATAGTCGGTTATCCTCACAAACTTCTAAAACCCTATCCAGGTTTTGAAGGGCTTCATCATAGGTTGACCCATAGACTGTGAAATCATCCATATAGACCTCTACACAGTCATTGACAAGTGCAACAAATATAGCAAAAATAGCTCTCTGGAAAGTCGTAGGAGTGTTACAAAGTCCAAAGGGAAGAACTCGATATGAAAATGTGCCCCATGGACAATTAAACATTGTCTTATCTTGGTCTTTTGGTGCTACCTGGATTTGGTTGTAACCACTAAATCCATCTAAAAAGGAGAAATATTTCCTCCCAACCAAGTTGTCCAGAACCTGGTCAACAAATGGTAAGGGAAAATAATCTTGATAAGTGGCTTTATTAAGTTCTCTATAATCTACATAGATTCTCCACTTTTCATTTTTCTTTGGCACTACAAACATAGGTGAGACCCACTTACTATAAAAAATAGGATAAATAAATCCTACACGAAGGAGTTTCTCAATTTCAATTTTTACAAGATCCTTTAATGCAGGATTGAGTCTCCTCTATGGCTGACATACATGCCTTATGTTGGGACCAGTGTAAATGTGATGTGCACAAACACTCGGGTGAATTCCCCTCATGTCTATATAGTCCCAAGCAAAAGCTTTAGACCTTTTTACCAACACATTAAATAATTTATCTGCTTGTATTTATGTCAGCCAACTATTCACATTCAAGGTTTTTCCTGACAGCAGCATAATTGATTTTGCTCCTAGGTGGGCCGAAGTGACAGTATGTATCAGTCATAAAAAGGTGTTGAGAGGACAACTATGAGGTATAAGTCGGTGAAATATCATAATATCCTCAAAGAAATGGCCCATTCTAGAAATCATATTGGCCAAAGGACAGGGCATTCCCATGGTAGCATAATTTTGTTCCATCCCACTTATATCAATCAGTTGTCCCAAAATTTATGGCACATCCACCATTTCCTCTTCACTTGAGCCTATAGCAAGGTGTGCTACATCGTTTACTAACTCATCCTCTAATTCCTCTCCATGTTGTTTAATCACTACCATGGCTAACGAGGCCAAACTATCTTGACCATTAGATTTTTCTGGTTCATCAACCTAGACTTTATTATGTTTGGTGGGTTTAGTAGGAGGGTATAAGAATAAATTTTTACTATTTGGACCATGTGAAATGGTCATTCCTCCTTCTCAGCAATCAATTTTAGCTGCAATAGTAGCCAACCAAGGTCTTTCGAGAATTACTGGATAGCTATCTTTGGGTGTAAGTGATTGAATTATCTAGAAGTCAACTAGATATTCCCATCCATCAACTTTGACAAGAACATTTTTAATAACACCCTTTGGAATGGCTATAGACTGATTTTCCATCTGTAAGACTGTAGTTGTGGGACATAAATCAGTAAGACTCAATTTTTCCATCACATCCATAGTCATCACATTAATAGTTGCTCCTAAATCCACTAATGCATTAGGTATTGCTACCTAATTAATTATGACAGTTATCAGTGGACTCCCAAGATCATCATATTTTGGAGCAACAGTCTTTCCAAACAAAAAGTCAGCTAAATAGCCATCTATGTGAACATTATTTATTTTCTTTGGTTTCCTCCCTGAGGTTTTAATGCACAACTGTTTGATCAGCTGATTCAACTCAAGAATTTCCTTTATTTCTTGCAGCAAAGGAACCTCTATTTACAGTTGTTTGATTTCCTAAATTAATGCAATTTCAGAGGTCAAAGACATTTCTGGAGTATCTTTCAAAGTTGTCGATTTTAGATGCTCCGGAAATGGTGCTTGAGTTTTCTCTTTTGGAGGGGTATCCTTCCTAAGCTCAGTCAGAGACTGACCTTCCTCCTCCTGAGGTAATTCAATAGCTCCTGATGCTAAAGGAGGCACAATATTATTTGCGAAAGTGGTGTAGTTGGACGGAGTATCCTTCTCAGGATTTTTAGGAATAGGTTCATCCATAATTTCTTCGATTGTGGGCGATTGAAGTGTTCTGCCAGAATGTAACTGAACATTTCCACAATGAATTGCATTAAGTTCGGTGACATTATCTTTTTTAGTAGTGTATACCGAAGTATTATGTTGATTGTTCTTAGGATTGGGAAGTGGTTGCGTTGGGAGCTGAGGTTGATTTATCTGCTCATTCTGAGGAGGATTTTGAGGTGGCGGTAGCAAATTCTGACGTGGCAGTAGCAGATTTTGTTGTTGATTCCTCCTAGGACTAGTATAAAATTGATTCTATCCTTGATTCCATTGGGGAGCAGTATGTTGTGGGTACCATTGTGGTTGAGATTGGTTTGGCCACTGTTGAGTTCCCCATGATTGATTTTCCCATTCAGGGGGTCCCCAATAAGGTTGTGGAGGTGGGGGTTGATTCCAAGATGGAGTCCATTGATTACTAGCCCAGTTGTTTTGTGGTCTCCATGCAAGATTGGAATTCTACCCATAAGAGAAGTTACCTCCTTGGCGTTGGTTTAACACATTTATTTCTTCTTCAGCCGAAGCAATTTTTTTCTTAGTATGCTTGAGATCAGTGTGAAGCTCACATTGGTTGGTAGGATGGTTTTTCTCATAGAGTTGATAGACATTGACCTTGTCTAGAGGACACTCATGCAAAAGATGTTTGTTTCGACACCTAGGACAATAGATTGAAAAAGTCTCAAGGTTACGTGTATTTGCTTGTATGTCATCCAACATAGTGTTCAATTGAACAAGTATGTCCATTTTAAGATTTTCTATTTCTTCTCAGAGCTTGCCTATTTCATTATTCCCTCTGAAAAGATTAGTTTTACAGATTCCTCCACGTGAGAAATTCTAACACAAATCACATATGTCTTCAAGGGCTAACTAAGACACTTCACCTTTTCCCATCAGATCAAGACTTCTTCTTGCATCCTCATTGAGTCCCTTAAGAAATATAGTCTTGAGAATCTCAACACTAATAGTTGTTTCTCCACATCGTTTAGATAAGAAAAGAAACCTATCTAGATAGTCATCTAGACTCTCATCCTCATTTTTCCTAAGTTTAAACAGCTTATCCTTACGATCACTCACCCTACAATAACTCTAATATTTTTGCAAGAAAACATTCTCCATTTCCTCATAGGATGTAATACTCCCAGCACCTAGTCCCATAAACCAACGCATAGTCGAATCCTTCAAGGTAGAAGGAAACAACTTCAGTTTCTGGTTATCATTTTTATAATCATAGGTTTGAAAAATGACCTTGAATTCAAAAAGAAATTGGTCTAGGTCTTCCAAGGACAAGCTATAGAAGGTTGGAAGGAAAGTTGGAGAAATGTTTTTCATCGTAGTATCATCATCTGCATCTAGAGTAATACGATAAGTGAACGTTCCAGGTGGTGGAGCATCATTATTATTACGATTGGGATCATTATTGTTAGCTTCAGCCCTACGATCTCCCATGATGTTCAAAGGAATGTGTTTGTCAAGGATAATTTCCTCGATAACAGGTTGTGCTACTGGATGATCTTTAGGAAAATAGTGGAAAGCCTCTAGTGGGTTAGGCTCAAATAGTTCTTCAACTGAGTGGTCTTCTGAGCCTTGGGCCTCCCTATGTATTTTGGGGGGGGGTTTTGTTATAAATCATCCGTGAGGGCCTCTTTTCCTAACCATGTAGAAAAGGAAGCCAAAGATGGTATTTTGGCCTAAAAAGAGGTATTCAAGTCATCTTCTATTAACACTGAAGCAAGGAAGCTAGGTCCCCGGAAACGGTGCCAAAAAGTGATAGGTTGTTGTTAGGTCCCATTACTTTAGAAGATAAAATTCAATATGTCGACCGAGTAGTGTTCAAGGCAGTTTGCAATAGAAGAAGACTTGACTATCTCCCTTAGATTTTTTAACTTTTTAGAGTAGTTAATGTTAATTCTAACCTAAGGTCGTCTAACTATTAAGTTGTAAAGTAGTTTATCCTAAAGAAAACTAGAAATATTTAAACTAAAAAGCATAAGAAAACTAACTTAGAAAGCATGATACCTAAATTAGAAAGTACAAAAATGATTAAACTGAAGAGCTGGTAAAGTACGGAAATAGAAAAACTTGTAAACAATCCATAAAACATCATCTTTAAATAGTAAAGATTATAACAGTTAACAATAAGAAACTACGAAAAATGAAAGATAACGAGTGCTTCAGAACTTCAGACACAACAATGAAAAAACTAATAATTCCCTACAGAATGACTATCCATGCAGTAAAAGAAACATAAAAGAAAGTAATTATCTATTTAAGCTATCTTCCCTTGAGTGGCCAGCTCGTGAGTTATTACGTTCGTTCTCAAATCACATACACAACTGATTCAGAAACTCTTTCATTAAGCATAATTTTCATCCATAACTCAACAACTCAAAAAAATTTACATAATAATCTCTTTATTCATAAATTTAGAAAACAAGTTGACAACATAACATTACTATTTCGTGTGTTATCTTTTGCTTCTGGAGATTACATCTTTTATAGAAAACTTCTAACTAAATCTTATATTTTAGATGGTACAAATAACCATTGAAAAGGTCTATAAAAAATTTACGAACAACTTTTATGTCTTTAAAACCCATTACATAAGTATTAAAGAGGCTCAAGTCGAGCCATAAAGTTTTTTGACTTAAAAACATAACAAAAATTGAGACTTAAAATCAACTATATCTTTGGTCCATCATCCTAAAGTTCTAGAGCATGTTTCCAGCACACACCTTCAACCTTTTCAGGATCACGTGCTGGTTGAATGCTTCTAACTACAACTCGATGACCGATTATTATCCTACAAAATACTTAAAACAACCCATTAAATCTGTATTGGCAAAATACTTGAATAAATCATAAGAAATAAAGTTTGTACAATTTCTCCTTAAAAGACAAGCAATTATTTCTCCTAAAGTTTAATTAATTGGCAAAGGATAGGAATTTTGCATAAATGGAATAGGCCTTTATTATGTTATTATGATGAGGTTATTTTTACCTCATCACGTAGGAAGCCTAACGATGCCGCATTTTGTATAAGACTATTTGATAGCTAATAAGGGTTGTTGATATTTTCTATTTGATGTTTGATGTTTACCTGTGGTTTAGGCAATTGATCACTGATGGTTGGAGACTAGATCGGTTAGGTTGTCTATTGTTTCATTTTTTTTAAGCTCAGTTCTCTTGTTTGATGATTTGTTGCTTGCATCCGCTCAAAGTATCAAATTTAGCAAGGGACAATTTATTATGAGATAGTGATTGTGATAGGTGGAGACCTTGTTATTAAAAACCCTAAGGGACTAACCTAACACCTCAAGGGATCATCAATGTTGGCCTTGCCTACATAAAGCATAGAGACAATGTAGTTTGACTAATACTGACCATGGATAAATTATTATGACATGTGTATATGGATGTACTAACAATTTGTTAAGACAAAACCTAAGGGACTAACCTAGTGCCCCAGGGGTTCATTGATGATGGCCTTGCCTATGTAAATCAAAGAGACAATGTAGTTTGACAAACTAGATTGACTCTAATGCGAACTCGATGACTGGCACTGCTTTTTAGAGTTTTTGATGTTTTCTTTTTTTTTTTAGATTTTGGTGTTTAGTAATTTTTTTGGATTTTGATGTTTTCTGATTTTTTTTGGATTTTGATGTTTTTTAATCTTTTTTTATTTTGAAATGTTTTAAAATGTTGATATCATGTCCAGAATCCCCTATAAACCTAATTCAAGGATTTTCCCCAATTAGCTATAGGACCAAATTATTATGGATGGGACTAGATGGGCGAAACTTATTATGGATGGATATGGGAAGCAGAAGACACTAAACATCGACATTCTCAGGATATGAGAAGGATGACTAAGATTTATCATGGATGCGGATTTTTATTATGAAATGGGATATGTGCAAAGGATTATGGATGAAGATGGAAAAATTAGATAGAATGATAATAGACGATGGAGTAAAGACTCACTACACATGGTGTCTATTTTCTAGGTTTTCACCATGGTACTTATCCAAAGCGCCACCAAAGTTTTTTTCACTATTGGGTGGATTATTTCTCTTTACTTTTTTATTTTTCATTTTTTCTATTTTTCTTATTTTTTTGGTGTCACCAAGACGCCTTTTTGCCAAGTTTTCATCAAGGTAGCGATTTTTTGATTTTTTTAATTTTTGGTAGTTTTTTGGGATTTCTTGAAGACTATGTATAGTACTTGTGAAGGTGCATGTTGTTGATAGGATCTGGTAATAGTTCACCTTTAGGAGTAGTAAGATGATAAGTACCAGATCTGTATGTTGCAATTATGATGTAAGAACCCAGCTAGTTAGGCTCAAACTTTTTAGGCTTCTCTTGATCCATCTGATTCGTTAGATTTTCTCTCAAGATGAAGTCACCAATGTAAAAATGTCTAGCTTGGACTCTCTTATTGTAGCTATGATGGAGAAAATTTTGATATGCTTGTAAGTGGACCAATGCATTTTGTCTCTTCTCATCTAGTAGCTCTAACTCATGAATACGGGATATGCAATACTCTTCATTGTCAATGAATTATTTCATACATACTCTTAGGGATGGTAACTTGACCTCAATGGTAAGAATGGCTTCAGATCCAAAGATGAGGGAATATGGAGTGGCTTCAGTAGGAGTACGGATGCTAGTTCGATAGGCCCATAAAGTAGGATTAAGTTGGATGTGCCAATCACGCTCAGTGTCATCGACAGTCTTCTTTAGGATTTTAAGGATGGATTAATTAGATACCTTGACTTGCCCGTTACCTTGGGGGTAATATGGAATGGCGAAGTGGTGATGGATGTGAAATATCCTGCTTAACTCACAGATATCCTAATTTTTGAAAGGATGACCATTATCAGTAATGATGGATTGTGGGACACCATACCGACATATGATGTAATTGAGGATGAACTTGGATATTTTATTTCTGATAATATAGGTCATTGGGATAGCCTCAATCCATTTTGTAAAGTACTTAGTTGCAATGAGGGTGAATTTATGACCATTGGCATATGTAGGGTGAATCTTGACCACAAGGTTTAGTCCCCATTGAGAGAATGGCCATGGTGACATGATTGGATGAAGTTCTTGAGTAGGTGCATGCACAAGATCTCCATGTATCTGGCATTATCAACATTTCTTAACAAAGTGATAGGAATCATGCTCCATAGCAGGCCAATAATTTCTTATTCGTATGAGCTTCTTGTCTAAGGTAGGCCCATCAGAGTGAGATTTGTATATACCATCGTGTACCTCATGTAGAACCATTTGTGCTTTTTCTAAATTGAGACATGTAAGGAGGGTGCTATCAAGGTTGTGATGATAAAGGGTATCACCAATGATGAAATATTTAGAGGATTATCAAATAAAATCCTTGTGTTGGTTAGAATACAAGTCAGGGGAGATAATTTGGTCATACAGGTAATCATAAAATTCTTTATACCAAGGGGAATCAAGACCAACAAGTTCACACATAATCTTAGATTCGGGGACATCAAATGTGTGTAAGGAAATCTAGGAGCGCATCTAGTGAAAACTCCATACAGTAGTTCCTTCGGTAACTTTCAATTTCAATTAGGTTACCTCAAAGACACAGACAACTATGTCCAAATGCGGAACAAACATAATTTATTTCCTACATTGATCCATCTGAGAGAAACAAATGTAAATTCAACAACAAGCACTAACATATTCTACTACACGAACCAGCAGACATAAAAGATGAAACAAAAAACCAAAACACAAAGATTTACGTGGGGAAAATCCTTTCGGATAAAAAACCCCACACTCCAAAGATCGAGCCATTATATTATTTAGCAACAGAATGGTTACAATACAAATTCAGGCTCATAGCCTCTTCAAAGATTCATCTTGTTCATTTTGGATACAACTGGTAACATACTATCCCTGAGAGATCAAACATGGCATTCATGATCAAGAGAGATTCCAGCAGCATAACTCTACCTCTCTCACTCTCTGCCTCATCCTCATGGCTTTGTCCTGTCAGCCAGCCACTTGGCCTTTCTCTATCGATCTCTCTCTGGCTCTCGGCTCTTCATCTTTCTGGCTTATTAGCTTCCTTCTCTCTTGCTCTGTGTCTTTCCAGAACGTCCAATGCATACATATATGCATTTGTTCTTAATAGTCAGAAATCAACCTACAACTCGACATCGTTATCGACTTGAAGATGTTTCCACTTCCTCGTGTAGATTTTTCCTTTCCACACAAAAACGGTCGCAACAGTCTCACAGCAAAATGGTTCACTCTGCCCTCTCGGATTGGTCCACATCATACCACGTTAGACAACCTTTACTTGGTCAATAGTGATCAACTTGTGTCGCATGTTGGTGAGACACAAGAAGTGTCTCCCTGATGCTACAAGACCCGTTTACTTGTTGTCGCCAAGAGTCATCTCCATCGGCAAGAGTCACCTTATCAGCATGATCGGAGAGACCTCTCACCAATCTCCAGTTGAACTCATCCGCCAATGCTATCGCCAAGACATTCAACTGTCACCAAGAGGTTTCACCAAGGTCTTCAAGTCACATAGACATGAATTTTCTCATCGACAAGACTATCATCTTATGCTGAGACTTCACACCGAGCTTCATGTTATACTGAACTCCAAACAATAGTCGCCAAGAGTTACACCGAAGTCAGGATTCCATCGGCAAGACAATTGCTCTTTGCCAAGACATCACCCCATAGGTTCCAAGTCACCCCGATTCAATCTTGTCAGCCAGACTTACTACTTTTTCCAAGACTTCATACCGAAGCCTTTAAGTAACATCGATGTGTTCCACTGTTGGCGAGAGAATCAACCTTCGGCAAGACTTCTTACTGAGGCTTCCATGTTATCCCGAAACAACTGTTCGCCAAGAGTCAAACCGAACCGATGACCCCACATGCTGACGACAAGACTTCCAATATTTGACGAGACATCATATCAAAACAAGTCTTTTGGCCAAGGGTCACCTCGATGTCTTCAAGAGTTGCATTGTCGCCAACAGAATCCTTCATCACTGAGACATTACACCGAAACCTTACGTTACACTGATGACCCCTAACACTATCGGCGAGACATTCCCCAACCGCCAAGAGATCTTCCCGAGAGTTCAAGTCACCCCGATGACTCCTTCTTATTAGTGAGACTTCTCCCGGTCGCCATGACTTCCTGCCGAACCCTTATGTTACTCCAATCTATCTTTCTCTGAGATTCATAGCAAACCTGAAGACCATACAATCGGCAAGACATTCATATTGGTAAGACCTCATACCAAAACATAAACCTTTCAGCCAGGTCTCCCCAAAAACATTAGTCGCCATGAGTCTCCCCAACATCTAATGGACACCAACTGTCGGCGAGACATCTCCCAGTTGGTAAGAGATCTCCACGAGTCTCCATGTCATAGCGATAGGTCCATTCAACAAGACAGAAGTATTGTCTCAGCGACATGAGAAATACACAAGTTTAAACTGCCAGTCGGCCAAACAACTTGAATTTCACAGTGACCATGCTTTCTCAGAGGTTTCAGCCTGTGAGATTGAGGCATATTTTTCAACAATCTCCCACTTGATGAAGATCACATAGGCACCTCCAAAGTAACCAGGAACTAAGAACACACTAGCTCCACCAGTTCAAACCCTGCAATACTCAAGACACCCAATCAACATGATTCCACAGATAACAGTCCATTAGACAATCTGTAACAAAGACCAAGCAACCAACTACAACTCACTAACCAACAAAACAACCGATCACAGCCTTTCAAGAAACCACATAGACCTCAAACATGCTCTCATGCTCTATCAAGAATTCTGCTCCAACATCCAAGATGTTCACCTTCAGGCAACAATCCTATCATCTTCCAACATGCCACCTGTGGAAGAAGGATACAAAGCCAAGGTGTATAAGCACCATTCCAATGAACACAAGAAAAAAATCCCATTGACATCTTCAACAAGATACTGCTACCACTTCACTATGCTCAAACACTATAAAGAAGCAATATCAACTTCAAAGCTTCAAACAAAACACAACAGTGAAGTCATTCTCTAGAAACAAGATAAACAACACATCAGTCAGAACAAAAATCCTGACTGATTGCTCCCATCCAACTGATAAACCCACACGATTGAAAATAGCACCCATAGCTTGTGCTATACCATCCAATCTTACATACCTCAAAGGTATAAGCAGTAGTAAACTCATGCTACCCCAAAAACAACCCATCAACAGCGAATGCAAGCTCCAAGTGCCAACCAGTCGAAGAAGACCAAACACAACAAGAACTCCCACTGTTTGAGTAATCCAAAGACAACACAAGTTTACCAATTACAGCACATAGAAAAATGTAACCATGTAGTACCAAGGAAATATCCACAATAACATGCAAAACCTGCAACAAACTGCTACAAGAAACATTTCTCTCATCACAAACCTTCATGGCCATAGAGAGAAACACTACCCATCATCTTCCTATAGAACATCCTCCTACATACACTTCTAACATCCAGCTATGCCAAGAATGATCTTCTTCACATCCCAAAAGAAAACCTTAACAACATCCATTCATTCAATCACCAAAAACAACTTCCAATATCATGTAATCAATATGGATGTAAGCTTCTCAAAGAAGATCAAGCTAAAACATTTCCCATTTCAGGAAATCAGCCCATACATCATCTCCTACCAATTCTCATCAGTAAATGACATAACACAAAATTTCAAGGAGATAAAACAAATTGTACAACTTCCAGTATGAATCCTTCAAAACCAAATGTTAAACTAATTCAAGATCCATATCATGAAAGTGAACAAAAGATACATCTGAAAGATATAATGAGACAAATACCTCTTAGATAAACTACTGAGTAGACCAAGAGTGGGAACAAGAATACTCCTTCAAGATATATAAGCCATCATGACTAATCCAAGAGCAATCTCCTCATAGATCTCTTATTGAACTCACATTCAACCTAGGTGTAGGCTTCTCGTACTTTCTGCTAATAAACTTTAACAAGAGTAAAAAGCAGGAACACTTCTCTCACAAGAGATAGATAGACTCACCTTATTCTTCATGTATCCATGAGTACTAGCAATTGATCCTCTCATGCTAAAATTCAACTACATTACTGCACTATCATGAAGTATCAAGCAAGTAATCAAAAGTACCCAATACACAAAGAATTACCAGATCACTGTCAAAGCTCCAATCATCTGAATCAGGAACTTATCATGACACCATGATCTACACATCCCCATAGGAGATACCATGCTTCAAGTGACTCCACCATTGTCTCAAGTACAATACACAATACCAAAACTCCAGTGCACAAACAAGAGTATTCCATGACATAAAGCAATAGACTTAAGAACAACATCACCTGTCAAGCACCACCAACACCTTAGCCAAAGACTCCAAGCATCCTCCATGGTTCCAAGATGTTGCACATCTTCAAATAATGTCCATGCAAAAGCACAAGAACCCTTCTGCAACACTATAGAAGACCATTCACCACCATGTGATGAATCCACAATCACTGCTAGAGCTCCCATTGAAACATGATACCCGAGCTTTACAAGCATCATGACCAACTGTTTAAGGTTCCCATAACTGACTATTCAGGTACTCAAAAATATCCATCCTGTCATCTCAAAACAATCACACCAATGCACAAGTGACCACAGACAAGGCCAGCTAACAAACTTGCACCACCAATGAATCAACCTATGGATAAAGACAGTCCACATCCAAGTTATCTCATTGCAGCCAATGGGTAGCTAATCCACCAACCACATAACTCGTAGATCACAAACATCGAACATGCAAACCCGTTATCACATTGAAAACTGCAACACTGAGATATCAAAGAGAATAACCACGTAGACAACATGAATCAAACATCAAATCATGCCAGATTTGATTTGTGAATCATGTCCACAATGAGCACCATAATCAAGGGACTGACAAGCATTACCACAATAATGCTGAGTGAAAAACCACTTACCAACACTCCCATGAAGAGATTCATAACTCCTCAAAACCATGCACCAAGCATGCATGCAGACCTGCAACTATCTCATCCAGCAACACCCCAAAAGGCCAGTGTCTAGACAATAGCTTAACAGCAAATCCACATGATCACAAGTTTTTCTTAATAGTGTAAAACCTGCAAAACCACGGAGCCATGCAAGTACAAATCATCCTTAGAAAGAAAACAATAGTTCAAGAGAATCCAAGCCCCTTTCAGGCCAACTTTAAACCACCACCATGTGTATGCATCTGAGAAAGAGAGAAAGACTATTTCAGAAGCTTGCAAATCATCTAATGATTAACTCCATAGCCTTCAAGCATTCGAGGTTAACAGGGAACAGTGCTTTCCAACACCAAGAACCACCACCTAGCATAAGCACTCTCTTCCATGACTGAGAAACAATCTCGACTTCTCCATATCACCCAGGAGCCTGTCACACAGACACCAATATGAAAGCTTTACTGCTACATAGCCATAGAGTAAGAAAATCCACCTCATACTTCCAAGGTTATACCTCTACTAGCCAAGAGACATAGATCACAACATGATCAACTCCCTTTTCCATCTTGACCATCCTTCAAGCTGCATGTTGTCTCAAAATAGCACAAGGTTTCCACTCATCAGAGGATCAATAAATTAGTCCATTCCTCCATATTTCCTCCAGCCAATCAAACTGAGAAATCTTCATAGGAGAAATACCCAAAACTAGCAACCAAAAGAAGGCTCTGATACCACTTGTAAGGAAATCTAGGAGTGCATCTAGTGAAAAATCCATACAGTAGTTCCTTCGATAACTTTAAATTTTGATTAGGTTACCTCAAAGACATGGACAACTATGTCCAAATGCGGAACATACATAGTTTATTTCCTACATTGATCCATCTGAGAGAAACACATGTAAATTCAACAGCAAGCATTAATAGATTCTACTACACGAACCAGCAGACATAAAAGATGAAACAGAAAACCAGAACACAAAGATTTACATGGGGAAAATCCTTTTGGATAAAAAACCCCACACTCCAAAGATCGAGCCATTGTATTATTTGGCAACAAAATGGTTACAATACAAATTCAGGATCATAGCCTCTTTAGAGATTCATCTTGTTCATTCTGGATACAACTGGTAACATACTATCCCTAAGAGATCAAACATGGAATTCATGATCAGGAGAGATTCCAGTAGCATAACTCTGCCTCTCTCACTGTCAGCCTCAGCCTCATGGCTTTGGCCTGTCAGCCAGCCACTCGGCCTTTCTCTATTGATCTCTCTCTAGCTCTCAGCTCTTCAGCTTTCTGGCTTATCAACTTCCTTCTCTCTTGCTCTGTGTCTTTCCAGAACATCCAATGCATACATATATGCATTCATTCTCAATAGTCATAAATTAACCTCCAGCTCGACATCGTTATCAACTCAAAGATGTTTCCACTTCCTCGTGTAGATTTTTCCTTTCCACACAGAAATGGTCACAACAGCCTCACAGCAAAATGGTTCACTCTACCCTCTCGGATTGGTCCACATCATACCACATCGGACAACCTTTACTCGGTCAACAGTGATCAATTTGTGTCGCATGTCGGTGAGACACAAGAAGTGTCTCCCCGATGCCACAAGACCCATTTACACGTTGTCACCAAGAGTCGTTTCCATTGGCAAGAGTCACCTTATCGACATGATCGGCGAGACCTCTCACCGACCTCCAGTTGAACTCATCTGCCAATGCTATTTCCAAGACATTCAACTATCGCCAAGAGGTTTCACCGAGGTCTTCAAGTCACATAGACATGAATGTTCTCATTGGCAAGACTATCATCTTTCATTGAGACCTCACACCGAGCTTCATGTTATACCGAACTCCGAACAACAGTCGCCAAGAGTTACACCGAAGTCAGGATTCCATCAGCAAGACAATTGCTCTTCACCAAGACATCACCTCGTAGGTTCCAAGTCACCTCGATTCAATCTTGCCAGCCAAACTTACTGCTTTCGCCAAGACTTCATACTGAAGCCTTTAAGTCACATCGATGTGTTCCACTGTCGAGAGAATCAACCTTCAACAAGACTTCTTACCAAGGCTTCCATGTTATCCCAAAACAACTATTTGCCAAGAGTCACACCGAACCGATGACCCCACATGCTATTGGCAAGACTTCCGATATTCGATGAGACATCATATCAAAACAAGTTTTTCGGCCAAGGGTCACCCCGATGTCTTCAAGAGTTGCATTGTCACCAAGAGAATCCTTCATCGCTGAGACATCACACTGAAACCTTACGTTACACCAATGACCCCTAACACTGTCGGTGAGACATTCCCCAGTCGCTAAGAGCTCTTCCTGAGAGTTCAAGTCACCCCGATGACTCCTGCTTATCAGTGAGACTTCTCCTGGTCACCATGACTTCCTGCCAAACCCTTATGTTACTCCGATCTGTCTTTCGCTGAGAGTCATAGCAAACCTGAAGACCATACAATCAACAAGACATTCATATCGGTAAGACCTCATACAGAAACATAAACCTTTCGGCCAAGTATCCCCGAAAACATCAGTCGCCATGAGTCTCCCCGACATCTGATAGACACCAACTTTCAGCGAGACATCTCCCAATCGGTAAGGGATCTCCACGAGTCTCCATGTCATAGCGATAGGTCCATTCAGCAAGACAAAAGTATTGTCTCAATGACATGAGCAATACACAAGTTTAAACTGCCAGTTGGCGAAACAACTTGAATGTCACAGTGACCATGCTTTCTCAAGGTTTCAGCCTATGAGATTGAGGCATATTTCCAACAATGTGGGGATCAACAATTATTCCACCAAGAACTCATATGCGACACATTGTTAGGTATATCCAAGAGAGATCCTATGGTGGCTATCATGTCAGATGCTTTGTTTTGAATTCTTGGAATCTGCTCAAAATTGATGACATTGAAATACTACCTGAAACTGTTAACCACTCTCTTGTAGGGTGTGATTTTTCATCCTTTGTATCATAATCATCATTGACTTGACAGATAACTAGTTGTGAATCACCATAGACTAGGAGGTTCTTGATTTTCCATTTGATAGAAATTCAAAGTCCCATTAACAATGCTTCATATTTAGCCATATTGTTGGTACAAGGGAATGCTATTCTGTATGACTTAGGTATTGAGTCCCCTTGAGGTGTGATAAAGAGGATACCGACTCTAGAACCATGATTTGTAAAAGACCCATCAAAGTATAGCTTCCATGTACTAGAGGTCTTTATTATAAAGATAGATTCATCTGGGAAATAGAACACTAAAGGATGATTGCTTTTGTTGGAGCATATGCAAGTTGATCAACTATAATTTTTCCTTTCATTTCCTTATGATCAACATATTTTATATCAAATTTTCTTTGAATCATTACCCATTTTTCTAGTCGACCAGTTAGAGTTGCTTTATTGAGTAGGTATTTTGAGGGGTCTATCTTTTCTACCAAATTTATGTGATGATTTAGTATGTAGTGTCAAATATTTTTAGTGGAAAAAACCACCACAAGGAATTCCCATTCAATGGAACTATAATTAAGTTCATACCCCACAAGTGTACAACTAATGCAGTAGATAGCTTTCTCTTTTCCTTCTTCATCATTATGTGCTAACAAGACTCCCAATGCTGACGAGGTTGTTGATATGTATAGTATTAGATGCCTTCCATCAACAGGTGGCATGAGAGATGAAGGATTTAGTAGATAATATTTGATCTTTTGAAAAGATTCCTATCAACGACCTATCCATATGAATGAGACTCCCTTATGAAGTGAGTATTGGAATTGTTGACATTTATCAGCTAGGTAGGCTATGAACCTTCAAATAGATTGTAGTCTTCCTTGTAGAGTACATAACTGACTTATGTTTTTTGGTGGAGGCATATCCATGATTTCTTTCACTTTTGTGGGGTCAACCTCAATACCTCTATGAGAGATGATGTATCCTAGTAGCTTGTCAGATTGTACCCCGAAGACACATTTTTTGAATTTAATTTGACCTAGTAATCTTCCAACCTTTTGAAAATCTTATCTAACATTGTCGAATTACTGTCTCTTGATAGTGATTTTTCTAAAAATTCATTCACATAATATTCCATGAATGTATGCATGTAGTCATGAGAAATTATAGTTATAGCTCTTTGATATGTTGCTCTAGTGTTCTAAGACCAAAAGGCATGGCATTCCAACAATATTTACCCCAAGGACAAGTGAAAGTTTTTTTAGGTTGATATTCGAGGGCAATTATGATTCGGTTATATCTTGAGAAACCATCCATGAGTGAAAGCATTTCATATCATGTTGTGAGGTCTACTATGATATCAATGTTAAGCAATGAAAGTCATATTTAGGACAAGATTTTTTGAGATATCTTAAATTCATGCATACTCTAATTCCACCAGTTGGTTTTATTACTAGAACAATATTTTAAATCCAATATGCATAATCTATAGGTCAAATGAAACCAACATCAAGCGATTGCTTCAACTCTGCCTTCACTAAAAGTGTGATTTGAGAATGCATTTTCCTTAACTTTTTCTTAACACATTTTGCATTTAGAGATAATGGAAAATGATGCAAAACCAACTCTGGATCCATTCTAGGCATATTAGCATATGACCAAGCAAAATTGATTTATCTTTGTGAAAAGAAACTGGCAAACCCTGATTTTTCTATGATTGTTAGAGATGTTGCAAAGTGAACAATTCTAGGATTCTCATTTGTACCAAGTTTGATTTCCTCTAATTTTTCCATGAGAAATGGTGATATCTCTTGATTTATGGGAATCATATCCAACCCTCCATCCTTGGGTGCCTCAGAGAGGTTTTCACTCTCAGATACCTCCCTAATTTTTACTTTTTCATGGTCTAAAGGCACCTTTCAGTTTTCACCTAGAGACCTATTCTTTTTATTTTTCTCATTTTTGTGACTGGAGGGTGGAGTAGACTCCCCGAAATACGTTGTGGTATCTGTGTGTGTGAAAAATGTATCAAATTAAATGAAATTCAAACACATATCAATAAGACATTAAATTAGGAAAAACTGAAAAAGAAAACAAAATAAACAAACTGTGACTGCAGCTTCCCCGAAATCATCTTATCCTCTCTCTAACTCCAGCATTTTGTTATTTCCAATGGCTCTCAAATCAGCAAATCAAGCTCAACAAAATGAACAGCTAAAGAACAAGATTTTAAAAATGCACACTATGCTAAATGCAAGGCTATGCTAAGATGAAAGTATTGTTGTGATTCTAAAAGGTTGTGATTGCATAAGATGATTGCATGTACATTCGTGCGTTTTCGTATGTATGCGTAGGTAACCAAAGCTTGGATTTGTATCAGTATTTATAGAGTTTTAGAACGGATTCGATTGGCTGATTTGATTAACGGCCCAGATTAAGCTTGTTCGAATGGATGGTGGAAGATTTTCAAAAGTGGAGAGGGAGATAGAAGGTTTCCCTTTTCCTTCGATTTTCGTCATTGAGATCCGAAGGGAAATTGTCGTTTCGAAGAATGAGTTAGAATGAGTTAGAATAAAATAAAATAAATTTATTTAATTTAGAAGTGAAGACGGATATAGAAACTCACATAATTAAATAAATTATATTTAATTATGTTTTAGAAATGAATTTAGAGTGAGAGGAAAATATTAAATTAAATATTTAATATTTAATTTGATTATGGGATGAAGAGAATATTCCATTATTTGAATATTCAATATTCAAACTTTGGAATGATATGATAATTAAAATAAATAATCGTATTTATTTAATTTAATTAAGAGGAATGTGGGAAATGTCAATAATTAAATAAAGTTATTTATTTAATTAAGGTAGAAGAATTAGAAAATGAACAATATAAATAAATAATTAAATTTATTTATATGTAGATGACTTTTAGGAAAATTAATTAAATAATTCATATTTAATTAATTAACAAGCTTAATATGACCATTTTTAGACGTATACAGTATCAAGTTCTATAATGAATCCAACTTTATTATCCTCACTTGGTATTCCATCTTAAGTCCCATAAACTCAATATTGCTTCATCGTTCTCGAATATGTCTAAACTTGGAGGTCCTTGTTGATCCCAATCTATTAGTTGTAGGTGGACAAGGGGTAAGTCATCATCGGTATCTTTGTAGCTCAGGGAATAAGTAGATATGGTAAATATGAATGTATCATCAGGATCCCAAAAGGTCTCAATCCAAGCTCGATGATCAGTAGATTTGGTTTGGGATGAGGATAGGTCAAGCTCTTGAAAGGTTTCGGCTAGGCCATAGTCATTGGATGTGTAAGAATTAGACACTCCCATTCATTGGATTCAATTTTGGTATGGTGTTCCTCAAATGTCTCAATTTCATTAGAAGCATTAGCATTTTTATCGAAAGCTAACTTAGTACGAGGAAGACTTGCCTTTGGTGGTGTATACCCTAACCTTGTATTATTTGGTAACTTTGGAGGCAATAATGGTTTTATCATTCCATGTTTGTTCAATCCAAGACCACTATGTCCATCATAGCCTTGTTATTTCATGATCTTGAAACCTTTTCCATATTGCTCAACTGGTATTTGTGTGGACTTGGTTTCTTCTTCATCCTTGTAGATCCATGTAGAAATATCCTCACCTATAATCTCTTTACTTAGTTCAACCCACTTAGTGAATGTGGTGGCAGGATTATGAATGAAAACCTTAGCTTTCTTTTGAATAGGATAAGGTTTATTGTAATATTTTGATGATGTGGGAAAATTCCCAACACAAAACAATCTCTCAATGTCATATTCCCCACATCTCGTGTCATGGATCCAGACCTTAGAGGCAAAAGGCATGGTGGATGGGGTGAATGATTTTCCCAATGACAAGGAATCAATGTAATGTAATACAGAAAAAGAAGATGCTTCCAAATTGATAGGAACTTAATGTTCAATGTTCCCTTTCAGATTATTGCAATATTGGAAGGGGTCAGGATTTCCTGGTATAGTGATCTTGGTGCCATTTTAGGGAAACTTAAGGAATTGATGGTATGTGGAAGGGATGGCCTTCATGGCATGAATCCATGGGTGACCAAGGAGAAGGTTGTATGGTAGATCTAGATCCAAGACTTGGAATATTATATTATGAATAGCAATCCCAACTCTCACAAGAAGTGTGATTACACCCTTGGACGAACGCTTGAGATCATCATAGGCCTTGATGATAATTTTCTTCAACGTATCTATACATGCTTCAGAGAATCCCAATGTTGTGACCAATTTTAGAGTGCATATGTTCAAACCTGATCCATTGTCTACCAAGACTCATCTAATTTTATGTTTATTAACATATACCTCAAGGTGAAATGGATCGTTATGGTTTGGTCTTTAGGTAGGAAGGTCTTGTTTGAAAAATGTGATGTGATGGATGGAAGCCAAGTATCCTACCATGGCCTAAAATTGGTTAATATTTAGGTATGTGGGTACAAAAGTCTCTTGTAAAGATTTTTCCAAGATGGCTTTGTGCTCAAGAGATATACAAAGCAACTCAAGGATGGATATTTGTGTGAGGGTCTTTCCTAAATGGATTAGGAGAGTATATCAACTTTTTGGTTGCGGATTAGAAGCAGCTCCTTTCAAGACTACTTTAGATCTCTGGGTAGTAACGACACACTTTGGATTTTTCTTGATGGTAAAGGTAGAGACATTGTTATTAAAGGCTCAAATGTTATTAATGGTATACTCATATGAGATGGTGTAATTGGTATTATTGTTGGTATTATTTCTTGAACTGGAGGCTTTTCATTTTCCATGGTCTTGTAGGAGATTCTTGAAAATTGTATAATCAACATTTGTTTTTCCTTAAGAATTATCCACTGATATGTCACCTTGTTCAATGAGGTCTTGGATAAGATCCTTAAGTGTCTGACACAATGATGTTTTATGTCCCATAGTACGATGGTACTCACAAAATTCATTGTCATTCCACCAAGATGGTTTGAAAATTGTTGGTTCATAGTGTCTAACTTTTGGTAGTTGGAAGATGTTTTATTGTAAACATTTCTTTAGGACCAATCCAATAGGCTCCCCTAAGGGTTTATATGTTCATTTTGGTCTATTTTCTCATAGAGGACCTCTTCATTGTTTATTGTTTTGGACAATGTTTGTAGTTTGGTCTTGACTTGGTGTTGGATTGTTTGGTGTAGAAGGACCTTTAAGATGAATGGTGGGGTGAACTTAACCATTTTAGCATCAACTACCCTATCATTGGTGACATTTTTGTTCCTACACCAAAATTTTCCTTTTTCATTCGTATTTTTTTGGTTTTCTTTGAATATTTTGACCAATCCTTTCACAACAAGAGCTTTCTCAATGGAGACTCCCTTTTCAATAACATCCTCAAATGTGTTGTAACAATGTATTTGGAGTTGGTGCATTAATTCTATGTTGATATTTTCCACAAAAATAGGGACCAATTATTTATTTGGTATGTGACAATGACATTTTCTAGCAATACTTTGCCATCTTTGGAAGAATGAAGTAAGTGACTCCCCTTCTTTTTGTTTGGTCATGCATATTTTCACAAGGGTTATGTCACTTTCAATGTTATAAGAAAATTGTGTGATGAATTTGTAAGCTAGTTCATTCCATGTTCTTATCCTCAGAGGTAAATGTGTGAACCACTCAAGAGCCTACCCCAAAAGGCTGCATGGGAATAGTCTCATCAAGTAAGTAGGATCAAAAGCAATTTCCATTCATGTAGTATTAAATTCTCTCACATGTTCTACTATATCCCCCTTTCCCTAGTATTCACTAAAGCTTGGAACGTTGAAGTGTGGAGGGAAAGGTGGGATGCGTATGCTTTGATCAAAAGGATAAGGACATAGTTATTCCATGGAGTATGTTTTCTTTGTCCCGCTCACTTTCATGTTTGTCATTTGTTGTTACATTGATTGCATTTGTTGCATAAAAGTGTGCATAGGTGATGGTGGTATGTTTGGTTGACTTTTCATGAGAGGTTTGTTGTTGGTGTCAAATGTGTTGAGGTGGTTGTAGGATGACAACGAAATTTGGTTTTGGAGGTTAGATGTAAATGTTGGATTTGGAGGTTGCATGTAAATGTTGGATTTGGGTTGATGTTTTGTTGAGAAGGATTTTTGTTTCCTTTTTGGTAGTGGGGTGTAAACATGGTGTTGGTATTGATATTATGTTGTGGTGGTCTTTGGTTTGTTTGTTGGACTTGTGGTGTGAAGTTGGGGTTTGCATTACTATGTTGTTGTCATGGAGGTTGGTTGGTATTTAGAGTTGACCCAAAAGACATTTTTGTGCTTGGTGTAGTATTGCTTGCTTGGATTTGTACTCTTGGTGTGACAATATGAATCCTTCTTGTCTTTTTTGGTGGATTTGGATTTTGGTTTGTGTTTGTGTTGGTTGGTGGGATGTTTTGAGTGGGTGTTATGGGAAATGGATTTGCAAAAGTCATGCCCATAGCACAAGAGGATGAGCCAAATAGACTTACAAATGTGGGACTTGGTCTTTGAGATGTTGTATGTGTTCTTTTAGTCCTAAATGTTGGAGTACGGGGGATTTTTTGATTTGTTGCATTATATGTAGTTCCCCCTTGTGGAAAGCTAGTGTGCATTTGTTGTGAGAATGGTTGACCTTGTGAAAATGTGTTATGACCTTGAGTTTGTGTTTGTGTTGCTCCCTCTATAATTGTGGAAGTGTAAAAATAAAAGGGAAGCTTGGTACCCTTCTTGGAAAGTGCAAGAAAGCATCTATTAGGATCTGCATTGACAAGCTCGTCCACAATACACATTATCCTAGGATCTTGGGAAGCTTCTTCAATCTCTTAAACAGTTAAACCTTTATTAACCTCATTCAACGAAGATTAGAAAATGGATTTGGAGTTTCCCCTTGTGATGTTTGAGGTTGGTTTGAGGATGACCCAAAGTTCATCTTACTAGTTGGATTAAAATTGGGTTCACATGAAGAATCCATGTCTTTTTTTTTTTCCTTTGTGACCTAGTGAAGACCATATAAGACTTGTGACTTGTGGATTTTGAGAATTTTGGAATGAATGAAAACTAAGGATGGAGATACAAACTAAAGATGGTAATGTAAGCTAAGGATGGTAATGACAATTAAACTATGCTATGTTTTTTGAATTTTTTGGATACAAGGATGCAAGATGGAAGTGCAATTATGACCTAGGTTGGTAGGAAAGATGATAATGGAGGTATGACCTGTGCTTGGTATGGAAGGTGATAAAAAGGGTATGACTATGAGAGGTGAATAATGAAGGTATGAATTATGCAAGGTGATAATGAAGGTATGAATATGCTTAAAGATGTTGGGTATGCAAATTTGAACCTTAAAAAGGGATGCTAGGCCAAACTATAATAAACCAATGGTAACAAATCTAAATGTCAAGACCTCAAGATAATAGGAACCAAGATGATGATGATGTTGATTGGATAAAAGGACAAGCCTAACCTAGACACATGAGGTCTAAGCCCAACCTAAGGATAAGATAAATGAAATATGATAAGGTCAAGACACTCAAATATGTAACTATGGTTGGATCAATGATTTGACAAGTCTCCTAAGCTCAAGACTCAAAGATGGTAATAGATGACTAAGCTGAGATGACAATGTAAGGTAGGATATGCAAGGTGAAATTAAAGCAAATGATATGATAATGAAAGGAAAAAGTAATACATATGGTGAATGCAGTATAAGAAATGCAAGACGAAACTAAGGAAAATGACAAATGCAAGCTAAGATATGCAAGATGAAACTAAGGAAAATACTATGATAATGGATGGAGAGTCTAAGATGGAAAATGAAAGCTAGGATATGCAAGATGGAACCTAAGGAAAATGATATGATAATGGATGGAGAATCTAAGATCGAAAATGCAAGATGGAACCTAAGGAAAATGATATAATAATGGATGGAGAATTTAAGATGGAAAATGCAAATTAGGCTATGCAAGATGAACCTAAGGAAAATGATATGATAATGGATGGAGAATATAAGATGGAAAATGCAAGCTAGGATATGCTAGATGGAACTAAGGAAAATGATAAAATGCAATGGATGGACTAACTAGGTTGAACAAGTCTTAGGTCTGATGGTACAGTCACTATTTGATAAGAAACTAGAAGTTGGATACACAAGTATTTCCACAAAAAAATTAAAATTGATAGATGCAGTGCAAAATTCCATAGATGTGGTACATGACCATTCGATTGTGGTGCAAGATTTTTCAATCGTGGTGCGCAAACAAATGTGGGTTTCTGGCTTCCTAAGGTTTTTGATAGATGCATCATTTTAATTGAAAATCACGGTGTTATGTTTTGACAATTGTAGTGTTCTAGTTTTTGGATGAGCAAGTTGATGTTTTCTAAGTGGTTTTTCATTTTAGAAAATTTCTATATTTGATCATAAAACACAGCAAACACTCAAAATATAGATTTGGTTGTTTTTTACTCTTTGACTTCTTGGTAGGAAAGTATTTTTGGAAGCTTTCTTCCACAAAACTTGCTAGGCCTTGGATCACAAACAATATAAGCAAGTACAACCTAGCTAGTAGCAATAGGGTTGTCTACTAAAGTGGGCTTACCACACCCTTGAAAGAGTGATGTTAATTCGAGAAAAAGGAGTGGGCGAAGCTAGAGTATGCCAAGGTCATGTACCACCTTAACACCTCTCACCTTGAAAGGATGAAATCCAAATAAGGAACCTTTCCACCTCAACCAAGAACCAAACATGGTAAGTAACTTCAAGGTACGATCCACATCCCTTGCACCAACAATAATAGATGGCCAAAATAGATCTTAGGTTTCTAAAAATAATGGTTCTTACTCACGTGTGAACTCTGAGGAACACCATGGCTAACAATGATGTAAGACACCAAAGTCTCTAACCCCTTGTGCCAAATCACCCATGATCGGAAGGACCACCCCACTAGGGCTCAAATGGATAATGCTCACCTTTCATTTTTTGCACTTTTATATAGTATACTAGAGGTGTATACGTTGGGGGTCTTTCCCAAGGGTGTAACTCCATTGGCAGGCCCACCCTACTCAAAAAAAAATGGAGGACTTGTACAATGCTCTTTCTCATCACCTAGGAATCACATGTAATGCAAGGGGAGATGATACTTTAGCTAAACATGCCTTTGGTAATAACACATGCATGCAAGTGCACAAAACACAAAAGACACTTGTTCTTTTTAAGCACCAATTCCAAATGTTCCTAATTTAGAAATCACAAGAAATTGGATTAGTCATTTAAATCAAAAGGTCTTCTCCCAATGATTGCCACAAGCTAGAAATCAGAAATCAGTAACACATAAAACCTCTTCCCCTATGATCGCAAAAAGCAAAAAATAAAAAATATCATATTTATACCCTCTTTTTGCTATGGCAGTCACTTGCGGCATACAAAGGCTCAAATGCAGCTGACAAATGTGTTGCGGGAATAAATGATTGTGACTTATGGAACTATGACTGCAGTGAACGAAAAAAGAAATTGTGACTCATGGATATACGATTGTGGTGCAAGACCTAAAACTACAAAATCACATAGATCTGACAAAAAATAGCAAAATTGATAATGCAATGATGTAAGCAGGCTGTTAAAATGTTAGAATAACAATGAGTAGCTAATAAAATGATTTGGATCAACAATAAATGAAATATTTTTATTTTTGCAAGGTAATAGTTAGATGTGTCATTCTGGGCAATGATTGCGGTGTAGAAAACTTCAGATGCGTCATATAGTATAATGATTGCAGCATTCAAAAGATCGATTGTGTCACTCAGCATGAAGATTACGTTGCACTTCCTAAAAATCAAAATTTCTCTAAAATTTTGAAAAAATCAGTTAGCTCACGTCAAGTTCACCAAATGTAGATAGGGGGAATTTAGGGAAATAAAGCATGAATCAATAGTAGCAACCACAAAACTACCTAATTCAAGCCATGAAGACCCTAATCAACAATGGAGCACAAATGACAATGGAAATCCAAATAATGAAGCAATAAACCTCAATTCTTATGCCATAATTGAATCACCTCCATTACCCTTCTCCATGTTTCTCTGTTTGTTCTCAGAATAGTAGTATGCAAGATATTTGATAAGCTTGATATTGATGCAAGATAGTTAGATTTCGACCCTAATCAACAATGGAGCACAAATGACAATAGAAATCCAAATAATGAAGCAATAAACCTCAATTCTTATGCCATAATTGAATCACCTCCATTACTCTTCTCCATGTTTCTCTGTTTGTTCTCAGAATAGTAGTGTGCAAGATATTTGATAAGCTTGATATTGATGCAAGATAGTTAGATTTCAAGATAGAAAAACTTGAAAGATTGTGGTTAGGTTGTGTAAGAGAAGGGGACCAACCACGTTCAAGGCCCCAGGTCACGGAGAGCCAAGAGAAAAAGTCTGCCCTAACTTACCTCACTCTAAAGGGGTGTCTTGAAATGAGGGATGAGAATGATGAGGACTATAAGGTCCTTCAATCACTCTGTAGACACAAAATCCAGAATAGGGATAGGTGAGCCAATTTTCAGGTTCGATACTATACCTCGGGTACCTTTCTGCCCAAGGACAGAAGCATGGTTTTGAGATGACAACACAATGTGCTAGCGTCTCTCAAGTGCGTTGGCGTATGTACGATCAGAGGACCGAAAATACAAAAGGAACCGCTAGAAAATGAGTTGACGACCTAGCTATTGGTTTCTAAGGGAACAAAATAAAACTATAAAGTAGGAAAGATACAAACGAATATGGTAAAGTATGTATATGAAAGCTAAGGTGACAAATATAATCTCACAAAGATTCTTGTTCTCCAGTTAGCTCCAAAAAGCATGTCCACCTGCACACAAGAAAGAGGGAAAATTGTTGGGACCTGTATGGGGGTTTGCCTCAGTCAGACCCCCATTTTGGTGTTTCCACCTCCATGGATAGCCAAGATAGCAACGATAGAGAAATGTATGATAAAGGAGAAAAGAAAGTAGAGAACACAATAAACACTACAAAACAATAAAGTGTTACTCAACCAAATCGTAGAGGAGAGGAGTGAAAACATTACCACCTCCTCCAAGAGCTCACTAGCCAATGATGGAGAAAGAGAGCTTGAACAATCACCACAACCTCAATTGTGATGAAGGGAGGTGTTGCAAAACCTCAAGCCCTTACTACAATGGCTTGTTCCACCCTTTCTCTACGGAGTTGAGGGAGTGTTGTTGCTATGCTATGAAGTGCCAAAGTGTTGCTTGGGAGTGGAATGAAGGCTGAGAAATGCTTGAGAATTCCAAAAGTGATTGCTAGAATGCTTAGAGATTGCAAGAGGATGAAATGAAGTGAGAATAGATCAATTTGAAGGAAGAATGAGCAAGAATAAGGCATCTTCGAGTCGGTTGGTCGAAGAGGGATGTTAGAATTCATTCCCAATAGGAAGTGTAATGCCTCTGCCAACTTCAGACGCATGAATCCATCAGGAACGTAAGCGTGGCGCATGGATGTCTGCATGTCATGTGAGCGTCCCCGATAGTTATTCTTCTACTGACGCAAAAAACAAATGCCAAGTGGAAGGAACTTAGCCAGCTAATGTGGAATTTTTCCTTCGGATTTGGTTTTCTAAGGTGAGGAAGTGTAAAAGGGGAATTTGCATAAGGGGTGCAAATTCGTGCCTATACAGGTTGAAATGAGGGTGATGACTTGCTTTTATAGAAATCCCAATTCAAATGAAGGGTGAGGATTGGATGATGAGGTATGAGGATCAATGGATGAGATTAATTAAGAAGAAAAGAGATAAGGATGGGAAGGATGGACCAAAACTCAAGAAATTAGTTGAGATTTAGGACTTAGATAAGAAAAGGTAAATTAAATAATGACAACAATTATTTTGTTTAAAGAAGGGAAAATGAATAATTGAAAATAATTATTTAATTATAGAAGAAAGGTGGATTGTGAAATATTAAATAATTAAAAATAATTATTTAATAAAGGAAGGAAAATGATAAATTAAATAATTAAAAATAATTATTTAATTATGGAGATAAGAAAATGATAAATAATTAATTAAATAAAATTTATTTAATTATGGAGGGAAATGGATAATGAATAATTAAATAATTAAAAATAATTATTTAATTAAAGAGGAATATGAAAATGAATAATGAAATAAATAAGAATTTATTTAATTATAGAGGGAAAAGGGACACTAGTGACACAATTTAAATAAATTGACATTTATTTAAATTAATGAAAAGAAGAAATAATGATAGAATGAAATAATAATTAAAATTATCTAATTATGCATGAAGGCGAATTAGTGATAAAATGTTGCTTGTAGGCTTGGGACATTTTTTAGTGTCTACAATAACAATTATTTATTATTTATTATTATTAATAGGAAATGTAGTGTATATCATTATATAAATATATTAATACTTATATTAATCATTAATATTATTTAAACTATATTTAATATTAATCATAGCATATTATTAGTTAAATAATATTAAATAATTATTAAATATATTATATAAGATTAAATATAATTTATATAATATTATTTGTTAATTAATATCTTTTAATAATTATATAATATAATTATTAAAAATATTATATATTTAATAATTATTAAAATATAACATTAAATATATTATATATATCATTACACTTGTGTTTTGTGGAAATCTAATTATATCCCTAATCTTTGCACTTCTTAAGCATACCAAGACTCTGACAACTATATATTTAAATTATATTATTAATATTAATTTATTATTTATTATAATTTTTAATTTTTTTGGGTAGGTAAACACTTTTCGACTGGAGCTATGAACCAATGAGGCCACATTTGGGGGACCTCATCCCCGTCATTGAGTTTTCATCCTCTCATATCTCCCTTCTTCTCCTCCTCCTTGCTTCTCTCCTCCTCTCCTCTTCCTCTTCCTTGCTTCTCTCTTCCTTCTCCTAGATCTCCCTTCTACTTCTCCTCCTCTCCTCTCCTCCTCCTCCTATCTCCCTTCTACTTCTCCTCATCGTCTCCTCTCCTCCTCCTCCTATCTCCCTTCTAATTCTCCTCCTCTTCCTCCTCCTCCTTTCCTGTCCTCCTTGCTTCTCTCCTTTGTCTCTTCTCCTCCAACTCTTCCTTCATCCCCACACTTGTCCCCCTTCCTCCTTTCTTCATGCTTCTCCCTACCTTCTCCCCACTCTGTCAACACCTATAGCCTCCTACTGCTACCACACCTTCTCACCTTCGCCAACCCCTCCTCTTGCTTTCTTCTCCTTCTTACTTCCTCATCTCCAACTCCTCTCCTCCATCTTCTCTCCTTTCGTTTCATCCTGGACCTTTGCACTTGCTCCACACTTTCTCCACTTTTTGACCCTATTGCATCAACCTCTCTAACACATTTTGCAGCCTTCTCTGTGTGACCAACAAATCACCATCGCTCGCCCTTCATCACTTGCCATCAATTTCTAGTATCATAGAGCACCTACACACTCCAATGTCTATCGTCACTGCCACCTCCATCGTCAATCCATCCTTCATCAACCTGCAACCAACAAACGCTCGTCCCACCAACCACTTGTGGGATTCAAACTCCTATGACAGTTATGCAATTGCCTTGCAACAACTATTGCACTGCGGGTCATCCCCAATACATTGTTTATTATAATTAATATTAATGATGATATATATTATTTATATATTATATAATATAAATATGAATATAATACAAAATATAATATTTTATATAATATAATACAAATATATAAATAATATATAAATATAATAAATCTACAAATAGTTATTGTGCCCACTTGTAGCATAAATTCTTAAAAAAAAAATCCAAAACTTAAACCCTCACCACCATGTCTACCGCCTACATTCTCCACTCACTTGGCATTGCGGAGAATTGATGCCATCATAGATATATCCCTTTGACTTGTGAGGTTTTGCAATTTTTTAAAATTGCTATAATTCTATAATCTCTATTTTGCAAGAATTCTTGGCTTGAATTTCCATAATGACCAAAGGGATGAATAAGTGAGTCTTAAAAGGAAAGGGGCATGATTTGAAATTGTCTTATATCTACAATTATAGTGAAATCCTAATACTTATCTCAACTCTATAATGGGTTAAATTGACTTGAAAACCCCTAAATATTTTGTCATATATGATTTTAAGGTAAGAGTAGTCGTTTCTTTGGATTTATGACGTATCCATGAAATTCACAAGATTTTGTAAAAAAGGAGAAGGCTTTAAGTGAAATTTACAATGCAAGGATAGTACGAAAGTTTTGGATTACTAGGGATGCAACGAATTCCTCCAATATGAAGGTAAAAGAGGTACCTAATTTTATCCTTTTGGCAAGGAAATGGTGGGCGAGGAGGCAGGCGGCGGGCCCCCCGGCTGTGGAATCTCTGCTCCAATACAACTCACATTTTATCGTCCTCAATTATTTCAGTCAAATCACATAACTAAATTATTAGAAATTGACGTGAACGGACAATCGGCACTCACATGACGTGTCCGCGAATCTGCGATGATTATCTGAGGAGTTTGTTGGCTAGGTACTCGCAATCGTCAGGACATAAAAAGCGAATTCGGTGGGGGTCGCTGTCCAAATCAAATTACCTAAATTGGACTGATTTCTTTTAATTAAGTTTTATTAAGTTAAAAAGATAATACCTAGTGTGTAATTAAAAAAAGTGGGTGGTATAAAGGTACATCTTCAAAGTCAAAGTCTGATGGAATTTGAAAGAAAGAAAATAAATAAATAATATTAAGTAGTTAAAGCAATTTTAATGGATGGAGGATTTTTATCATCAGATTTTCTCTAGACATAATCCACTTCAAGCAATATAATAGATCTTATGAAAAGCATGAGATTCTGTGTGAAAATCCATATTACCTAATATGTTATTTATTGTCGTTCAAAATTTACAACTGAAATAATTTACAATTGAAATACTTAATATGATGTAATGACTACAACTAAATTATCTCAATGATTTGGAAAAACTTTAAGAAAAAAACAAAACTAATAAAATGTACTAATTTATTGCATCATCCTAATGTTAAATCATCTACTAGTGAATAACAATATCATTTTCTTAGTGTAATGGTGAAAATTGTTTACATTTTATTTTTATTTTTTGTTAATTTATTTAGGTTATTTTTTATACAATAATTGATATTTAAGTAGTTTTTTTTTTTCTTTCTATTAATCATATTCTATGTTTATATATTTTTATAAATCAATTTCATATTTCAAATTATTTTTTAATTTATTTTGATTGATTTTATGTTGTGAAATTGATCTTTATTTTTTAAATCTAAATTTTATAATTGAATATGTGTCGTCCCCTTCTTACTATCAATTATATATTAAACTTGAAGTGCAAAACATTTCATATACAAGTGTATTAAGGTGTTCTATTTAAGAACATGTCATAATTCATTATTATTTATCAAAGAGTGCAAAACATTTTATATACAAGTATATTGAAGTTGTATATGTCTAAAAATGGTCATGATTAAGCTTGTTAATTAATTAAATATGATTTATTTAATTAATTCCTCTAATGTCATCTACATATAAATAAATTTAATTATTTATTTATATTGTTCATCTTCTAAATTCTTCTATCTTAAATTAAATAAATAATTTTATTTAATTACTAACATTTCTACCCCCCGCTTAATTAAATTAAATAAATTTTTATAATTTATTTATATTTAATTATCATTTGATTCTAAAGTTTAAATATTTTTAATATTTGAATAATGGAATATTCTCCATCCCATATCCGAATTTAAAATATTAAATATCTTATTTAATATTTTCCTCACTCTAATTTCATTTTAAACATAATTAAATATGAGTTATTTAATTATGTAAGTTTCCATTTTCATCTTCACTTTTAAATTAAATAAATTTATTTTATTTAATTCATGCTAACTCACCTTTCCAAATTTTAACTCATCTTTCGAAATGGAAGTTTCCCTTTGAAACTTAATGACAAAAAAATAAGGAAAAGGGAAACCTTCCATCCTTCTCTTCCACTTTCGAAAATCTCCCGCCGTTCGTTTGAAGCAAGCTTAATCTGGACCGTCGATCGATTCAGCCAATCATATCCGTTCGAAAACTCTATAAATTCTGACACAAATCCAAGCTTTGGTTAACACTTCAAATACTCATTTACGCACGCATACACTCAACCAGCATTTGCATTCATGACAGTTTTGATATCACAGTAATATCTTTCATTTTAGCATAGCTTTTTGCATCCAGCTTAGTTTTGTATTTAGAATCTCATTCTTTAGCTGTCATTTTGTTGAGCCTGATCTGTTGATCTGAGAGCTATCTGGAAAACAACGAAACGCTGAAGTTAGAGGAAGATAGGACGGTTTCGAGAAGCTGTGATTACGGTTTGCATTATTCTGTTTCTTTTCAGCTTTTCGATTTAATGTTTTATTAACATGTGTTTGATTTCTATTTAATTAATACAATATTTCATACACACAGAAGTGTTCTTCTAGACACCTAAAAGTTACCATACCTTGATCACACTTGATTTTACATTATCCTAGCCATTACTTAAATAAATATTTATTATTTAATTAATTAATTTACCCATCAATTTTTTCCCTCCTTATTTTAGCTAATAATTAAATAAATATCTATTATTTAATTTATTAATTTATCCATTACCTTTATATCCCATCTTAATTAAATAAATTTATATTTATTTAATTAAGTCAACCTTATCCCAAAATTTCTCAACTAAATCAATTAATTATTTTTTAATTAATTAATTGATTTATACTAATTAATCTCCATTATCTTTTCCTCTAATATTTAATTCCACTTTAACTCGCAATCCTTATCCATTTAATCCTAGCCATTGATTTCATTCACATGGATCACAATTTAAACTTTCCACCATATGAAAAGTGTCCCTCCCACCTTTATCCTCTCACATGTGAAAGGATGCAAAAGTCAAACTTACCTTTTACAACTTTATCCCTCATGTGACACATGTCACTTTACTAAAAACCCTAATCTTCAATCAATCCTAGCCATCCATCAACAATCCATTTAGGCCCTTGATTTACCTCTAGAAAATTCTATAAATGAGAGGCCTCTCACCCCATTTGAAGATCTAATCTCATAATAACTTTATGTTGTTGAATTTTCTATCACATCTACTTCTTCCATAACCTTATGCTACTCCATTTTCTATCTAATCATCTTCATCATATCCTCATGTTATCCATTTGATCTCTTATCATCTTAATCATACTATCATGTTGTTGGTTTCATAAGCAAGCACGTTCCATACATCAAAGGAGCACATCAATAAAGTGTTGGGTGCAACTCTTCTTCTAGTTCAATCCAAGGAGAAAGGAGTAAAAAAGGTAAAAGGTTCCATATTGCTTTGAATCTTTATGTTATTTTCCTTGTTCATTTTTGTTATCTTTAATTCTATTTTAGAATATGTCATAATTTATTATTGTCCATAAAGAGTATCTAGAGGCATTCACAATGCATCCATATAGAGCATAATTAGAGTATACAAATTAAATCATTTTATTACATCACCTTAGGCATCAATTGCATAGTTGTTTATTATCGTCAATCTTTATTCCAAGCTCTTAAATCAATCCAACAAGGGATTTGACCAAACAAATTGTCATGACTAGAAAACTCATCAAAGGTGTTTGTAAACACCACCACTATCTATTTTATAGTTCTGAACATCAAGTCAAAGCTTTGATTGTAGGTTTAAAATTCCAAAAATATTTTAAATAGATTTCATGAGTGGGGTTCAATTGTGTTGTATTTTGATCTAGGTTAATTTCATGCTACAAAATTAACCCTCTCCAATTTTTTGGAATTACCTAATTCAAGTTTTGTCAGTTTGTTTCCAATGCATCAAGAACTAGTGATTCAAAGTTATGGTACAAAATTTATGATAAAAACAATGAACTATCTATCAATCATAATAATTAATTAAGTAATTTCATATCCAATTTCTCAAATTTTAGAAAATACTTTGTCACAACTTTAAATTAGGTTAATTGAATTATATTGATCATCATGGTCCTTAAACCTAATTTTAGTTAAAGAAAATTACTTTATTTTTTATATATATCTTGTGACCCTGTTAACACATATATCACTCCCTAAGGTTTGGCCTTAAGGTTTATTCCTTCTATACTAGGGTTTATATATGATTTTCCCAATTATTTGTTGTTCATTTTAGATCTAATTAGGGTTTGTACCTCTCTTTTTATTAGTTTTTCATTGCTATATTTTGATTAGGTATTGGGTGTTGGTCTATTTGATTAGTACCCACCCACCCTTGTGTGCTTTAAGAGTTATCATCTTATCATGGATTTTCCTATATAATTTCCTTTTACCTCTATTCATTCATGCTTTTCTAGTTGTGATGTTTTCTTATCACTTGTGGCATATAATCCCTCCATCTGTGATGCTATCATATCCTTTTATGTTATGAGTGGGGATGTCTTCTCTATGAAAGTGATTTTCCATCATGTATGCGATTTTTCCTCCTTGACAAAGTTGGTTATTTCTTCTTGTCTCTTGGATACACACATTTTGGATTTTATGAGCTTCATCTTGATCATTTCATTCTTGTGACTAGTGATAATTATGCACACCGTGATGTTTTACCTTTGATAGCTTAGCATTCATTCCATAGTGATGAAACCACATTCAATAATCATTCATGATGTTTACCCTTATGATGCTATTATTTCTACATATCATGATAACCCTATTTCTATTTCCTTAGCTTTTTTTTCTTTCATGATATAATGTATGAGGAATATAGGGATATAGATTCATGTGATGTTGTTATATCTAGTTAATCTATTATGTCTACATCCCATGATACCCCCCTTTATGTGTTTCTCTAGGTTAATCTTTCCTGAATATATCAATATATGTATTCCACCTCCAATTGAGGTTGCTATTCCTTCTTATCAATCTTTTCACTCAATCTATTGATGATATATTTAATGAGGAGAATAGTGTTGGTTCTTTATTTTCTCATGATGTGGATGGTGACTCTTTGATTCATAATTATTTGATTTATTATGCACATTGTTTTACACCTATGATAGAATCATTTAGAAAAAATGAATATGCAAAGATGCATGCTAAATATTTTTTTTCTTTATATTATGATTATATACATGATGATGATATTTTAATGCATGCATTTGGTGATACATTGATTAATAGTGCTAAATAATGGTTTGATTCATGAAATGTTTATTATACATCCTTTTTGAACTTTGTCATGTGATTTTATAAATCATTTTACTTATGGCTCTAGACCAAAAATTTCTCATGGCTTTCCACATTAACATTCTAGTGGTCCTTCTTGGGAGAATCTAATGATTTTTTATGTATCATGATTAGATAACACTTTTTTATTTCCATGTGCATTCTTATTTGGATTCTTTTGTATTTTATCCTAATATATATTTGAGTACTTATTGAGCACATTCTTATACACATCATCTTGTACATAATTTAAATAAGTATGTAAAAGAAAAATGAAGTGATCTATTATAATATTTACTTGGTATATGTGAGGATCAAGACATTTGTTGATATTTATTTCCCACTATTATACATGGTATGTATATGTGGTATGCTAAGCATGATATTTTATGCTATTTAACTCCATCATGAGTAAATAAGACCATCTAGATAGTCTTATTGATGATTACGAGAAAATATTTAAAAAGAAAGATTATATTGCTGGGATATTGCATAATTCGTTGGAACCAAACATCTTGGATTATCCTTCACTAAGTGGATTTGTGGAACATTATGTAATAAAGTATGATGGTAGAGGTGATCCATTGATTCATTTGGTGTCCTTCCAAACTATGTTCTTGAGAGAAATAAATAGGTTCAATACTGATTGTTGGGAAATTCAATCTCTATCCAAAAATGACTTTAATGGGTAAGATACAAGGCATGGACTACAACAACATGAAAATATGAAACTTATATGCAAATATGAAAATTAATCTGCCTTAATATGGAGATACCATGATTAAATCCATCTTCCTTATGATGCCAAAAAACAATCAACATAACATGCTTATAAACACTACCTTATGTGAACTTATAACTATAATGGCATGAATTTTCACCCCTAGGAAAATTCCACATTACACTATCTCCTACCGTAGGAAAGTGAGTTTAATAATTCAATTCATATTTCTGCCACCTTTTCTTGTCCACTTGGAAGCTATTTTGCATGTCGGTGAGGAATATTCTATCTAGGACTCTAGCACAACACACTACCGTCCTGACATGATTCTCACCTCTGGAATCCGCAGAGGCGTTACACTCATCCATTTGATGCGAAGTGTCATGTTTCTTTCCCTTCAGACCAACTTTAAATGACTCTTTTGCCTCAATTTTCACCTTTCAAATGGATATCTCATTCATTCTTTCATGCTTCTTGATCATCTTCATACTTTAGGGAAACTCTTCTCACTCATTTTTAGCACTTTCAAGCTCCACCACCTCCATTGAAGCTACAAGTTAGTGTTTTGTTGGTTCACTCTCTTCGTTGTTATGGAAATGTTGATCTTTGAAGGCTTGGAAGCTCACTTCTTCCCTCCATTTGCATTGAGAGAACTTGGTTGAGAAGGTGATATCCTTTCATTTCCTATTCACTTTGCATTATCATATTTGGTATCATAGAATATTGTTGTTTATGTATTTCTTGGTATTTCTAATAGCTTTCTTTATCATATTTCTTTAGTCGTTTCTATTTGGTTGTCCGTGGAGGTGGAAACACCAAAGTGGGGGATTGACTGAGGAAATCCTTGAAACACAGCCACAACATTTTCCCATCTTCTATGTGCAGGTTCTCCTTGAGGTGAAGATCTTGAAGATATCAACTCATGGGTAGGAAGGTGCACTTTCCTCACCCTTCTTTGTCAATTCATAGAATAGGTTAAGTTAAAGTATTATTCTTGTCATTTTGTCATTTTGTTACTTTCTATTTGCGTTACTATAGTAAACTTCATCCATTAGGTTGTTAGTCAATTTTCTATGATTTCAAACTGTACCTTTCACTTTATGTGTGTACAGACGCTAGTGCACCACCAAGACACCAACGTGTTGTGTTGGAGTCTGTGTCCTACACTATGGTCCTTTGGAAGTAGGTTGTCTGAGTTGTAGTCCAGACTCCAAAAATTATGCTCTCCTGACTTCCTGAAACATTCAGGCTTATAGAAGGACAGTAGCAACCAGGTTGATCTTCCATTTTTTTCCTCTAAAATTTGAACTCTCTTGAAATGTTCCATTGACTTGAGGTAGATTAGGGAAGCCCATTGTTCTAGACCTTCTCGTGAACTGGGGTCTTGAGCAGTCAATTTCCCTCCTCTACAATAACAACAATAAATAAATAATATCATCAACATAAGATAGCAACAAAGAGGCACAAATCGGCAACACAAGAGCATCACATAACATAGGATTTACATGGAGAAACCCTTTTCCAGAAAAAATCCACCAAGAAGAGAGGCCAAGTATGCATTATCATCAACTAAATGAGATTAAAATACAATCACTTCTATTCTTCGCTTTGCTTCCATCATGGAAACACCTTTGTGCTTGTGAACAACCTCCTTATGCCTCCACGCGTCCTTGTTCATGCAAAGTAGCACTAAATTCAACTGTTCCCCCTTAATTCTACATCCAAGAGTTTAAATTTATAGAATTGTGAAGGCATCTAATGCACCAAACATGGCACCCAAAGATGAACCTTCATTCCAAATGTCCCCAACCTTTGGATTACCTCCTCGGAATGTGAAAAGACACTAGTTTTGGCTCCAATACTTTCTTTCCAACTTGGGTGCCCAAACTTGAGAAGATAAACATTACATTAAATGCTGATGGAAAACCAAGTTACACCTGTTGGATCTTTCCAAGAACCCACTTGGAGAATCCCAATAGTCACTTATTTATCATTTCCTTTATCTTTTATTATCCCATTTTAGGCATCCACATATGGGGGAAATATTAAACATTTATGTCCACAACCCACCTTTACCATTGCTAGTGGACCCATCACCCCTTCTGAGTGTATTACAAACAATGGTGTGAATTAATATTACAAAATATTTTCCCAATACACCCTAAGTTCCTAGGGACACTTTCCAAGGATGTTGGAACTATTACATATGACATAGGATTTACAAGGTGGATGGCACCTAATCCTAACATTCTTTCACTTAACATCAACATTGTAAATACACCCACATGAGTCACAAACAAGGGAAAATGATCCCTTAGCCAATCATGTACCATCTGAATCTTCACCATGCTCTCATGCTCCAACAAGATACCTACAAAAGAAACCATGATAACCACCATAAAGCAAGAAAATACTTCACATCCTCCAACATACCACCTACGGAAGAAAAAGGAACATGCCAAGGTGAAACATATCAACTATCATTCAAATCTACACCGATTTTTACATGAACACAAGCATCAAATTCAAATGATAACAAAGGCTTTGAGTATCTTCCTTACTCATACCACCTATAATAGCAACCACATAAAATTGCAACTCATCCAAGGTAACCATATCTCAAACCAAGGTATACCAAACATAGATAAAGCTTCATGCCATCAACATACCAACCCAAAATTTCCAATCAAATCTCTCTGTATCCATCCTCCTATCTCAATGCAACATACCAATGCACAAATGACCATAGACAAAGCCAACTAACAAGTCTGCATAAACACAAAAAAAATATTGTGGATACAAACAGTCCACATATGAGTCATCCCACTACAAGAAAATGGGTAGCTAATCCACAACTTACATAACTCGTAGATCCAAATATAATGAAACATGAAAACTCATTATCACATCAGTAACCATCAAACCAAGATATCATTGAGGATAACTAAATATATATTTGAAAAATCCCATTGCATGAGTAATGCCAAATTTGAAAATAGATCAAGGCATATCATGTCTATCTATAGTACTTCACATAGAGGATATGCCTATTTCCTATATTACATAGTGTTAAGGAAACATACAATGATATGCAAATCTTGCAAACAAATATGTTACAATACATCTCTCACCATTAGTCTCCATAGCTCTCCTAAGTTCTTCACACTCAACCATGTGAAACCAAACATCCAGGAAGAATACCATGACCAAAGAGAGAACCTACAAATTAAATCATATCCTTGTTCCATACTAACATCTATCAAGCTATGTAATGTAGGATCTCCTTCACCATTCCCAAACTGAAAGGATATCAACATCTAACATCCAAATAAAATGAAAACATGATAGTAATAGATGAAAACCTCTCATATTGAAGGTAGATCGAATCAATCAATCATTCCCACAACAAAGGGAATATTCCCAAAGTCAGAAACCATTTCTTGTACCTCTCCAAAAAAGTCCTTAGAACTAAATCCATAGATCAAGACCAAAACAAGGAGAACAACATAAATCCATAAACCATGCATCTTCATCTTAACAATTCTTCAAAATGTTTATATTCAAGAATAACTCATATGAGAAGACAAGATACAAAATAAAGAATGCATTTGATAATCAGGTGGGAAATACCTCTCAGATCATTCACCTGTCGAGTAGACCAATATTGGGCTACAAGATTGTCCTATGCACACAACACCAAGAAATGACAGTCTTCTCTTCAGGTCCATAATGGATTCATATCCATAACTAGGTGTAGGCTCCTCGATCCTTCTACTGAAATCCTTACTAGGAGTTACCATATCAACATAGGATCCCATAAATAAGAGATATCTTAGCCTCAACCAAGTCACCCTAGTCTCCATGAGCATACACCAATCAATCCATGCCAACTTCAAATGCAACCCTACAAATCATGAAGCTCTAAGAAAATGATTAATGGCTGAGTGCAAGAAAATGGGGGCCAAAAAGGGGTCTTAAATGGACACCTTTTTTTTGAAATAAGGAAATACTAACCTTGGATGAGAAATTGAGGATAGTTACACTCAAAATTTTAAGATGCAACAAAAACAATGTTCATAGTGATCCAAGTCTACTTTCTAAAGTACTAATTCTTTTTGAAAATGGTAGAGATTAAGGGGTTCAAAAAAGGGAGCCATAAAAATTGGTATTATTTATAAAAAAAAAACATAACATAGTGTCTTTTGTGGCTCCCTCAAAAGGTTAACTTTTTTTGGTATTTTTAAAATCACTTTGGTGAGAAATTAGCTAATAGAATGTAGTTTATGCCCGATTTTTCTGATGTTTTTTTAATGAATATTTGAGTTTTTACTAATTTTCAAAGTGGACACATCCTGAAAAACAAAATTTTGGCTGTGCTACCCTATAATTTTTTAAAACTAATCAAAAATATATATTTTTTAATATGTGTAGAATGGAGTCTAGTTTAAAAAAATGTAATTTATTTGAAATTTCAATGAATAGTTAAAAAATAAAGTAAAAAATACCAAACACTGGTTTTTGACAAAAAGCCAGACACACAAACAAAAGAAATTAAATATGAAAGCCTTAACATTGCCAAAATGTAAAAAAAATCACATCATTTAATAGCTAAGAAAGATCCTAACATTACCCAGGTGTTTGATTTACTTGACCTTGAAACACGTGCAAACTTGACAGTGAGCGCAAACTAGATTATGTGAAATCTTGTAGACTATGCAAAAACACATCTTTGGATGTTGGGAAGGAACTCCAAGCTTTTGGTTTGGAAATCCAAAGCAAATCCAACCCTAAGGCTTGGGAATTCCCAAAGAAAGATATAACGTGAGTGTGTTAGTTTTGACATAACACGAGCGCATTATAACGCGCTCACATTATGTGTTATTCTGTATTTTGCTCCCTTTTTGTCATTTTTGCTCTATGTTTCCCAAGCTTGACATAACACAAGAACGTTATAACGCACTCACGTTAAGTCTCACTTGAAATTGTTTATGTGGAAGTTTGTTAAATGTATAGGGTTTGTATATATGTTTACATACATATATTTGTATGTATGTATGTATGTATGTATGTATGTATGTATGCATGTATACCTATATGTATGCATGTATGCTTGTATGCATGTATGTATTTATGCATGTATGTATGCTTGGATGTATGTATGTATGTATGTATGTATGTATGTATGTATGTATGTATGGTTGTATGCCTGTATGTATGTATGCATGTATACTTGTATGTATGATTATACGTATGTATGTATGTGTGCTTGTATGCATGTATGCATTCCTGTATGTATGTATGTATATATGTCTATATGCATGTATTTATGTATGTATGTCTGTATGTCTGTATGTATGTATGCTTGTATGTATGTATTTATGCCTATGTGTATGACTATATGTATGAATGTATGCCTATATGTATGTATGTATGCCTATATGTATTTATGTATGCCTATATGTATGTATGTATGTATGTATGTATTTATGCATGTATGTATGTATGTATGTATGTATGTATGTATGTATGTATGTATGTATGTATGTATTTATATATGCTTGTATGTATTTATGTGTGTTTGTATGTATGTATGTAAGGGTTTTGGGTTTATGGTATAGAAGGGTGAGGGTATAGGTTATAGGGATGAGGGTTGAGGTTTTTGGGTTTAGGGTTGAAGGTGTAGGGTTGAGGTTTGAGGGATTAGGGCTTAAGTAATAGGTTGAGGGTATAGGATAGAGGGTTGAGGGTTTATAGTTGAGGGATAATATTCAACTTGTTGAGTGTATAAAATTAAGTGTGTAAGGTATAGAGATTAGGGTTTAGGATATTGGGTGTAGGTTTTATGATATAGATTCAAGGTATAAGGCATAGGGTGAAGGGTTGAGAGTGTATGATTTAGGTTTTAAGCATAGGTTTGAGGGATAATATTCAAGATTTAGGGTATAAGGGTAAGGTTATAGGGTATAGGGATGAGGGTTTGTGGGTGTAGGGTTCAGGGTTTAAGGTATAGGGTTAAGGATCAAGGGATTAGAGCTTAAGTATATGGTTAAGGGTTGAGGATTTATAGTTGAGGGATAATGTTTAAGGTTGAGTGTCTGAAGTATAGGGTTTAGGGTTTAAGGTTGAGGGTATAAGGCAAAAGGTATGAGGGTTGAGGGTTTATAACATAAGTATGGGGTTGAGGGTATAGGGTATAAGGTTATTTACATAAGTATAAGGTTGAGGGTATAGGGTATAGGGTATAGGCAATGTTTTGGTGCTGACCTAATTTGAATTTGCACTGTTACGATGCATAGCCAAACTTGGAGAATGTTTTCAAGGCTAAAGATGATATAAATATGAGTTGAGTTGTTGAGATGTCAAGATATAGATGAGGATGATGAGAGTGATGTGAATCATAGAGTTGTAAAGTGTGAATTTGAGAAGTGCAGTGTGAGATTTCATGTGTTAGATTACTGAATGCAGTGAGAAGAAGGTGTCTACAATTCTTCAGAAAGATTGTGAAGGTGTTGATGATGTTGTGGTGGATTTTTTTGTTGCTTTGAGATGGATTTCTCATTGTAACATTCTTCTCTATCTTCCTTTCTATTATGGCAGTGAGCCCTATTGTATTTAATGTTGATATTACTTTATATTGTGAGTTGATCCTCACCATGGTTTTTCGCATCTTAGGTTTTCCACATAAATATAGTGTCTCTTTGTGTATGGTGTTGATGTGTTTCATTTTTTGTTATTTTCTTTCATGATAAATCATTCTAACAAATTAAGGGTTAATTGAATCAATGTGGATCTGAATGTTTGTGAGGGTTTTGAAGTTTTAAGGTACAACTGATTCACTCCCCCTCTCAGTTGTCTTGTGCATGCAATAGTTGGAACCATTACATATGACATATGATTTACAAGGTGGGTGACACCTAATCCTAATAGTGTTTCACTTAATTTCATGAGGATAAGTTACTTGCTAGATTATCTATAACAAGCTTGATTGATCATGCTTTCACATGGTTTTATTCATTTCTACATGCTTTTATCACTTAATTTGTACATTTAGCTAGTGATTTCATGGAACTTTTTCACTATAATATTAAGCCTAAGATAGTGTTACTAAAATTAAACAATGCAAAAAAAAAAAAAAAACACTATTTAAGGATTATATGTTGAGATTTTGGTTACTAAAATGAGTTTTCCCAGCTTCACTATTTCCTCATTTATGATTTACTTCCTTGTATGAGAGGACATGAATTTTGTAAGAATCGTCATTTATTTTTGGTTTATGCAATATAGTGTGTAAATATGAGAGTAATTTTTTGGAATATCCTTCTTTGCATCACAGTGTTTATAATATTTTTTCTCATTTCCATGAGGTACCACAACTACCACATTTGGAAAATAGGAGCAATAAGGATGTATCTATTGTTACTCACTTTGAATATCATCATGATCACATCAATATCAAGAGATTATATGAGTTCACTAAATTGGAGGAGAGTCCACATGTCATATTCAAATAACTATAAGAAAAAAATATAGTACTTTACCTATATAGTTAAACTAATGGATATATATACACTTACACCATACAAAGTTAAATTTTATGCATACTATTGAATTCATAGTACTGCACAAATATTTACATTGAATTGAAACATAAAAAATGAAGATTTAATAGACAAAGGTATGATACAAGTTAAGGATAAACATATATAATTACATAATATGGATTCTTCTAATGATGACTATATGGATTTAATAGTGCACTACATGTTGAAGTTTCACTTGACAAAAGAAGAACTATGTTTTGACATAACATCTAATTTGATTACTTCAAAGTATACATCCCTTTTGAGATCTTTACAATATACTTTTATTCATAGTGGAACACACAATGATGGCATGGGTAGTCCCTTGGGAGGCATGGATTATAGGGACACATTTTAAAGAACTATTGAGTTAGATGTACCTAATGGTAGGAACCTAATTGGTTGATTTTATTAAAATTACACTACAACAAAACATGCAATTAGCACCTAAAATAGTGCCGGATTTTAGTGCATTTGGAGTCCATGATTTGGACACTTATGCTGGCGCAAAACTCGGTGCCAAACTGCATGTCACTATGGCACTGGATTTAGCGTTGGCTTTAGCACTGGAGTTAGTGTCAGATTTAGCGTTGACTTTTGAAGCTTCCAGTTTGGCTTCCAATTTTTCTTCTTGTGTTGTTTCTAGGTTTGCTTCCAGTTTTTCTTCTTGTGTTTCTTCCAGGTTTTCTTCCAGTGTTGCTTCATGTGTTGCTTCTTGTGTTGCTTCCAGTTTGCTTCCAGTGTTGCTTCCAGTTTTGCTTCTTATTTTGCTTCCAGGTTTGCTTCCGATTTTGCTTCTTGTGTTGCTTCCAGGTTTGCTTCCAGTGTTGCTTCCAGTTTTGCTTCTTATGTTGCTTCCAGGTTTGCTTCCAGTTTTTCTTCTAGTTTTGCTTCTAGTGTTGCTTCCAAGTTTGCTTCCAGTTTTGCTTCTAGGTTTGCTTCTAGTTTTTCTTTTGGTTTTGCTTCCAAGTTTGCTTCTGGTTTTGCTTCCAATTTTGCTTCTAGTTTTTCTTCCAGTTTTGCTTCCAATTTTGCTTCCAGTTTTGATTCCAATTTTACTTCCAATATAGCGTCGCTTGTTGCATCTAGCTTTTCTTCCATGTTTGTGTCTTTTGTTACTTCTAATATGGCTTCTATTCTTGTATCTTTTGTTGCTTCTAAAAATGCTTCTTGTTTTGCTTCCATTTATTAATTTAATATGTTTTATTTCAATTTAATTAGTTAAATATATCATGCCTCTTAAATAACTCATATGATTATAGAGTAATTAATTTTATTATTTAACTCATATGATTAAATAACAAGATAATTATTATAACATGATCACATCTATAATTAAAACAAGTGAGTCAAATATCTATAATTTAATTGAATTTGACAACATCCATCTTAAACAGTAAATTAAAATCATCATACATAATAAATATCCATCCAAAAATCATCGACCACTTTCAATATATATAAATTCACAAGTCAATACTAATAAGATCATCATCATATATAATTAAAACAAGTGAAATTCAAATATGCCAATAGATCAATAACATGTAAAAATGATACATGTACAAATGATATAAGTACAAATGATAAATTATGTAACTCAAAATGATACAAGTCAAGATGATACATGTCCAAATGATATAAGTCAAAATGATACAACTCAATAATATGGTATTGCAGGCCGTGAAAATGATACATATGATAGTAACCATGAAAAGAGGCATCATAATGATATATCAACAATGATCCATGATGCAGTCTATATGATCATGAATATCACTGGATACTACCAGCAACTACCTCATCATCATCATCGCCATCATGATCATCATCGTCATCAGCCTCAATGTTGTATCTGCATCATCATCATCCTTTAAAATGAAAATTTATTATTTATTTCATGCAATAATCATATCAAAGTGCACATACCATAATAAAATTTCAAAAAAGTTACAACTAATATGCCATTCCAATGATGTAAAACATGCAACAATTCTAATAAACATTATTAAAATATGCCAACATTTGGTAGAAGAGGAAGAAAAATGACTGGAACTTTGGAGGCCCACCATAATGGATTTCGGTATTCAACCATGAGAGCAGAAGAGAGAGTTGATATCATGTATCAAAACATTAAGCATGCATTCTTCCAACCAATGGAAAAGGAGATGATTACTTTGCTTCATTTTCATTTGCATAACCATATCATGGTGTGAACCAAGAAGACCAAGGACCTCCTATTTTATATGGAGGTAATGGATGTGGTCCAAACTTTAGGAGGGCCAAGAAGGTCAATGTATGATCTTGATGAAATTGAGGAAGAACAACAAGAGAGGGATAGGAAAAATAAAATCAATGTAGAGTTTCAAGGATTTTCCAAGCGAGTAACAGAGCTATGGGAGTAGCCTCATCTAAAAGATTTTGAACTAGAGTTTGATATACCATTTAAAGAGCTTGGTTTTCATGGATTTCCTTTCAAAGCGTCTACTTTTATTGTTCCTATGGTAAACTGTTTGGTAGAGTTGGTGGAATTACCTTTCTTAGTAATCAATATTAGTGAGATTGAGATTGTTAACCTTGAGAGAGTAGGACTTGGGAAAAAGGCATTTGATATGGCTATTATTTTCAAAGACTTCAAGCAAGATGTACTCCACATTGACGCCATTCCTCAGTCTTCGCTTGATGGCATCAAGGAATGGTTGAACTCCATGGATATAAAGTATTATGAAAGCAGAATGAACTTGAACTGGCGGCCAATTTTAAAGACTATTACTAATGATCCAGATAAATTTATTGAAGATGGTGGTTAGGAATTTTTGAATATGGAAGTTAGTGATCAGAGCTACGAAGACCATGCCAATAAATACAACAACTTGAATGATGGATTGTGACCTCAAGTTAAAGACAAAGCATAATATATATTTGGATGATACAATTTGATAGGTAAATTAATGAATTGTAAAAATTAGATTACAAGTTAACTAATGAATTGTAAAAAATAGGTTTTTGTAGTTTATATTCATATCGCCGATTACGTTGCATTGCACATCTTTCAAACTCAAAGCATTACTTCACATTGCATAACTAATAACTAGATGTTAATAGATGACAAAATTTCAATTACAATATAGTTTTTACAAAGTCAACCTAAGCAGTTATGCAATTACTTCACATTGCATAGCTAATAACTAGGAGCAACTTCCAATTGCATTTGCTTGTCATGGCATTCTATGAGACCACATTTCTTTGAGGCATTTTTTCAAGCAGTTCGCTGCCTTGTCTATGCTACCACATTTTTCATACATGTCTACCAAAGCATTTTATCAAATAATTCACTACCTTGTTATGATGGCTAAAAGCCTAAAACAAGTTCTTTCAAACAAGCTATGGATGCTTGGAAAAAATCTATCAAAGCATAATAGTAAGCAATAACATAGAAAAGACAGTGAATTGTTTGAAAAAATGCGTCAAATAAATGTGGTGATGGAATTCCATGACAAGCCATAGACAAGGCAGTGAACTATTTAAAAAATTCCTCAAATAAATGTGATCTCATGGTGATGGAATACCATGACAATCAAATTTCTTTTGATTGTCATGGCATTCCATCACCATGAGACCTCATTTTTTTGAGACAATTTTTTTAAAGAATTCACTACCTTGTCTACTACCACATTTTTCAAACATGTCTATCAAATCATTTTATCAAACATTTCATTGCCTTGCTACTATGGCTAAAAAACTAAAATAGGTGCTTTCGAACAAGCTATGGATGCTTGGAAAAAATAAATCAAAGCATAATAGTAAGCAATAGCATAGACAAGGCAATGAACTGTTTGAAAAAAATGCCTCAAACAAATGTGGTCTCATGATGATGGAATTCCACGACAAGAAAATTGTTATGGATTGTCATGGCATACCATCACCACGAGACCACATTTCTTGGAGGCATTTTTCCAAATAGTTTGTTGCCTTGTCTATGCTACCACATTTTTCATACATGTCTACCAAAGAATTTTATCAAATAGTTCATTTCCTTGCTACTGTGGCTAAAAGCCTAAAACAAGTGATTTCAAACAAGCTATGGATGCTTGGAAAAAATCTATCAAAGCATAATAATAAGCAATAGCATAGAAAAGGCAGTGAACTGTTTGAAAAAATTCCTCAAAGAAATGTGGTCTCAATGTGCTTGTCATGGCATTCCATCACCATGAGACCACATTTCTTTGAGGCATTTTTTCAAACAGTTCACTGCCTTTTCTATGCTACCACATTTTTCATACATGTCTACCAAATCATTTTATCAAACAATTCACTTCCTTGCTGCTATGGCTAAAATTCTAAAATAGGTGCTCTCAAACAAGCTATGGATGCTTGGAAAAAATCTATCAAAGTGTAATAGTAAGCAATAGAATAGACAAGGTAGTGAATTGTTAGAAAAAATGCCTCAAATAAATGTGGTATCATGGTGATGGAATGCCATGACAGGAAAATTCCCTGGATTGTCATGGCATTCCATCACCATGACACCACATTTCTTTGAGGAATTTTTTCAAACAATTTACAACCTTGTCTATGCTACCAAATTTTTCATACATGTCTACCAAAGCATGTTATCAAACAGTTCAATGTCTTGCTACTATGGCTAAGAGCCTAAAACAAGTTCTTTCAAACAAGCTATGGATGTTTGGAAAAAATCTATCAAAGCATAATAGTAAGCAATAGCATAGACATGAAATGAAGTAGTTGAAAAGATGCATCAAAGAAATGTGGTCTCATGGTGATGGAATGTCATGACAATCCAAAGAAATTCTCTTGTCATGGAATTCATCATGAAATTCCATCACCATGAGACCACATTTCTTTGAGGCATTTTTTTCAAAAGTTCACTGCCTTGTCTATGCTACCACATTTTTCATACATGTCTACCAAATCATTTTATCAAATAGTTCACCGCCTTGCTGCAATGGCTAAAATCCTAAAATAGGTGATTTCGAACAAGCTATTGATGCTTGGAAAAAATCTATCAAAGCATAATAGTAAGCAATAGCATAGACAAGGTAGTGAACTAGTTGAAAAATTGCCTCAAAGAAATGTCATCTCATGGCATTCCATCACCATGAGACCACATTTATTTGAGGTATTTTTCAACCAGTTCACTGCCTTGTCTATGCTACCGCATTTTTCATACATGTCTACCAAAGCATTTCATTAAACAGTTTATTGCCTTGCTGCTATGGCTAAAAGCCTAAAACAAGTACTTTCAAACAAGCATTTCATCAATTTTTGTAATTCATCGACTACTTTTATGACACTTACATAGATAGTTGTGTCATGCATGCCAGCCTCCCTATTGAAATGTGCTAACTCCATTTGATTTTGTTCAAGTTGTCTACTAGGCCTATTAACATCTAGGTTTTGCATGAATACGACATGGTCCCTAATTTGATCCCAATATTGGCATAACCTAGCCACTTGTGTGATTAAAATCCCCATCACCTTTGAAAACCATCTACAAAGAGCCAATTTTTTTGCATAGGTACTTGAAAATGCATTGTGAAGGCACATTGAGTTAAACCAAATAAGTTTGGTTTTGAACCAATAGTTTAGATCATGTTGGAGTGATGCATTATGAATTAACAACTTAGAAGAAGCCACACACACACACAAGAAGCTTGGAGGATATATGTTGAATAGTCAAGGGACGATACCAAGACATTAGGTCCGACCAAAGGTAATGTGTCACATACCGATTGGGCCACACATGCTTAGGAACCACCATGTTCTTCAAAGAAGTGTCACATGAAACCTGTCAATAGGCCACTATAATAAGCGCATTGCCATATAGGTAGAAGATTGGGTCTTCCATTTCCATTTGGTGACAAGTGGAAAACCATCATACAAATTTAAGTGTGCATGAGATGGAGAACTAAAGATAGTGCCAACATAGGCTCTAGTTGGGGATGAGGATCACTTGTTGACACTACAAGAATCCATGAACTCTAGGTGGCAGATCAAAAATTAAAAGGAGTGGGGAATGACGACAGTAAAACAAAAAAATGCATAAGAAAGTATACACATAAATAAAACATAGATACACAATGAAAAAACAAAGAAGGGAAACTCACATGCAACATAGAAATATATCAGAGAGAAACTGCATAAATTGTGCCATTATAGAAAATCAATGTAAGACAAGGCTTGCATACCAACTCATGGCCTGTGACCACAAGGAAAATTGATCCATAAACTTCCCTCTGTCGAAGACAAAATTTTCAAATGAATTTCACATGAATAGACTAGTAATGTGATCCAAGAGTAGCTACAAAATAGGGTAGATCATATGATCCTACAATAACACATGAGAATAACTATAACTATACAACCATGGGAAATGTGAACAATATGCTTGCTCCACCTTACTATTAGATTTGTCTTGAGCACATATGGAAAAACCATATACATATCGATTAGCTAAATCAACAAACAAATAAAGGCTCATAGAAAGACAAAAATATTGGAATTTCGTGTGCACAATGTCATATTGAGCACCTACATCTCCATATTGAGCACCTACATCTCCATATGAGTCAAGCAATCAAATTAATTTAAGAAACCAAGAAATTTTGTTTACTTTTGCTAAAAGATAATAAGGATGATAGATTGGGAATTTCTACTATCACTAACTTGAAATTGAAAGTCTAATATGAGGTTTTGTCATCTTTTCAAAAAGTCTTCTATGAGCCAAAAGAGTTGCCACCAAGAAGAGAGGTGGAGAATGAGATTCAACCCCTACCTAATCTCTTTTACCAAACATTAGATTGTATTGGTAATCTCTTTTAGAAAGCAATGGGATCAAGAAACGACTTTAGGATATGCTTGAACAAGGGGTTATATACCCTAGTACTCCACCTTGCGGTTCATCTATTGTGATGATAGAAAAGAAAGATGGCTCTTGGAGGCTTTATATTAACTACCAAGAACTAAAATCACCATTAAAAATAGATTTCCTCTTCCAAGGATAGACTAATTGTTATACCAACTCTAACGTGCAAAATATTATACTAAGTTGGATCTTAAATTAAGTTATCATTAGGTGCACATGAAAAATAAGATACATGGAAGACTACATTTAAAACTAAGCAAGGACTTTATGAATTGTTAGTTTTTCCTTCTAATTTGTGTAATGCACCAGCTCCTTTTATAAGACTTATGAATGATTTGCTAAGGGATATCATAGATAGTTGTGTGATTATATGTCTAGATGACATCCTAATTTACAATGCTATATGGGAAGATGAAACAAGGGTCATGAAACACTATGATGTTGTACATGACAAAATGAAAACAATAGAAACAAATCTATGTGTTTTTCAAGACTATTACTAGGTCCAAGATGAAAAGTTAACTCTAGAAATTGCAAGTGAAATTATTAATCAAAGGAGTATATCGAGAGCTTACAAAATTGGGATGCATGTTTCCTATTATGGTTCTTCGCTTGCAATAAGTTATATATTTCAACATCTAGTAGAAAGAGTGTAATTAGAATCCTACTATCTCTAGTTAAAAGTGTTGACACCATTGGCCAAGGCTGAAAATAAAATATATGTTGTGTTGATTTTGTGAATATTAAATTCCTCGAGCTCCCTTTGGGTGGTTTTTGTTTTTGCTAAGTACCAACCCATGCCTAATCTTTTTGAACTTCAATCGGGCCCCTTTTTTAGAACTTCATCTGCTACAGCCACATGTCCGCCAGGTGCTCTTCGCAAGGAATCCTTCCTTCACTCTCCTATCATCTTCTGCCATGCTTCCACGTGTTGACACCACAGGCACTTTGAGGCTGCTTCCCTTCACTTTTCAATCGGGCTTCATCCACATGCCACTTATTGACGATCTGCATTCACTTTTTGGTGGACCCCACAATCAGCGTTGATGGTAAAGACTACTTCCACATGTCTTCACCGCGGGGTATTTTTATCGCGAGGAGGAAACAACGAACGAGCCCCAACCTATTGCCACGTGTCTCTTTTGCAGGGACTTCATATAAGGGAAGGCGAGAGCAAGTAGCGTGCCCTGCTAGATTGCCATGTGTTCCAACTGCCTTCATGGGTGAATGATACATGTCTGCAAAAGATTTTGCTGAGACCACTACCATCGTTTGGAGGGGATGCATCTATTTGAGGAGTGACTACATTCCATGGCCCAAATATTTTCTGTTGCAATAACCGAAGGAAATCATTGCTATAGACATCAGTATTCATGATTAAGGAATCTTTCTATTGCTAGCTCACCAGGATGTGGGATTTTTTATCTATATATATAGTTCTTCCTTCTGAAAATGAGTTCGAAAGATACCGAAAATTTAGGAAAAAGACACTAGGCCTTTTGTGTTTCTTTTAAATTATTGTATAAGACTCTCAAACTGTGTCATCGTTCAACCTTTCTATTTTCTTAAGCTATTTGATAAAACATTAAACTATGTCATTGTTGTCCTAGATTGTTTATTTGCAGAACTTCTATAATTTCAATATAAACTTGCTAATTTAGACCATGTCTTTTGACTCTTCTTTTTAGTAAATATATATGAGAATTATTTTATATCATTAGATAAATTATTCAGATTTTCATCTCTAATTTTTCTTATTCTAGGACATAGCAAATTGTTGAATGAGCCCTTAAATCGCATCCAAAAGATTGATTTATCATGCCTTACATCTAAATCTTGGTGCATCACCTTAGTTAGATCTTTATTGTTTATATATGCTTCCTTTTCCCATTCCAAACCCCAATTATAGAAGAAGCCGACTTCTTTAAAAACCCGAAGGTCACTCAGTTTAGCACAATTGGTCCCCCCATTAACTGAGTTTCCCATAAAGGATGTTACCTTGCCAATTTTTGGCATCAACAGTTTCTTTTTTCTGGCACGCCTGGTGGGACTGCTTAAATGAATCTAAATATAAAGAGGGTGCATGAGCCATTGGCCTACTACTAGGTCCCAAACAACGAATAACCTTGGTTTGTTAGTGCCGCCACTTGGAACAGTACAAGCTGGAACCCATATACTAAATTTTCCACTCCCTCCACCCCTTTTTCTATCCATGTTTCCAATCAGTAATAGAAATTATGTGGTGTAGGATGCCGAAAGTCCTCTTGTAGCACTAGTAGCACTCACCGTTTGGGCCCCTATCTCGGTTTTCACTTTAAAAGCTATACCTAAATTTATTGGGGATGGCTCAAGAACACCATCTGAACATCTGCAAGATGTGACAGACATATGTTTGGTTCATAGAGTTCAAACCAAAATATAGCACTAAGGTTGGTCGTAGCCTCTTTCAGAGGTAAAGCATTGGATTGGTACCACACCCTGCAAGCTAATACTATCACTATCTAGGATCAACTCAGAGACCCTTTCTATGAAAGATTCTCAATTGATGGAAATAGGTCCACACAATATCATCAGCTGGAAATCATAAAATGGGCCCCATATGAAGCCATGGATGACTTCAACGCTCAGTTCCATATAACTTGGTAGAGAATTCAGGCCACTATTTTCTCGTCGGTTGATTTGGCATTCATGTTCTACTTGAAATCCATTAGCGTTGACATCTTGATGATGATCCAATCCCTTGGCGGAACCACTCTATCGGGTGCATACAACATCACAATCAAAGCGGAGAACAATCTAATAGACATCAAAAAATTTATGCCTTGGCCCATCATGCCTATGTTTCCTAAGATATCAGTTCCCGCCCAAGAGATGTCATCTACCAATGTGCCTGATCCTCCCCAATCTATGTACACGTATCTGAGCGCACCTCAGAATGTTGCTTCTACATCCAACTCTTCAAAGGATGAGATGAGTGATGTTAAGGAAATGTTGCAGACCATCACCAACGAAATAACTATCATCAAACGGAACCAGTATGCACCTTCGAAGGTAACCTATCAAAATTATCAAGGCGGAAGACCTTCTTACCAGTAAAACTAGTTCCAAGGAGGCTCGCACACAAATCCACAGGCACAAACAACTAATCAAATAGTACCAGCATCTTCTCCATTATAGAGTGCTAACCCAAGCTCGAGTAGAGAGCTGACAGTGGGGAAAAATAATTTAGTCGATAACATCAACCCCTGGTGCTTCCCCTACGATGACACACATATGCCCTGAAATTTCCCACATGGAAATCTACAACAAAAGGTGGCAGAACAACGCAGTCAAGGTGTGGCGTCAGACCATGGAGGTTATGTATATGCCTCTCCACAAATGGAAAATATGGTACTCACTGCGCAAATGCAAGGGATGTCCTTGGAAAAAAAAATGGATATTTCTCTTGATCACACACTCTTCTCATGGATGGAAGAAGAAGATGCGGTGTTTGCAAATGATGCCTCTACATCGAAAGCCCCACAAGTGTAATCAGATTAAAACACTCACTCAAAAAGGAGATTCATGAGAAAACCAATAATCCCACAACTAGTCAGTCCATAGCCCAAAAGTGCTTCCGAAAAGACACCTGGTACCTCCACAGTGGTACAACAATGCTCATCATGAAGTGAAATTGTTGTAATCAGAGCTATGGAGTAGAAGCCCTCAAATCCACCACTATTTAATGTGGTGGAACAATTGAATAAATCTTCCACTAATGTGTCCCTGTGGGATATCTTAGCTATTCTGGAATAGAAGACATTGCTACGGAAAGCTCTCCAGGAGGATCCGATCATTGAGCCAACAGAGAAATTGCTCAAGGGAAAGGCTGTTGACCTACCTCCCCCTACCAAATTTCTCACAAATAGTACAGAAGAAGCCTCTACCAAGGTTAGAGATAAGCCAAAACTAAAACCTTTCTCCCTAACTCTTATTGTGGGAGAGAAATTAATGCACAATGCCAGGATTGACTTCAGTGCTAGCACTGCCATCATGCCCAAGCAAATAGCTAAAGCCCTAGGACTTAGCTATGAACCTTTAAAGAGGGGGGTTATGCAACTTGATGGGAACAAATTTGAAATCATGGGTGTCATCAAAGACCTACCCTTGACTTTGTTCTCCTACCCTAGCATCACAATTCTGCAAGATATTGTGATCATAGACATTCCCCCCATGTTCAGCCTCTGCCTATCCCAAGAATTCACTTCAAAGATAGGTGGGTATCTTTCTCTAGACTGATCACACTTGATCCTAAGGACCAAGCATGGAGCTAAAATGAAAATAGTGTTCGAAGATCTGAATTTAGAACATGTGGCCAATGAAGCCATGATCAACTTTGAGGCTGCTCATTCCTCTTTCACCAAGGAGGAAACATATTGCACTGAGTTACTAGAGGATGAAAAAGTGACCAAAGATTGGACTGATCAAGAAGAAGTTCTCTTGAGAATATATATAGATATTGATCCTTTCAGGAAACTATCATGCTACCGGGTTAGGCACCTATGTCATCTATGATGAAGATCAAGTGCTTCTGAAGGTCGTGAAGGAACCTGAAAGTAATCAAGCTTCAGAGCTATGGACGTTGTATTTTGAGGGAGCAAGATACAAAGTTAGCATAGGAGCCAGGATATATTTGATATCCCCACACAATGAAAAGACACTTTGGTCCTTCTGCTTCCAATTCACTTGTTCAAACAATGAAGTTGAATATGAAGGCTTAGTGCAAAGTCTAAGCCTTATGGAGTGAATGGGCATCAAGAAATTAATGGTGTTCAGAGATTCTGAACTAGTAGTCAACCAAGTCCAAGGGATTTTCATAGCCAAGAATGTCTGCATGAGATCCTATAGACATAGAGTCTGGGACCTGATTGAGGTTTTCAAAGCCTTCAACATCCAGATAGTGCCTTGAGAACAAAATGTTGATGCAGACCGCATGACCGCAATCAGATCTCAGTCTAACCTTTCCTCTGACCTAATTCATAACAAACACTCTATATGAGTGATAGTCCGACTAACAATTCTAGATAATGATTAGAGCTGGAAAGTGTTTGAAAATGATGAAAACATCGCATCATTTATCCAACAGTTGGGAGAGTTTTCTGACCAACTCCAATCGAAGATTGTCGAGGCCTATGATAGAAAAATCATTCAGCTAAGATCCAATAAGCTTCCGAAGGGATTGTTCACTCTCAAAAACCTGTTTGGTTGTGACGATGCAAGAAATGACAAAAGAAAGTTTGTAGCGAACAAAAGCAACTATGCAGACCTTCAGGTCAGAGATGGAAGAAAGCTCAAAGTTGGGAAGGAAGTTCTACATCGCGATAAGGAGAGGCTCATCAAATTCTATGAGAAGTATAAAGGAGTAGTGGCTTGGTCATATGATGACCTCAAGTGATATGATCCCAAAATCATCCAGCATATAATAGAGCTGACAAAAGGTGCAAAAACCATCCACCAAAAGAAGAGACCAGTGAATCTAAAGATTGAAGCCTTGATGGCGCAAGAGCTAACATAGCTATTGGGACATGTAGTGTCCAAAGAAGGAATTGCAATTGATCTTGAGCAAGTGAAGGCAATCAGAGAGCTTCCCCTACTGGTCAACAAGAAAGGAGTCCAGTCTTTCCCGGGGAAGGTAAATTTTGTGAGCAAATTCATTTTGGATTTTGCAGGGATAATTAGACCAATCAATTTGATGCTAAAAAAGGATCAATTATTCAAATGGACTAAAGAAGCTAGAGAGGCCTTCGAGAAGGTTAAGGATGCTATTTCTTCAGCTCCTATGTTGGTCAATCCAGACCTGTCAAAGGACTTCATAATGTATGTATTCAATAGAAAGTCGAGCACTGCTACTGTCTTAACTCAAAAAGATGATGAAAGAAATGGAGAACATCCGATAGCATTTCACTCCCAGACCCTAAAAGAATATGAGACAAACTACAACTTTATCAAGAGGTAAGCATTTGTGATTGTTAAGGGACTCAAGAAGTTTTGACACCTCATATCTTGCAATAAGGTGATTGTTTATGTTGCGCATTCTAGTGTGCATGAGTACATCATGGAAGGAGAGATCACCGAAAAAAGGGCCAATTGGATCACTAAGATCCTTGAATACGACATTGAGGTCAGGCCTAGAAAGACTATCTAAGGAAGAGGATTGTGCGAATATCTGGTGCACGATGAGGAAATGACAACTGAAGAAGAGCAATTGGAGCTAATTCTAACAAATGATTCCGAGTCCAAAGGTTGTTGGTTGGTGGACAGAGTAAGGTTTATGCACATAGGAAAATACCCATCAGGCCTTCCTTCTCAAAAGAGAAGATTTTACAGACTGTAGAACAGTGGATATTCACTCATCCAATGGATCCTTCTCAAAAGAAACTTCAACGGTGTTCTATTGTCGTGTGTCATCATGGAGCAAGCAAAAATAATTCTTGACACTTTCCACAATAGTCTTGTGGGCGGATACTTCTCTGTGAAGACCACCGCCATCAAAATCATGTGCGTTGGGTACTTCTGGCCTAGGCTATTCAATGACTCATACTCCTTGGTAAAAGCCTGCAAGGAATTCCAATTCTTCGTAGGAAGAAGAAAAAACTATGCAATGCCTCTCAACCTAATAGTGGTTGATGAGCCTTTCACACAATGGGGCCTTGATTTTATTGGGATGATCAATCCTACCTCTAGTGTCAGACACAAATAGATTCTAATGGCCATAGACTACTTTACTAGGTGGATTGAAGCCATGCCCCTAAAGAATGCAACAGAGGTGGAGATAGTGGACTTCCTTGAGGAACTGGTAACTAGATTTAGCCCATCGAAGACCATCATCTCTGACAATGCCAAGGATTTCCTAGGCTCTAAGCTATGTTGGTTCGCACTCGTGCATGGCATATTCTTGAAAACATCATCAAATTACTACCCATAAGGGAATGGCCTGGCTGATTCAACTAACAAAAATTTAGTTTGACTCATTAAAAGAATTGGGTCGGAACACCAAATAGAATGGCACAAAAACCTTTGGGTAGCACTCTGGGTTGATCACATAACTCCCAAGCAAGTCTTGAAGACTCCCCCGTATGAGCTAGTGTATGGGAAAGAAGCGTTATTGCCTATCTCTATGGAGATTTTGGTGTTGCAACTGCTCAAATCTCTCAAGGTAGAACAAAACAACACCATGGAGGTTCGATTGGCCGAGTTGTTGGAAGTGCAGGAAAAAAGGGAAAAGGCCCTGATATCCATGTCCAACCGCCAACAGGTGGTTAAGAGATGGTTCGAAAGGAAAGCCTTGGACCAAGGTCTAAAGTGCGGAGACCTAGTGTTAAAATTCAACGAAAGGGTTGCAAAGCCAGGCCAACACGGAAAGTTCGATAGTCTGTGGGAAGGCACTTTCAAAATAATTCAATGCAAGCAACACAATGCATTCAAATTAGAAAATATCGAGAATGAAGCATTGGGTATTCTAGTTAACGAAATTCACCTAAAATTGTTTAATTAAGCTTTAGTATTATGCCGCCAGTGTAAATATGTAAATAGTGTAATTATTTTCCTTCATATTTTTTGTCAGTCGGTCTTTCAATTTTCATCCATAGTGCAAGGAAGCAGGAAAATAAATGCAACCCATGAAGTAGAAAAATGAAATCATATGTGGAAAATTGAAATGAAAGCATATGTGCAGAAAATTTAAGCAACACCCATATGCGAAGAAGAAAGGAGAACCCATCTTGAAAAATCAAAATCCAAGCAAAGGAGACAAAAATTTGGTATAAGTTGTCTATTCATTATATATGGAAATATATACTTTGGTAATACATTTCAAAATGGCTCTAAATCCATGCTTTTAGAGTATATCTATATATTCTACAATTTCTTCATATCTATGTGTGGTAAGGCCTTTTTCAAGCATATATACAAAAAAAGGATTAACAAAGTGATGATTTCTTAAAACATAAAAGTTTTTTTTAGTCTCAAGAAGGGGAAATGGAGGCATCAACAACAACATCTAGAATAACGTCACCAGCAAGAGTGGTAACATGACCAACAACAGCACCCACAGGAGCAATAGTGAGTAGCAAAGGGAACACCAAGTTCCTGAGGTTCGTGTACCAATCAACATTGTAGAAGGAACCACATTGTAGTAGTGAAACAGGAAGTGGAAGGAATGGGTCACCCTTTGACAATGCTCTTCATGTGACTGGATGTGAAACCCACTCAAGAACAATACCCATGGCACTATTGCATCTTCTTCAATATACTTTTGAAGGTCACTCACCGTTGGCAGGCCCAGACCAAATGCAACATTCACCACCACCTCTCTGAGGCCTCCTAGGTACTTCTTCGGAAATACTTCAAGCACCAGGCAAAGAATCAGCGGCTTGGGAACCTGGATGTCAAGCATAGACATGATGAAGTGAGAACAAACAATAGTATTGACCCGATATTTATCCTCATACTCAATGCGGTCCCTCCCCAGAACCCACTTCATGGCTATTATCGCTAGTGAATGCTTATTGTTGGTCATTCTTTTTAGTCACCTATTCAAGATTTCACCTAGGAATGTTGTTTGGGATTTGTTGCAAACTAGCCTAATAGGGGTATTCATGGTAGCAAACTCTATGCAACTATCTGATACTAATCTCTATGTTACTGCCTAAGTCTAGCTCTACACAAATGCTAATGCTAAATTCTACCTAACTTCCTATTACCAATTCTGCTCAAATTTCTAAGTGTGATTTTTCTATTGCCTAAGCACCTATTTATAGAAATAGGAAGGATATGCATGGTAATTTGCATGCCATAAGCATGATTATAATCGAGTACTAACTTGAAAATCCCACCAGAGCTTGCTCGAATTTCTCACCAGTTGCATCTGCTAGGAACGAATTACTGCGTGCAAAATTAATAAGAGGTAATTAAGTATCGCCAATTGGTGGCATTCCCAAGTGATCGTCTATACAGCTAGATGATGATGTATCAATCTACAGGCACTTCTCAAACTCCAAAGAGGAACTCATATCTTTTCAATTAATTATTGCGTCTTTGGCCTAATTATTCTCTTTGGGATATTGATTGCCAAGGCATGCGAAAGCCTAAACCACCTTCAAATTGTCGGCTCAATTTCCAAGGAAATCATGTTGTACAACATGATTTCCAAATCATCATTATGAATTATGGTCATTTCAAAATGGCAAGTAATTCATTTCGCACAAGCAAAAGAGTTGGCGGTACATGCCAAATTTAATGCTAAAAGGCTAGCATTGTTGGATACCCCAAGAAAAGAAATAGCTAAGTATTGCATGCAAGAAACTAATATTGTGAGAAATTTTGAGCACGCTACCAAGAGCAAAGGAGTTTTGAGCATAGACAGAGCCAAAGTGAATTGTAGAGAATTTTAACATAGCCAAAATTTACAGTACCCTGAAATGGCTGGAAGTTCTCAGATGGAGGCATAGGCTAAGGCAACCCAAAGCTTGTATGACCACATGATAGCAACCATGACCCTAGCCAATCCCAAAACTTACATGGAACAAAGCCAAATAAAGGAGGAATGGGATAATATCCATGACCCCATCCTTGCGAAGAACCCTAAGACTCTTAGGGAAGGAGATTGCGAAAGAATGAAAAGGGATGATAGCACACAAAAAATGGCATATAAACTATGGTTCAACGGTCTTCCGCAGTATATGGTCCCCTTTGTGCATTACTACCCTGAGCTCGTTCACAAGGCCATTGAACATTTCAACCTAGATACCAACACCATCGAAGGTCAGACACTAAGAGTCAACATCAGTGAAGACGCTATCTAGAGCATGTTGTGTATCCCAGTGAGCCACTCTAAAGTGGACAGAATGGAGACATTTACTCCAGAAATGTGGGTGCACCTTTTGGAAAGATAGGCAAAGCTTTGAACTTTTATAATGTGGAAACGTAGAGGCCTCAAGAATTTTGCAACGAGCCACCAAAAATTCCATTTGTGCACAATGCCTTCAAACAAGATATGCAAGATGTGCTCTATATGATGGCATTTGTTTATGGCTTGGATGAAGACAAATGGGTGCATGAATTTTAGTTGGGTTTGGGTTTTCAGCTACGTAGGAAAAAGTCCTTATTCTAGTATGAATTCACAGGAGTCATTTACCATGAAATGATGAGCCAAATATGAGAGTACAAGATGCAATGCAAGTTCAGGTTTCCTTCTTTACTTGCTCATATGTTCTTACACCAGAAACCCGACTTCTTTAGTAGAAAGATGTTGTTATCCATTTTTACCGATAAGAGAGCCAAAAAGCCAGTTTCTGTATGGACTCCCCTCCTTTCTGCAACACATGATTATTATGCATTTTTGAATTTTTTCTTAATTCTGATTTTGCGAGACTTTGATAAGGATGGTTGTCTCTATTGGCTTTCCTCTGACCAAACGGAGTGGATGTAGAGCTTCACTCCTAAATGCGACTAGTTCCTCGAGAGGTATTTTATATTCATCTACATGTGCGGCTTTACCGAGGAGCCTTTCTAGCTCCCATAGTGTGTCACACACAAGGTATTGGTCCTTGAGATGTTTTGGTAGATTTCCATTATTGATTATAAATTTTGTGGAGGAAAGGGCAAGAGAGGATTTTTCAAATGCCCGCTAACCTTCAAATGGGTGGTAATGGCAAAAAAGCAATCGCATAAGCTGAAGAAAGCAAAGATAGCTCATCTAGGGTTAGTGATGATCTATGAAAAGTGGCAGTACAACCCTTTGCTGACTTAGGTAATGAATTCATCAAGGTAACCCACAACCCTCAGCCATATTGGGAAAAGCGGCAGAGTCTGATGGAGGAGCATGATGATCTATTGGTGGACCTAGCCTATATTCCTATCGATGATAGTAGGCTGCCATGGCTGCAATTTTACCTCTGGTTAGCAAAGTATAATGAGAAGCACCAAATAGGGGCTACCCTCCATAGTGAGTTGTCAAGGAAAGAAAACTAGAACAAGGAAAGAATTAAAGATTTATGGATCTACCGACAAGAAATCCAATGCCTTGATGCTCCTTACTGGAGTGTAGAGACGAATGAAAGATTTGATAAATTATGGGACGACACACATACTAATTTTGATGTGAGCGATGAAGAAGATTTTGACCCAGAGGAGTCTGAAACACATACAGAGAAGGGAAAGGAGAAGTTAAGTGAAGTATAGACAGCCCCAATACAACAAAAAGAAAAGGAAATGAAGCAGCCTAGCAAAGTCTCTTCAAATGTGTGGTTCAATATATCATGGTCGGGAGCCTTGCATACACACACCTGGACCACAAAAAGGTCAAAAAAAACCCAGTAGCAATAGTCGGAGACAGTACAGGTGGAAGAATTACCACCCAACAAGAGGCAACACATGGATGCAACTAAAGAAGAGAGTTCGCAAGAGCCCATAACAAGCTTGGGACCCGCAATAAGCATAGAGCCAGAGACGAGCCAAGGATCACAGTCATCCGTGCCACAGGTAACTTTTTCTCCCTCTTCTCTTGTTTCACAATCTTTAGTTTCTCCTACTATGTTCGTGGCACCCCTCACTCCAAGTGTCAACCCTTCCTTTTCCACTTCTACCACAACGGTTGCGGGAGGTTTCTCCCAGTTCTCCTAGGTGAGACCATTTTCCTTGAATCCTCCATGGACCTTTCTTCCTTTTGTTGCTACCCAATCCACATCTGCTATCACCTCTCTTTCTACATTCGTGGCCACCATTGATACCCCTCCTACTACTACTATATCAGGCTCAACTCAATCTGTCCAGTAGATGGAATCTACCATGACCTTGCTACCGCCACAACACCTAATGAGTCCTCCCACTGGTTCACAAACTAGGTTTTGGCATATTCCTCCTTTCTCCCCAAAAATAGTCAATCTTCTGAAGAAGAAAACATCTAGAACCACTACCCTCTCATTCCCTTTCGCCCTTCCTCTCGGTGCATCTTTCGCAGGTGGGCTAGTTAGGTCGCCAACACAATTTATGGCGGAGGGAAATAAAACAAAAGAAGCGTGGGCTATCATGATGTAGAAGCAAAAGGCCAAGGATGCTAAGAGACCAACCAAGCCAAAGGTACAGACTATCTTAAATGAGGCCCATCAATCACTACATTTCACAACCATGTATCTGCCTATCATCAAACCACAGGGGGAAATGCAACCCGACGATTACAACATGTATGCCATGGGACTTGATCTAAGCATAGCCCAACTGCAAGACAACGTTGAGCTCATAGAGGAGACACAATAGGTGGTGACCACCGAATTCCTCAAGTTCGATCGCTAGCTAAAGAAGAGAGAAGAAGAGCTAAAAGTTGTCAAGGAGAGATTTGAGGTTCTTTTGGTGAGGGAAAAGGCGAAGGATACAAAAATTGTGCACTTATCAAAGAAAGCACAAGTAGAGAAGGCTAAACTCTGAGAAGAACTTGCAAAGTTCCAATCCTATGATCCCAACCTGGTCATTGAACTTTAGCAGAAAAATGAAGAATTGTAGGACCAATTGGTTCAGGCGAAGCAAGAGGTGCAACAAAAACATGAGGATTTTGGGCATCAACGCACTCAATTAGAGCAAAAAATGCAGTAGAAGGGCACAAATTTTGAGGTTTGAAAGGTCCAATTGGAGAAGGAACTCCAGGAGATGAGTCTTTCCCTTGAGACAGAATCAACAAAAAAAATTGGGCCAAAGAAAAATGGCTCACCGAATGGAAGAATTTGTAAGAGCAACTTTCGATCCCAAACAAAAGGGTTGTGGAACTGACATAGGATGTTGGATCAAGAGATGCAGAGATCAGTATTTTAAAGAGTCTTCCCCAACCCCATTTTGCCTAGTCGGACCTCCTTCTAGTGGCTTGGAAATTATACATTTCATACTGGGAAAAGGTCAAGGCCTTTTGCCTGACCCTTCAACTGACACTCCAATTTATGGTGGAGGCGACAAGTTTAGGCAAGGAAGTTCATGGGGTGATTGAGCGGTTCCTGCAAATCATCGCATAGAAGGTTCCTGAGGTGAAAAAACTATTGGATAAGCTATACATGGTCTCGGATGAGGACTTAGCAAACGCAAGGATCAGGGATAGGAAGGTCATTGCCAAAACAACAAATAGGTTCATCCACTTCCATGCGGCCATCCTCCATGCTAGCGAGTGCAATGCCACACTGGACCAAACCATGAATAGCTTGTGGGCTAGGTTCTCCCATCTAACTCAGATGGGATTACCCTCCTTGTTTCTTTCCAATGACTTGGTGGCGACTGCGGAGCAGATTGCAGCAAAGATATAAGAGAAGCAACAAGACACACCCACTTCTAGAGCTTCAGTCAACCCCCTACTGTAGGGGATATTGAAGGCGTCACTCATCAGATTGTGCGACTGCTCTTCCAACTCAAGTTTGGGGCCGGTATATATGCAACATTGCCTTACAAAGAAAAGATCGATCTGAGTGGAGCATAAAAATCTGTGTGACATATCGACACCATTTGAGGCTGACTGGCTACCTCTGTAGGCTGCTCTCTCTAAGCTTTGATTGTGTCATCCAATGGATAGGACTCTGGTCTGCAAGCCAAAAAAAATTTGGGTTCCTCCTTTCGCAGGTGAAATGCCCCTGATAGTCACCAAAAGTTGTGAATATTAAATTCCTCAAGCTCCCTTTGGGTGGTTTTTGTTTTTGCTAAGTATCGGCCTACACCTCATCTTTTTGAACTTCAATCAGGCCCCTTTTGTATAACTTCATCTGTTTCTGCCACATGTCCACTAGGTGCTCTCGGTAGGGAATCCTTCCTTCACTCTCCTATAAGCTTCTGTCATGCTTCCACGTGTTGACACCATGGGAACTTTGAGGCTGCTTCCCTTCACTTTTCAATTGGGCGTCATCCGCATGCCACGTATTGACTATCCACGTTCACTTTTTGGTGGAACCCACAGTCAGCGCCAATGGTAAAGACTGCTTCCATGTGTCTTCACCACAGGGTATTTTTATTGCAAGGGGAGGAAACAACGAACGGGCCTCGACTTGTTGCCACATGTCTCTTTCGCGGGGACTTTATCAAAGGAAAGGCGAGAGTGAGCAGTGTGCCCTCCAGATTGCCATGTGTTCCAACTGCCTTTGTGGGTGAATGAAACATGTTTGCACAAGACATTGTTGGGACCACTGTCATCATTCAGAGGGGATGCATCTATTTGAGGAGCGACCACATTCCATGGCCTGAATCTTTTCTGTTGCAACAACCGAAGGAAATCATTGTTGCAGGCATCATTATTCATGATTGAGGAATTTTTTTGTTGCTGGCTCACCAGGCGGTGGGATTTTTTATCTATATATACTACTTCTTCCTTCCGAAAACGAGTTTGGGAGATACAAAAAAAATAGGAAAAAGACACCAGGCCTTTTGTGTTTCTTTTAGATTATTGTATAAGACTCTCAGGCTATGCCATTGTTCGGCCTTTCTATTTTCTTAAGCTATTTGATAAAACATTATACTGTGCCATTGTTGTCCTGGATTGTTTATTTGTAGAACTTCTATGATTTCAATATAAGCTTACTGATTTAGACCATGTCTTTTGACTCTTCTTTTTAGTAAATATTTATGAGAATTATTTTATGTCATTAGATAAATTATTCAAGTTTTCATCTTTGATTTATACTATTCTAGGACATAGCAAATTGTTGAACGAGCCCTTAAATCGCATTTAAAAGATAGATTTATCATGCCTTACATCTAAATCTTGGTGCATTGCCTTAGTTAGATCTTTTTTTATATATTTGCTTCCTTTTCCCATTCCAAAACCCCAATTACAGAAGAATTCGACTTCTTTAAAAACCTAGAGGTCACTCAGTTTAGTGAAATTGGTCCCCCCATTAACTGAGTTTCCTATAAAGATTGTTACCTTGCCAATTTTTCGGCATCAACAAATTTCATCACATTTTTTAAGAAACTTGGATGAGTTCCAAGTGATAAAATAGAATAAAAACAAAATAGACATTAGAAGAAGAAAAATTTCAAAATAAATCACCTTAATACAATGTAAAGAGAAAACTATTCATAACACCATTGCAAAAGGAGAAAACAAGGGAAGATCCACCAAAATCACCTCCAAGTCCTACCATTGAAGCACTACTCTAAATGAGTGCAAGTAGAAGGAAAAATTTGACCCATCACAATGAAAAGCCAAAGAAAAACAAAGCTAGCACACATTAGTGGAATTAGAAAATTTACCAAATATGGAGCTGTAATCAGCAAATGGAAGACACACTCTTATCTCAAACAAAAGAGGAAAAATAGCACTTAAGGGAAGAAAAAATACAAGCCACTATGAAAGCTTATGAAATTCTAATGGTAGGAAAAAATCAGTAGATTGTTCCTACACCAAAACTAGCTACAAAAGAAGAAAAGACACTAGGGGATTAGATGGAAATAAAATCTAGAATGGAAAACATATCAACAAAATAACTACTTCAAGGCACACAAGGTGCAACAAAGAAAAGAGATGAAAGGATACAAGATGTGGAAGTAAATATGGGAACTAAAATAGAAATTTAAAAGGAACTAGGACAAGCACACCAAGAAGCCTTACTACAAAAGTATATTTTATATACTATGAAAGGTGAACAAGGTGAAAATGGCGAGTAACAACCATAAAAAGAAAAGGGAGACACTACCATTGTTGAATCAAAAATAGTGAACTAATTACTCCACTTCCAACCCCAATACTGGAACTCATGGATAGAACTAAGGAGTTCAGATGACAACAAAAGAAGATTCAATCAATGGTTACATGGTGCAAGGCACCTAAGCCTTCATACAAAAAGTTGTTAAGTGTTAGTATTTGATGTTTTTGAGTCATTTTTGTTTGTAATAAGGCCATTCAAGACCATGTATATTTTTTTGGAAGTCGGTTTTGGTCGCTAGGAGTGATAGGTAGTTAGATTGTTAAATGTTGTCAATTCTTGCAAAAGTTGTCATGTTGCAAAAATGCAAAAAATGAGTATGAAGAGTCATCTTTTGTAAAATGATGTAGAAGTCAATTGGAAATTGAAATTTGGTTTTATAACCATTGTATGGAGGTTGAAAAGGCTTTGGGATGCCAAAATAAGGTTTTTGAAACTTTTTGGAGTGATTTGCAATAAAGTTTTACCAATTCCCTACATTTTTCCAGTGTTTTTCTCTATTTTCAAACTTTGTACGGGTTTTTACTATACCTTCATGCTATGAGTTTGATTTTCTATGATGAAACATTGAGTTAGATTCCAAATGCAATTGGTTTGAGGAGAATTCATCAAGTTTGAGGAATTTTAGAGCAATTTGTTTACAAACATCCTTAAACCCTAAGCCCAGGTATTGAATCTAATAAAAATGTTATAAACGCCATTCCACCTGGTAGAAAATGATCTAACTTGGTGGAATGGAAGATTTAGATGTAGGTTTTTATCTCATGACGTTGTAGGAGTAGGGGATAACATTTTGAGAGAGTTGGGTGATTCCCTAGGTTGGAAACTCAGGTTTGTTACATAAATGAGAAGCATAGGGGCTAGGGTTTGATTAAGAATCATTGGAAAGGTGTGGGAATTGATTTGGTGAGCTTAGGAAAACCCTATAAGGTGTGTTTGGAGTGTTGGTGAAAAGGATTGAGGCCTAGAGCATATAGAATCAATAAATATCCTCTTGGACAATGATATTAATGACTTGAATAAATCAATGGTATATACAATATGGAAGAAGCAAACTAAATACATCAAGGTAAAACTTGATCAATGGAGGTTTTGATAGAGTGAATACACATACTGGTCTAAGATTATCTAATGGGGTCTAAGGAGGCAATTCTAGTTGAAGAAAAAAGTGCCAAGTAGGGGCATCCCTCATGAAGTGAGGTTGAAAATTCAATCAAAGTGAAGGAGTTGGTTGGAAAACTTTTCTTTGATGATGCTCTCAAGAATAATCCATTTGAAACAATTCGTACACGGATGTGAGAGTTTGTACCTTCTATATTGGTGATTGAGAATTCTAAAAATCAGGGCCCAAAACCTCAAACCCATAAAGAACTGTAGGCTTAATAACTAAATTGAAGACACATTTTGAAGGGATATCTTGGAAGTGTGGCTAAAAATAGTGGTACTCCTGGACGGAGAATTATGATATATGTTAGAGAGGGTGGGTTTAAGAAGAGGACGTGTGATACCTCAAATCAAATGGGTTTTAAATACACAACAATTGAAAACTTCAAATGTGAAAGCATAAACAGATAATTACACCTTCAAATGAGTTTTTCCATTCCTTCAAAACATTTACAAGGTAACCTCCACAACTGATGTTACTCACAGTTGCATGGAAATTCATTGTATTCTATATATTATAATCATTCTATCTTGCTCCTATCTTTATACTAATTTAGCTAAAAATCTAATTTTCCAAAAAGCAGCTTTACCTACAAAAAGCATCATTATCACTCATAAGGAAAAGATAAAAGATAATTCTAAATCACTAATGCATATCTACATTTTATAAGACTTATTTAGCTAAATAAAATACTTTCACTTTATTCCTTCAAAGTGAAATGCAAAATTTTTAGTCCTTCAAAGTGAAATACAAAATAGACTAACTTAAACCACTTGAACCTTTCCACACATTCACATTGAAAATGTGTGGAAGTTCCTATCTAAGGTAAAAACTCAACAGTTGTATGAGTGTGGGTTCATAAGTTATAGTTTTTAATCATTATTAGAACATGCTTGAACCTAATGTGTGATCTTGTTGATGATGATCTAATTATTGGTTGTATTCGTGAAAGTGCTTTTAGTTTGAATAATTATGAATTGTCAAGTGAGTGTGAATATGATAATAACTAGGGTTTAAAATGATGAAAATAAATGTCAAAGGATATCATAGTATTATGGGACCACATAGCATCCTATGAAAATAATGTTTCGTGTAAGCTCAATTCAAATGATTTTTACTTTTCCTTCATTTGGATAGACAAACAATTGACTATCTTGGCAATACTCCCTGATTGAATTTTTTGTTCAGTAGTGTAAGATCAACTAGCATTATGGGAGCATGCAACATCCTATGAAAATAATGTTTCCCTTGTTTTTCATTTAACCAGGAACTACAAGGATTTTTGCTCAGTTTTGATAATATTGCATACCATTGGAACCCCAAATGTGATTCCTATCTACCTAGGTTGGAGCCATAGATGAGTGATTATAGTTCCCAATGGAATTCCAACAATGAATGTCAAGATACCAATCAAATATTACTATAATAAGTCTGGTAACGACCTCAATCCAATCCACTCCTTCAAGGTTCAATAAGACCAATTGTGCATATTTACCTCTTAGTACATCCATCATCTATTTGTTTGCATTTTGTTGTTTATTACAAGGGCAATGAAACTAGTTTCCAATAATTGCATCAACACATAAGAAAAGAGTCTCTCAGTGCCAATTACAACATGGCTATTATGTAAGTGATAATGAAGAGTGTTAAAACACCATACATTCAAACAAGAGCTTGGACGACAAAAAATTTCATATAGTAAAAGTTATGCAAACCAAACATAGGCACTAGCATAAGCTGCTATAGAATCAAATTCCCAATCACAAAGAAGCAAGGACAAAGAATCACTCATGTATGTGAGTGCACAAAACATACAACCATACTCTACCCTACCATGAAGCAAAAGATACCACAATTGGTCATTTCCAGACTACAATAAAAGAGGTAGAGAACACATTTTTTATTCTTAGGTAAGGCCAACAAAAAAGAGGTAGAATGACTCAAAAACTAATTAAGTTCAAACTAAAAAGCATTCCAATTTATCATGCATTCATTAATCCTAAAGCAATTAAAATCTTTGTTGTCGCAAATATGAATCCATCTAATACTACTTCATTTTTTAGTTAGATTATTGATACAAGTCCATGATTGAACAAAGAATAACTCCACAAAACTAGAAGAGAATTCCAATATGTTAGCAATGTCTAAAGACACCAAAAGAATATCACTTAATATATAATATGAAGAAAACAAAGGGAATACATGTGAATGCAATTACTTGAAGTGATGAGAAGCATAACCTTTATATACACATTATTCAAGATACAAGTTATGGAAGGACACGACCAAACCCATGTTATGGGTATGATAGGACCTAACCCCAAAATAATCACGAGTTACAAATACAAGGCATTCACCCATCCAAGTTACACCTATAAGATACAAATAAGTTACAATTGAATGTTATACCACAAGCATTGCTATCTCTAATGGACCCAACAAGATGGGTTTTCCACATTCTAACATCCCCCAAAGCTCAACTTGGGAGGGCCAAAGAAAGGTGGAACTCAAGCCAATCCTTCTTATGAAGAGAAAGAGGGCCTTAACATTCCCTTTCCCTCTAATGACAACTTCCAACAGACTAAGAAACTCCAACATCCTCAAAAACTCATCATTTTTCTAGAAAAATATGAAAGAAAGCATCTTTTGCATCTTCACTAGCATATGTGTCCTATTTTTCCATCGAGTTACACAAGGAGAAAATTTCATAGTCTTATCCCACCTAAAGAGAGATATTACCTACTGATTGATGTGTTGTTGAAGCCTCTTGTGAACAATAAGTTGATCTATCCAAACTATCAACTAGGTGTTTGAAACTTTGACTTGACTTTGAATAGCACAAAAAATTTATTGATAAAAATGCACCAAACTGATGAGGGAGTAGACCCAATAGCGGATCACGCAAATCTATCACTAAATACTCCACATTGAGGAGGATAGCCAAGATGTTGGACCTAACTATGGATCATTTGATAATTTAGTCACTGAATTCTCCATGTCACATTTCATGCATATTCTAGCTTTCACGCCATCATCATGTTCATAGTTTGCTAGGGTGACAATCCCTAAACAATCACAACTACCATGGAACGCTAAGATGAAGTCAAACTTCTGCATTACCTCAATCATTATCCCAAACCGACTATCAAAAGTGAAGATAAAATTATAGAAAACCTAACTCCTTAGAGTGGCCTAGGAACACACAACCACCCATCCATCAAATGTATTTGAAATCCCATCAATGATGAAAACCAAATAACCCCATATACAACAAGATTCTAACCAAAATTAGATCCCATTTTGGCTAAAGCAAGACAACTAAAGAAGTCTACAAATGATGATCAAACTTATATAACTACGCATATCTCAAAAATAAATTTTGAACACTTTGAAATAGCCTCAAACTAACTTTGTTTAGCTTAGAACTAACTTTCCTACACTTCAAAAATAGCCTCATACTAAGTCCATGAGACAAAGGTATGACCTCCAAAATATTAGACAATAGCAATGCCAAATGATGGTCTTATGGCCATCAAATTCAAACTCACCAAAATATTTAAATTCAAAAAAATCAAGAAAAGGAAAATTGATGGAAACAAAGTACCATTTAATTTACACAACACTGAAATAGTGTGGAAAAAGTGCGAGCACAATTCAATTATCCAGACTTAAACCAGGAAAAACTTTAGAAGTAAAAAATGATGTACTATTTTTTTAAATAGGGAACATGTAATTTTCTTAGAAGCAAAAGGATGGTTTCAGATTGAAAGATGATTCACTAAAATTGATTCCTAAATAAGCATAAGGGGGAAAGTCTGTGAAGTGAAAGAAAAATACATTCAAAGTGTAATTTTTATGATGATGATACAAATGACTAGAATCCACAGTCATGTCTTATGCCTTGCGGAAGACTCTGTGGATGCAGTGATAGGGTTCAACAACAAAGGGTGTACAAAGATTCCATGATGAAAATTAAATGCACAAAGAGAAAGGACTGTCATAACAGAGGCAAAGTATAGTGGACTTTCCTTATCAAGATACCATGAAAAGGTAGTAAGCTACAACAAGAGTGAGTATTATGCATGATAAGGTTGCATTCAAAAGACAGTTGGTAAAGAGCATGAATAGGAGATCATTGAAGTATTCATGAGTGAAAATAGTCAAGAGGTTAAACAGTCAGTTTGATGACACTTATCATCATACAAGTCATACCTCGTTCTCCATCTAGATTACAAAATTGGTCCACTTTTTGCTTTGTAACATTTCTTTTTCAAATTTCTTTGGATGGCGGCCCTATTTCTCCTCCTGTCAAAACACAACACAAGACTAGTTAAACTAATTAATACAAAATCATTTACTTTTTCCTAGGAAATAAAAAAATATATCATTTAACATATTAAATATACTTACAATTGTACAAATCAAGTCCTATAGACCTTTCTGGCCACTGTGATGCGTGCCATGAAGTTTTTTAAGCCTAGCCTTGGAGGCCTTGTCCTAAAACATATACTAATCCAATTTAACTATGCACAGTAAAATTTAAAAAATAATTTATTAAATTTGATATAATCTTATGAGAAAATTCAAATACCTTCGTACTCTCCTCAACGGACTTCCTCCATGCATTGGACTTCTCATATGCTTTTAGAAGCTCTTTCCATACTTTCACACTTACATCAATTGGATTTTTTTTTAGCCTTAGCTTGTGAGGGAATTTGTTTTCTTCTTTGTTTGGTTGCACCAAAATCTCTTGGAGTTTTGAGACATTCATAGCTTTAACTTCTTCACAGACCAACCTATGCCAAATTTAGTCTCCATGTCATCGATAACTTCTTTTTGGAGGTGCATGGGTATCTTTGAGAATGGAAAATGTAGATGGTATTTGAATCATTGAAGGCATGATTCCTTCAACCTATTCACAAACATTTTTCCAACATCTGGCATTCAAAATTCCCCTAAAACCACATCGTATTCTATCTTGGTATTGTAGCTACCAATGCAAGATGCAAAACATGGCGTGGTGGAAGAAGTCTGTGTCCCAGGAGTGGCTGGGACATTGGAAGTATCTGCTCCCTTTTCCACATTCTTAGAGTTTATTGTTTTTTCTTTCCTCCAAGATCTTTTGCTCGATCCAGGATTAGTTGGGGAATCAATTAATTCCATTTGACATGGTTGATTTGTTTGCAATGTTTGAGGGGATTTACTAGATTTTTTTCTATGTATCTAGCAAGCATTGTCAATTCCACACCATCCAATTTGTTCACTACCTCTACCCCCAATATGGAAGCCAATGCCTCTTTATATTTGTCAATCTCATGCCCCTATATATATATTTAAATTAAATTTCTTCTTTTAAATTCAGAAATTAAAAAAATTAAAATTAAATTAAAAATCAAAGAAACAATGGAAACATTTACAAATTTATAAATTGACAATGAATTACCTCATTGTGGCCAAATTTTTCTCCCTTTGCTCCCTTCCCTCTATTGCTTGACATTTTGAGGCGACCTAAGGCAAATTATTTTCGTCCAGTTTTTGGAGGCAAATGAAGTGCACACTGCTAGGTATGAAACAATTTCCTATGAATCAATGTAAATGAAATCAAATCCATTGATAATGAGGTTTTACATAGTTCAATGATGCCCTAATTTATTTTAATAAGGTTAGAATGATGTAATGCATAACTTTTGTATTCTTTCCACTTAGTGCAAAATGTGTGAGTATAGTATTTAGGAGCCTCTAACCTGAGTCAACTATGGGAAACAAAATGTTAGTTGCAATAGGGCATGCATACTCCTATACAAAGCAAGGATACATGTGTCTCGTGTCCACAACTTATCGACGAACAATACTCATAGGAATAAAAAGGAAATGACAAGTAGTGGTCTAGGTTAAGAATGGAATGAATAGTGAAACCTTCAAAAAATAAATCTATTGAAACCTTCATACCTTTCTATTCACATTTTAGATCCTAGCACATTTTAGATCCTTCAAAAGTAGATATCATTGCAAAGTTAGTGTGAAGATATCGTTGCAAAGCTATTGGTAACAGACCTAAATTGATAAGCAGATACCCTTGAAGTAGGGAGATGAAGGTTCGTGAACCCCCGGGCTCCCCTCAGGAAGGTGGCTTCTCGAACAAGAGCAGAGGTGGTGGCAATGACGAGTTAGTAGAAGCAACCCCTACCTAACCGTAGACCTTGATTTGGGAAATCCAGAGTGAATCACACAGGTTTCTCTCTGCGCGGTGTTTTTCTCCTCTCTTCCTTTGTGCTTTTTTTTTCTTGTTTCATCTTCTCGTGCATGCGGGAAGTTTTTATTTTTTTTCTTTTTGTTTCATAAGTCAGCACTATAGTCGGCATAGTTAATACCGAATTTAGCACCGACTTTTGGCTTTAATGTAATCATTTTGGGGTGCAAAGCGTGCCTAATTTAGCACCTAGAAGTGCTACCACAACATTCATCAAGGTGATATATATCTTTCTAGTTAACTTTCATGTTGTTGCAACAACTTATGGATAGTTTTTTTTGTGTAGTTGAATTCTAGTTAATTGTGGCTTCATATTCCTTCATCTTGATCTTATCTAATTGGTATCCATGTTTCATCCACTATTTGGTTTTCCTTGTTTCCACAAGTTTGGTAGGTATTCAAATTAAGTTCAAATATCTTACATATCCTGCCAACATTATTCATTGATGCCTACCCTATTCTCTCTTGTGTTTTTAAAATAAAATTTTGTTATTGATTTATAGGTGGTTGGTGTGTCTTCTTAGCTTTGATAGTGCTCCCTTGGTTATTTTGTTAGTCTAACATGACAAGGTGTGATTTAAATGTTTCATCTTGAGTGTCATGCCTAATAATGTCAAGCTTATTCATTTCAAACATTGTCCTCAACATGACATACAAATTCAATAGTATTTTAATCAGTGGTTTTGTCTAGTGTTTGGATTCTTTGGTAATTTTATGGTTTCTCTTTAGATATGGATTTCTTGGTGGCTTGCATTCATAGTGTTGTGTCCTAAGTTTTATATGACATTGATATTATTTTACCCTAAGTGATCTACTTATAGGATATTGTATATGTCTAATACATTTATTTTTGAATATTGATCAATACATTGGATTGTAAACATAGTATTACATTTTTTTATGATTAATACATTCATTTTTTAATATGGTTTGATTAAATTGATACAATTGATTTATGTATAGAAATGAATATAACGTCAAAGTAAGTTAATTATTTAAGTTATAAATATAATGGTGAATTTTTTAAAATATTAGTAATATTTTTATCTATTTTATTTAATGTTGAATAATATTTGCTTCAAGTTTTATCAATCAAATAATTTGATATGTTGATCTTGGTCTAATTTAATTTGAAAAAATTAAGCATTTAGTATTGATCCATCAATATGGAAAATCATATGATCAAAAATTTAATTGTCTCATTTCAATTTTTAAATATTTTAAACAAGTTAGGTGAAACAAAAACCATTCGTAGTTTTTTTGTTAATGGTGCCTCTAGTTCACGTTTATAGGTCAAATGTCATGATTAAACTAATAAATCTATCACCTGATATAGCTACAACAATTATATATGTGGCTTCATCCCATTAAATCATTAAAGAGTAATAGGGGAACCTTATTATTTTATTTAAATGAGTAAATGGGAAATCATCCTCAAATAAATAAATTAAAGAATAGTTAAATAATAAGGAGATCAGTGCCATAGGAATTCAAATATTCTTTTTACTCAACTAGGAATATGCATTTAAGATAAACAATTAATAGTTCAAACAAGAGTTGACTCAAAAGTGAAAAAGAAACCTAAATAAGATGACTTTGCATTCCAACCAAAAAAAAGTAACCGAGTATATATGTTATGTCAAGTACATATTCTCTTGATTTTTAAAATTCAAATTTAAATTGAGGATGCATACTAACCTTCTTACTTGATCATTGTGTGTTGATTTTATAAAATTTAAAATGTTTTGTTTTTAACCTTTGTAGTTGAATTGAAAGGGGTAAACCTAATCCATTTTAAGACATCTAGAATCAAGGACTTAAAAAAGAATCTGACAAGAACATTCAAGTTATATTTATTAGCATTGATTCAAAGTATTTTAAACTTCATTATACTTACATCATCATTTTGGCAAGAACAACATGTTTGTCTATTGTCTTTGATCATTCTCTAAGTAGTTGACTTGGTATCCTTATTGAGTTTGAAATAGAGAATAATTATCTCACTTAGCAATATCTAGCATTGTCATATCTTCATTGAACCTAGAGCTAAATACCATTATTTTTATTATTTAATTTTGAGCATTTATTTTAGTGGTGTTATTAGTCTCAACTCTTTATCTTGGGCAGGTTATATTATTTATTCATTTTGATTTAATAATTTACTTGGGATATTTATGTGAGGCATGTTATTTTTCCTTACATAAATTCATGAACCAAACATTCTTAAACACACTCAGGTTTCATCCTTATAGTTTATCCTTCTACATTAAGGTTATAAATCTAACATTTTTAAGTGGATATGATTTGTTTTATGCTTTATTAGGGCTTGGATGCACCCCTTATCTATGTTTCATTGCTATTATCTTGATTAGGGTTTGGGATTTTTTTGTGTAATCTCTTTGATCCCACTAACCCACCCTTATTTAATGTATTATTGATAGATCATTCATCATGTATTATCATATATTTTTTGTTTATTACCTTTATCCATGCATATATTACATATTTTGACATATTTTTACACTTTGTTAGATCTCATCATTTCATCCTAAAGTAGGTTTCAATCAAGAATAAGGAATCCGGTCTCTAGTTTTCAAAGAGAAAATATCTATGATTTTAATGAATTTGTGGAAGAAGTGTAAGGTAGAGAACTAGCTAAAATTATTAGTAATAGGTTTTCTTTCATCTAGAATAACAAGGGACCATGGAAGGGATGTTCAACTAAAATTATTAGTAATAGTTTTTATTTGTAGTCAGCTTGTAAATAAATGTCTTTTTGATGTGAATTTGTAGTCATCTTGTAATCATAAGATTTGAGCTCTAGTTGTCAACATTTCGCGTGTCAAATTTTTGTGAAGAGCAAAATGTTGCAATGTCCTATTTTGTTTTTCATAGTGCATCTTAATGAAAATTGAGCGTATTAACAAGATAATTTCAACAATATTCTCTTGGTACATAGTTGTTATGTGACTATTGTCATTGTTGTGTGTTACAGGATATAGAGGAGGCCATGGAGAGAGGATGTGGATGACGTAGAACTACTAAATTGCAGAGGAGAAAGTGGGTGGAAATAGATATGACAACGAAATCTGGAAATACAATAGAGGTAAGAAGAGAAAGCAACCTCAACCAAAGGAGGAAAGTGTTTATGAATTCACAAATGCTACAACATAGAGGAGATAAAGTCATTTTTTTGTCCATGAAGCCTCTAAGGTAAAACTTATTGGTTGAAAATGCATAGGAATGGTGATTAAATGTGATTCTATGATCAAGGGAAAAGTTTGAAAATTAGGATGGCCAAAACATGATATCAATATGTCAAATATATGAATAAAGTGAGGTTTTGTGTTGGATAGCATATTTGTTGAAATGATATAATTGGTGTACTAAACATTATTTACTATGTTGTGTATTATAGGGGCAAGACGAGGCCATGGCAATAGATTGTCATATCAATGAGGACACAACAGATGAAGCGAGACATCAGGTACTCAAATTTTGACTTAACTTAGGAAAAAATGATCTAATGGAATTTTGTGATACGTCCATCTTTTTTCACAGTATTATTGAAATTTATAATGTATTATCCAATCTTGACATAAATTAATGCATGTTGTTGATTATTTTAGATGGAAATTGGAGCAAATGCAGAGCTTGAGTGTTCAACTAGCAAAAGAACAAGATATGTACGTGGATGTGGACCTAAAACTGTTAAATCATGTAGAGGACAGTGGGTGGAAGAGGATATGAAAATGGATCCTGCAAACACAACAAACGATTGCAATGAACAAGAGGTTGGTCAGGAATATAGTACATGGGATGAATGCTTTGAGAAAATTGTTGTTTGTGGATGTTCTATATGTCATGGAAAAAACAATTCAAACGAGAAAGGTACAGTTGGAATTTTACAAAATGTTGTTTCCTTATAGTTTTGACACTATTAACTATTTTAATATTTGTCATTATATTTTTTCACTGAAATAAATGGTCTTTCATGATAGGCGAGAAAATATCCAGCAATGTGGGCATATGGTCGACATTATCATGTAGAAAGTGTAGATGTAAAGAGACGATCCTTCGATTGTGGCATCATGGTTGACTTCAAGCAATCCAGTTTAACAAGCTCAAAAGATAAGAATATAATTGAAGGGAATCTACAATATTTTGGGAAAATACAAAAAATTATTGAGTTGGATTACCGCTCTTTTAAATGTTGTATTTTTAAGTGTAGATGGTATGAAGCATTTGAGAGGACACAAAGACATGATACCCATAGTGGATTGTTTTCTATAGATTCCTCATGCTTTCTACCAGCGGATAAGGAGCCTTATGTTCTACCAATTCATTGTGAGCAGGTATTTCTTTAACTCAAACAAGAAGCGGTAGTGCTCATTAATCTATTAATTCATAGTTTATTGTGAATATATTTGTGTTTATTAATCAATAAAATTGTTATAGCATACATCTAATATATGTATGTCGTTCATGTGCACGTATTTTTCTATGAAGATATTTTGGACCCAAAATGGATATTTGTCATACATTATGATCCAAGATTAAGGCATGTATTTGATGATGCATTAGTGGATACTGAGCAAAACAATGATGGGAAACAAAATGAGAGAGAGGGATTAGAGAACATCGAAGAAATTGACATCCATGATGGTGTTGAAGATGGTTATGTTCAAGCACAAGAAGACAACAATCCAGAGTTAGATGATGTTGTGGAAGACAACAATATGGATGGTATAGAAAATGATTATCCAAATACATCTGGTAACAATATAGATGGTCTACAGTCAAATTTCAATGATGATGAAGATGATGCAAATCAAGATGAGGATGATGATAATGTTAAATACTTGAAAGAACATATGAACATTGACAATGATACACTGGATGACATTGTAGTAGACAATAATGTTAATGACGAAGACTTCTAAATTTTTAGAATTATTTGCAATCCATGTTTTAAAAAGGATGATTCTTATGGCCTAAACTTTGAAATGCTTCAGTAATATTAATTCAAGTGTTAAACTATAGAACCACCACTCTCTATTTTGATGGTATATAACTTGTTTATTAGAAATATTTTATTAACTATAGATTTAGCTTGATATGTATCTCCCAATTTCTTTAAAATAAGTGCTATAATGGTCTCTTCATGTGCATTCAAAAATATTGAATTAGCCAAATAGAGTCAAATGGGACTCTTATCATTTTTTCCATGTTTTTGCCTTATTATGGCATTCCAATAGGTTTTTATCTAGCTACTATAACCCATATGTCTCTATCCACAATAATATACTCCATCTTAAGCTTCTAAATCTTAAATTTTGTTCCTAATAACTTCTCCATTTCTACCCTAGATGTGATTGTCATCTCTTCCTATAATAAGATCAAACCATTCTATGAAATATCACATTTAAATGAATATTAGTAAACAAAATTCTCTACCTAAAACCTATAATTTAAGTTGATAATAATATTACCAAATGAAAGAAAGTATGGTACAAAAAAATTCTTAATAAACTAATCTTAGCGGAGATTATTGTGAAAATTTGAATATATTTACATTTAAAAAAAGGAGAAATACATATAAATCATAAACAAAAACATAACACAACACAAGTGTACATGGAAAAAACCCTTTTAGGAGAAAAAATCACACTCAAAAGAGCCCAATTTACTATTCAATAGTCTAAACATATTTATAATAAACTTGAAGGGAAATTTGTTTATAGGAGAATCACCAACCAAATATTTTGAGTGATTCTAGTAGCATATCATTACCTAGAAACTTATTTATTTAAAATTAAATCTTGAGCATCATATAAATATAAGTAGTTATTACAAAACCATGATCTAAAACCACTAAAAAAAGTGGCACCCAAAAACCTAGTTAGAAAATAAACACCCAAATCGAAAGATGAACTCATTGGATAAAAATGGCATATTAATTCCACATGTCATAATTGAATCATAAAATAATCATCGAATTAGGAATTCCATTATGGATTTATGACACATTCACCATTCTTGTGGGTCTATATGTGATAATGGATCTAATAATTTTATGATGAAGTATGTAGAAAAAAATATATATGGTCATAAAATATTTACATATGTTGAAGAAGATGCCCCATAGTCTAAGGATTATTCCATACAACGTGGAGTGCATCATTATTATATATTGGATAGTATGGTCTTGACAAATGAGTTACTGGATGCAAATTTTAGTATTAAAAAATAGGTAATTTTCAATAAGTTTATGCAATTTAGTATATGTCCTATTGAAATTTATAATTAACTATATTAATCAGTTATAAACAAAAATAATATAAAAAATTATATGTATTATAAAATTATAAGGTCAAAGTATGCATCCTACATATGCCAACTCTTCATCATATATTGCTTATCTAGGGATGCCAAGTCAAGATGTATGTAATTTGTAATAAAATGAAAAAATTACTATATGTAAATTTGTATCATTTATCAATGTTAATCTTAAAATGATAATTTGATGATGAAGAAGTGGATGTTGGACCTTTAATATTATGAAACATTAGTGGTACTTAGTTATAAAATTTCATTAAAGGATAAATTTTATTAATTTTAATCATTATGTATGTAAATAATGTTATGAATATTTTGGTCAAATAATGTTGTTCCTATTTTTAGTTAATGACATCAACACATATTCTTCTAGGATATGGGAATTGATATGGAAATTTTATCTCCTAAGGCTCTCACATAGGTATGAGCTAATAATATAAATAACATTATGTAATTTTTATTCTATCTAACACCACTTAGTGTAAATAAATTATACTTATTTTTAGTTTGATTTTTTTCTTCATTCTTTCCATAAGAGGAGGCAACTCCACTTTGTGAACCTAGCCCATCTAGGAAAATGAAGAGAAGTAGAGGATCATTAATTTATGGCAAGTGATTATTTACTTATTTCATTTTATTCAAGATTTCTATACTATTGTATATATGGTTTAATTGCATTAATAGGTGAAGCTAAAAAAAATATTGAGCCTAGGAAGTCTATTAATTGGAAAAGGAGAGCTACCTATTATGATATTGATTCTCCATATTCTTAATGAAGAAAGAGTCATTGATCATTTAATGACACTCCATAATTACATATATTTTCACATTTATTGTATGCCTTCATGAAATGTAGATGTAGATTTTTATTCTAGTGTATATCATTGTATATACCTATATGGATTTATATGTATGTATTTATATTTTACCAATGTGTACAATTGTATTACTATATAAATTTATTTATACATTCATCAAATGCATACATGACATTGTAGACCTTATAACACTATATGACATTTTCAAGACATTATGTATACCTTCATGAAATTATTGAGATCTATATATATATATTGCATGCATTCAAGGCTTAAATGGTTTAAATGATTTGAGTGGTTTGAATAATAAGGCTTAATATTACTTGTTAGGAGTGACAATAAATTTTTAAAATGGTTTCAACACTAACTACAAACTTAATATTATTTTTATTGTTGATAGTGATAATAATATATATGATTCTTTGATAGCACCTATACATTTAAGGATTCATCTCTCTTTTTCTCTCAATTTAACTATTTTTGATTTCAATGTATATCCATCTTATAGCTAGTAAAATCCTTTGATTATTTTAGTGTTTGAATAATGCTTGTATACACATATTGTACAATGATAAGGGAGCCTATGTGAGGCTAGAAATTCAAAAATATCACTTTAGAATTTTTTTGGTCTTATCTCTCTTAAGGGACATTGTTAGTATGATGTAGCTTGGAAGGATTAAGAAACTTGGGCAATGAAAAGACATATACAATAGTAGTAGCATGCCCATCTATAAATTTTGACATTGTTAGTTTAGTGCCACAATAGAAGTATATTTACAATAGACATGGCTTTGAAGAATAAAAATTTCCATATCCTGATTGAGTTGATTCGTTAATGGTGGTTAATTCCCTATCAAGGAAGGATTCTAAAAACTAGCACTTGAATTATTTGTTGGGACATATATTGTCTCTTCTTCATAATTTTTCTTCCTTTGAAATTATGAATTGCTATAGGGAAGCTAACATCTGGGTGGATGCACTTGCTAATAGGAAATTGATTAGGGTTGAAGATTGTATAGGGTTGATGGTTTAGGGTATTGGGTTGATGGTATAGGGTTGAGGGTATACTAGGGTTGAGGGTAGAGAGTAAAAGGTTTAAGGGTTTATGGTTGATGGTTAAGGGTTGAGGGTAGAGCATTTAGGGTATAGGTTTGAGGGTATATGGTTGAAGGATTAGGGTTGTGGGTCCAATGTATAGGGTAGAGGGTATAGGGGTTGAGGGTTGAGGGTTTAAGGTTGAGGGTTGAGGGTTGAGGGATTAGGGTTGAGGGTTGAGGGTTGACGGATCTTTTGATGCAAGCAGAATGTAGACAAGCAATTGATGGCCAATAAATATTGGGGAAGGATTTTTTGTTCTAACACCCCTAATCCCTACTAGATTAGAACAATTAGGCACTAAAGCAAGCTCTAAATTAGACGCTAAATTAGGCGCTAATGCCGGAGAAAAACTTAGTGAAAACTAGGTGCTAAACTAGGCGCTAAACTAAGCTCCAAACTAGGCACAAAACTCAACACAAAAATCAGCGCAAAACTTGGCACAAAACTCGGCATCAAACTTGGCGCAAAACTCGGAGCCAAACTTGGCACAAAAATCAGCGCTAATTGGTGCCTACTTATTTTGGTCGGTGTAATAAACACCAAAAATAATGCCATCCTGATAAATAGCAACAAATTTTTCAAAAAATTGGAGAAAAATACATTAAAATAGTGGATGGAAGCAAAAAACAAAGTAAAAAAGGGAGCTAATCACAGGGATTTGTTGTAGTGTTAGGTGTTGTACCAACTTGTAAAGTATTAGAAATAATTCTAAGTTTTAATATTATAAATATTATAATGTTGGGCCCTCCTCAAATGGGGTGCTACACATGGGGAATCTAGAATATTCCATGCACGACATAATATAACACATGTTTGAGTGGTTATGATGAATGTGAGAGAACATGCAAGAAGGGGCTACAAATTATACTTGAAAGAGAACCTTGGATTATTTATTTGGGACACTATGTAAGAGCATCTTCAAAGGGGAGTTAGAATTCCAAGTTGGAGACTAGGTTTGACTACTATCAAATTAAAGGTTATACTTTTATGCAATATATAAGAGTACCTTTAAATGGGTCTTGCTATCATGGAAAGTGTGCACCCTTGTTGAGTGTAGAACTCAAATACTTTGTGAAACATGGGATCATCTTCAAGTTGTGGGTAACTTATGATGAAGATGAACCCTCAAAGAGGACTAGTTACCTTGGTACTCACCTATTCTAACCTATGCTAATGCTTTTACTAAGGAAAAGAGATAGAAGTGTAAGGAAATCTAGGAGCACATGCAATGAAAACTCCAGACAGTAGTGCCTTCGGTAACTTTCATTTCGATTAGGTTGCCTCAAAGACACGTACAACTATGTCCAAATGCGGAAACAAACACAGTTATTTCCCACATTGATCCATCTGAGAGAAACACATGTAAATTCAACAACATGCATTAACAGATTCTCTAACAGAACCAATACAGACATGAAAGATGAGACAAACAACAGTACACAAAGATTTACGTGGGGAAAATCCTTTCGGATAAAAAACCCCACACTCCAAAGATCGAGCCATTGTATTATTCAGCAACAAATGGTTACAATACAATTTCAAGCTCTTAGCCTTTTCAGAGATTACATCTTGTTCATCTAAATACAACTGGTAGCAAACTATTCTTGAGAGATCAACCAAAGCAATCAAGATCACGAGAGATTCCAACAGCTTGACTCTGCCTCTCAATCCTCTGCTTCGACCTCATGGCTTCGACCTTTTCGCCAGCCACTCGGTCCTTACTCTATATTTCTCTCTCTTTGGAACTCGGCTCTTCAGCTTTCTAGCTTATCAACATCCTTATCTCTTCAACTTCGGCTCTATGAAACATTTTGTTTCCAACTATCGGATCACAACTGTCGAATCATCCAGCTCAGCAACGTAGATATTTCCACCTCCTTGCATGGAAGATAATACGTCTAGGTCACACCACGTAAGATAGTCACACAAATGGTCAACAAACGATCAACTTGTGTCGCATGTCGGTGAGACACTAGAAGTGTCTCCCTGATGCCACAAGACCCGATTACACGTTGTCACCAAGAGTCGTCTCCATCGGCAAGACATCACAACGAGCTTCATGTTATACCAAACTCAGCATTCTCATCAGCGAGACAATCGCCATTCGATGAGACATTACACCGAGCTCATAATTCATTCCGAAGTGTTCCTTAGTCGCCAAGACTTTAGTCATTCGCTGAGAGATTATATCGAGCCCTTTACGTTATACCAACAATAGAATGCCTCATCGGCGAGACAATCCCACTTCGCCAAGACATCATATCGATGCCTTTAAGTCATACCGAATACCTACCATCAGCCAGACATTCCACATTCGCCAGGAGATCATATCGTGGTTTCGAAGTCATACCAAAACTTCTGTCGTCCATCGCATCCCTATCGGCATCCATCTGACAATCGGCAAGACTTCCCTCTATCGCTAAGAGGTTACAACGATATTCACATTTCACCCCGAAGACTTCTATTCACCAAGAGTCACATCGAAGACATCTGATAATCGGCAAGACATTCATCTTTCGCCAAGACGTTACACCGAGCCTTCATGTGTTACACCGAAGTTACACAGCCATTGGAAAGACCATCACAGTTCGCCAAAACCTCTCACTGAGCAAACATGTCTTACCGAGTCGGCAAGACTTTTTTCTTTCACCGAGACTTCATACCGATTGCCTTATGTTACACCGATGACCCCTAACACTGTCGCTGAGACATCTCCAGGTCGCCAAGAGATCATGCCGATAGGAACAAGTCATACCGATTTCTTCATCGGCTAGACAGACCAAAGGTCATGTCGATATCGGCAAGACTTCCTATCATCGCCGAGACTTCTCACCAAGACCCTTGAGTTACACCGACGACCAAAGGTGTATATCTATCGGCAAGACTTCCCTTGTCGGTATGAGACATACCGACTGTCCAAGACTCTCCCTGACACCTCTTGTCACCCAGAGTCACACCGATATCTGATAGCCACCAACTATCGGCCAGAGGTCTCCACTCGGCAGAAGGTTACAACGAAGGCCACAAGTCACAGCGACATCACCAGTCGGCAAGACAGAAGCATTGTATTAGCGACATGAGCAAAACACAAGGTTACAACTTCTAGTCGGCCAGACAACTTGAATGTCACAGCGACCATGCTTTCTCAGAGGTTTCAACCTGTGAGATTGAGGCATATTTTCCAACAATCTCCCACTTGATGAAGATCACACAGGCACCTCCAAAGCAACCAGGAACTAAGAACACACTAGCTCCACCAGTTCAAATCCTGCAATACTTAAGACACCCAATCAACATGATTCCACAGATAACTGTTCACCAGACAATCTGCAACAAAGACCAGGCAACCAACTGCAACTCACTGTCAACAAGACAAATGATCACAACCTTCCAGGAAACCACATAGATCTCAACATGCTCTCATGCTCCATCAAGAATTCTGCTCCAACATTCAAGATGTCCACCATTCAGGCAACAATCTTGTCATCTTCCACGTGTGGAAGAAAGATACAAAGCCAAGGTGTATAAGAACCATTCCAACGAACACAAGCAAAAGATCCCAGTGATATCTCCAATAAGATACTGCTACCACTTCACTGTGCTCAAACGCTATACAGAAGCAATATCAACTTCAAAGCTTCAATCAGAACACAACAGTGAAGTCATTCTCCAGAAACAAGATGAAACCACCAGCTAGAAAAACAATCTGAATGACTGCTTCTATTCAACTAATAAACCCACACGACTGAAAATAGCACCCACAGCTCATGCTATACTATCCAATCTCACATACCTCACAGGTATCACCATTAGTAAACTTCTGCCAATCCATTAACAACAAATACAAGTTCCAGTGTCAACCAGTCGAAGAAGACAAGACACATATAGGAACTCCCACTGCCTGAGAAATCCAAATCTGAAAGATCAGAAGGCATCGCAAGCCTACCAATACTAGCACATAGAAAATGTAACCCTGTAGTACCAAAGTAAAATCCACAATGATATGCTCAACCTGCAACAACCTGTCACAAGAAACATTTCTCTCACCACAAACCTTCACAGCTACATAGAGAAACACTGCACATCATCTTCCTATAGAACATCCTCCTACATACACTTCTAATAGCCAGCTATGTCAAGAATGTTCTTCTTCACATCCCAAAAGAAAGCCTTAACAACATCCATCCGTTCAATCACCAAGATCAAACAAACTTCTAATATCATGTAATCAATATGGATGTAAGCTTCTTAAAGAAGATCAAGCTAAATCATTTCCCATTTCAGGAAATCAGCCCATACATCATCTCCTACCAATTCTCATCAGTAAATGACATAACACAAAATCTCAAGGAGATAAAACAAATTGTACAACTTCCACTATGAATCCTTTAGAACCAAAAGTTAAACTAATTCAAGATCCATATCATGAAATGAACATAAAATACATCTAAAAGATATAATGAGCCAAATACCTCTCAGATAAACTTCGAGTAGACCAAGAGTGGGAATGAGAATACTCCTTCAAGATAAACAAGTCATCATGACTAATCCAAGAGCAATCCCCTCATAGATCTCTTATTGAACTCACGTTCAACCAAAGTGTAGGCTTCTCAGACTTTCTGCTAAAAAACTTTAACAAGAGTAACAAGCAACAACACATCTCTCATAGGAGAAGTGCAACCTCACCTTATTCTTCATGTATCCATGAGTACTAGCAACCGATCATCTCATGCTAAACTTCAACTGCATTACTGCACTATCATGAAGTATCAAGCAAGTAATTAAGGAACTCAATACACAAAGAATTACCAGATCACTGTCAAAGCTCCAAACATCTGAATTAGGAACTTATCATGACACCATGATCTACACATCCCCATAGGAGATACCATGCTTCAAGTGACCTCACCATTGTCTCAAGTACAATGCACAAAGCCAAAAATCCAGTGCACAAGCAAGAGTATACCATGACATAAAGAAAATATACTTAAAACCAACATCACCTATCAAGCACCACCAAACACCTTAGCCAAAGACTCCAAGCATCCTCCATGATTCCAAGATGTTGCACATCTTCAAATAATGTCCATGCAAAAGCAAAAGAACCCTTCTGCAACACTAAAGAAGACCATTCACCACCATGTGATGAATTCACAGTCACTGCTAGAGCTCCCACTGAAAGGTGACACCCGAGCTCTCCCAGCATCATGACCAACTGCTTCAGGTTCCCATAACTGACTATTCAGGTACTTAATAATATCCATCCTCTCATCTAAAAAATAGTCACACCAATGCACAAGTGACCAACGACAAGGCCAGCTAACAAATTTGCATCATCAATGAATCAACCTCATGGATAAAGACAGTCCACATCCAAGTTATCTCACTGCATCCAATGGGTAGCTAATCCACCAACCACATAACTCGTAGATCACAAACATCAAACATGCAAAACCGTTATCACATTGAAAACTGCAACACTGAGATATCAAAGAGAATAACCACGTAGACAACATGACTCAAACAACAAACCATGCCAAATCTGATTTGCCAATCATGTCCACAACGAGCGCCATAATCAAGGAACCCACAAGCATTACCAAAAGAATGCTAAGTGAAAAAATAATTACCAACACTCCCATGCAGAGAAAGAGTCATACCTCCTCAAAACCATGCACCAAGCATGCATGCAGACTTGCAACTATCTCATCCGGCAACACCCCAAAAGGCCAGTGTCTAGACAATAGCTTAACAGCAATTCCACATGATCACAAGTTTTGCTTAACCATGTAAAACCTGTAAAACCACAGAGCCATGCAAGTACAAATCATCCTTAGAAAGAAAATAGTAGTTCAAGAGAATCCAGGCCCCTTTCAGGCCAACTTTAAACCACCACCATGTACATGCATCCGAGAAAGAGAGAAAGGCTATTTCAGAAGCTTGCAAATCATCTAATGATTAACTCCATAGCCTTAAAGCATTCAAGGTTAACAGGAAACAGTGCTTTCTAACACCAGGAAACACCACCTAGCATAAGTACTCTCTTCCATGACTGAGAAACAACATAGGCTTCTCCATATCACCCAGAAGCCTGTCACACAGACACCAATATGAAAGCTTTACTGCTACATAGCCACAAAGTAGGAAAATCCACCTCATACTCCAAGGTTATACCTCTACCAGCCAAGAGACATAGATCACAACATGATCAACTCCCTTTTCCATCTTGACCATCCTTCAAGCTGCATGCTGTCTCAAAATACCACAAGGCTTCCACTCATCAAAGGATCAATACATCAATCCATTCCTCCAGATTTCTTCTAGCCTATCAAGCTAAGAAATCTTCACAGGAGAAATATCCAGAACCAACAACCAGAAGAAGGCTCTAATACCACTTGTAAGGAAATCTAGGAGCGCATGCAATGAAAACTCCAGACAATAGTGCCTTTGGTAACTTTCATTTCGATTAGGTTGCCTCAAAGACACGTACAACTATGTCCAAATGCGGAAACAGACACAGTTATTTCCCACATTGATCCATCTGAGAGAAACACATGTAAATTCAACAACATGCATTAACAGATTCTCTAACAGAACCAATACAGACATGAAAGATGAGACAAACAACAGTACACAAAGATTTACGTGGGGAAAATACTTTTGGATAAAAAACCCACACTCCAAAGATCGAGCCATTGTATTATTTAGCAACAAACAGTTACAATACAATTTCAGGCTCTTAGCCTTTTCAGAGATTACATCTTGTTCATCTGAATACAACTGGTAGCAAACTATTCCTGAGAGATCAACCAAAGCAATCAGGATCACGAGAGATTCCAATAGCTTGACTCTACCTCTCAATCCTTTGCTTCAACCTCATGGCTTTGACCTTTCAGCTAGCCACTCGGTCCTTACTCTATATTTCTCTCTGGCACTCGGCTCTTCAGCTTTCTGGCTTATCAACATCCTTGTCTCTTCAGCTTCGGCTCTATGAAACGGTTTGTTTCCAACTGTCAGATCACAACTGTCGAATCATCTAGCTCAGCAACATAGATATTTCCACTTCCTTGCATGGAAGATAATACGTCCAAGTCACACCACGTAGGACAGTCACCCAAACGGTCAACAAATGATCAACTTGTGTCGCATGTCGGTGAGACACTAGAAGTGTCTCCCCGATGCCACAAGACCCAATTACACATTGTCGCCAAGAGTCGTCTCCATCAGCAAGACGTCACAACGAGCTTCATGTTATACCGAACTCAACATTCTCATCGGCGAGACAATCTCCATTCGATGAGACATTACACCAAGCTCATAAGTCATTTCGAAGTGTTCCTTAGTCACCAAGACTTTAGTCATTCGCTGAGAGATTATATTGAGCCCTTTATGTTATACCGACAACAGACTGCCTCATCGGTGAGACAATCCCACTTCACCAAGACATCATATCGATACCTTTAAGTCATACCGAAGACCTACCATCGGTCAGACATTCCACATTCACTAGGAGATCATATCGTGGTTCCAAAGTCATACCGAAACTTATGTCGTCCATCGCATCCCTATCGGCATCCATCTGACAGTTGGCAAGACTTCCCTCTATCGCTAAGAGGTTACAACGATATTCACATTTCACCCGAAGACTTCTATTCACCAAGAGTCACATCGAAGACATCTGATAATTGGCAAGACATTTATCTTTCGCCAAGACGTTACACCGAGCCTTCATGTGTTACACCGAAGTTACACAGCCATTGGCAAGACCATTGCAGTTCACCAAAACCTCTCACTGAGCAAACATGTCTTACCGAGTCCGCAAGACTTTTGTCTTTTGCCGAGACTTCATATCGATTGCCTTATGTTACACCAATGACCCCTAACACTGTCGCCGAGACATCTCCCGGTCGCCAAGAGATCATGCCGATAGGAACAAGTCATACCAATTTCTTCATCGGCTAGACAGATCGAAGGTCATGTTGATATCGGCAAGACTTCCTATTGTCGTCGAGACTTCTCACCGAGACCCTTGAGTTACACCGATGACCACAGGTGTATATCTATCGGCAAGACTTACCTTGTCGGTATGAGACATACTGACTGTCCAAGACTCTCCCCGACACCACTTGTCACCCAGAGTCACACCGATATCCGATAGCCACCAATTGTCGGCCAAAGGTCTCCACTCGACAGAAGGTTACAGCGAAGGCCACAAGTCACAGTGACATCACCAGTCGGCAAGATAGAAGCATTGTCTTGGCGACATGAGCAAAACACAAGGTTACAACTTCCAGTCAACAAGACAACTTGAATGTCACAATGACCATGCTTTCTCAGAGGTTTCAACCTATGAGATTGAGGCATATTTTCCAACAAGAAGATGACATGAAATGAATCTAACTACGAGGGCGATGCACCAAAATGTTTGTTTAGATATTTTGACTACTACTTTTCTCACACAAATATTCAATAACTTAGTTGTTTGTACACAACCCTAGTGTTTAACATATCTATGCATTATTATTTTATTGAAAGGTATATGTTTTAACAATTTTAGAAAGAAGAAAATGTGGTGTTCTTCAACCCTAACATTTGTTTGCACATTGAAACAAGAAATAGCCTATAAAAATATGTTTTTTCTATTTGAAGGTGTTGGAAATAAGACATTCATCCAAGTATTTACATATAAAAATCATTGAAAATGATATCAATTACCTCATGCACACAAAAAAAACAAAACCTTTAAAGGTAAAAATGCTAAATTTTATTGATAAAAGGTGTTTTGCAATTGTACATAATTTGAAAGATGACTTGTTCTAATTAAAAATGCTTAAAAGTGGAGTATTACAATGTTTATTTTTAGTCTCAAGACTGAAAATATGAGTTACAATGCACAAAATGACTCAAAATAAGCTTCTTGAAGTTTACAATACTTTTCCAAAAGTATAAGAATTGAATTGAAAATGAGCTTGGGCATCCCTTTTCAACTACTCCCTAGCTCTATATTATCTAGGAACATGAGATGAAGTAAAATATGACAAGTGTCCTCATTGATGTGTTGGGTCAAACCTTTCTTTAGTGCCCAATTGCTTACTCCTTCTTTTAAGGCCCTCAAAATACTCCATAATGCTTGTAGAAGACTCCCTTGATTTATTTTGACTTTTTCCATCTTGAAATTCTCTTATATTATATTCTTTCAAAATTCCTTCCAACTCCTCCAACTAGTCCCTATATATCTGCAACTTTTTGTCCAAGTCATCCAACTACTTTAGATTCTTTTCCATGCTAATAACACTTTTTCAAACTACCAAAAAACCACTTTCCACATTCATAGGACATGTGAGAGGATTTGAAAAATAATTAAATGCTTCATGAGGGTGTAGATCACTTAGGCATCAATTCTGTCACATGTTTTCATTCATTAAGAGCTCCTTTCTCCATATCTTACCCATTACCATAATCACTTTTACTTATAATTTATGCTACATGAACACCATGCTAAAGGCATGTGACAATGCTAGAGTTAGAGAAGGGTATGAAAAGTGTGCATAATAGTTTAAGGGATAGTTTTCTTGCACTAGCCACTATCATGCTACATTATAATCATACTATAAGCTGATTATTCTTGCTCATTTGACACTATCAAGGTGTCTTTCTTAACGTGTTGAATGTTTCATGGTGTCTTGGAGTTGTCCCTATGATGATAAGTTTGTTGTTTCCTTAGTTTAATATTCTTTGAAACTGCTTGGGACTATTTTCTTGAAGGTTCTATGATCTTCGTTATGTAGTATCTTCAAGCTTTATGTCTTCCACTACTACCCTCTATGAGAAGACTATTTTTCACAATAAATGACACATTTTATGAGTGTCATACCTTGGCGAGACTACCAAAAAAATTCACATAGGGCTGTCAAAAATGGACTGTGAGGATATCACATTGACAGCCACATTCATTCATTCACCTCATCTTGATACAAATTCCTATTCAAGATTGTAGACTCAAGTTCATGTTCTTTTGTCACCAAGGTCATTGTATTTTGTATAGATTCATAGGCTCTTCATTGCCACCTCTTTATAAAACTTTAACAAATCACCTAGTCTACTTCTTCCATGTTAGATGTTTGATATCTCTTGATGTATGCTTTGTGCATATAACTATCCACCTAGACTAGTGAACTATAAACTAGCTCTTGAATAGACTATCACTTATTTTACTTCACTACATATTTCTCTGTATGATATTTTTGAAGAGTTTCTTGTGCACCTTTAGCTCTAGTTCTAGTTCTATATATTCTTAGACCTTTGTATATAGCTATAGCTACATCCGTTGGACCTATATCATGACTGTCCACTTAGGGTTTAACAAAATACCACTATGTCCTTTAAACCATAAAATTTGTCCATTTATGTTTTTAAAATATCTTCCTTGTAAATTTTCTCTCAATATCTTTTGATTTTCATACAACAAAAACACCCATAATTGTGGGCTTGTCACAAGTTTGGCCCTTGAAGCTTAGTATGATTACTCTTATAATTCCTTCTCCATGTATCACTTCATTCTTTGTCATGGTGACTATCATGTATTTAGCACTACCACAACCTCCATCACCACTTTGATTGTCCCCCTCTCATGCATACAAACCCTTAGCTGTCATGCTTGTGCATCATATGATGACTTCATGGATTTTTATAGGAAACTAACATACAAAATTAGGAAACCTTCTATTTGTGTTGTGACATGCATCATTTCCACATTTATCCTTTCCTCTAAGTCACCTTAGGCATTTTTTCTTTTTAGCCTTTCATACATTTAAGAGGCTTGTCACTCTATGACTATTGACAAAGTCTACTATCAAATCCCTTTTCTATTTGTACTTTTCTCTAACTAAACATCATCATCCAAATCTTTGTTAACCTTTATCATTATTTGATAATCCATTACAAAGTTTAGGGATTTTTCCTATCTTACTTAATATCTTTCATCTTCATTTCTTCTTTTGATGACCTCAATGCTAACCCACCTTGACTGTCCTCCTATACTACCATATCAAGTTGACCCCTATCTTAGAATAATAAACACAAGCTCCTTCATGTTGTCACACTTAACTTGACTACCATTTCCATAAAAAATATTGTCTTCTTTATTTCATAGTCCTATAGAATACTCAACTAATGTTTAGAAAAGGGCTTAACATTAGGGTCATACTCATGTGAGGGTTTTAGCAATAAACAAGGCTTGACATGAGCAATATTTCCCTTGACTTCTTGCTTGTAGGGTATTTTTCTAACCTTTTCCAATGTATGAACCATGGATTATAAAGTAACATTTGTGATTGTCTTGCCTTATTTTTCTATCACTATCCACCCTTTAAAAAACCCATGACTTGTCTATACCTAAGATGAGGATTATCTTCTATGTTGGATGTAAAGCTATGTCTCCATGCATTGAATGTCATGCTTGATACTCCTCTCATTGTAATTTTCAATTAGCTCTCACTGCCCTATAACTCTCACTACATTATCACTGTCATTTGTAATCAATGAACAATTAATTTTCCTTTTCACTGTAGACAAAAAATATTTCTAGTTATTACATTCATTATTGATGTTCTTTGTATGATGACTATCTTCTTGCCAACTTTTAATCTTCTCTTCATTTGATGACTGCAACATTAGAGTCTTCACACTATGTATCATTATCTTGACTGTCTACTTTATGATTGTACTGTGGACTACCCTTTAACATCTCTACACTTTAACATCAATCATCACCCTCCATGAGTCTTTTGAGCATTTATAACTATGACTGTGCCTCTTTCCTAACCATATCTTTGTGGACTATCAAGTATCATCCTATATATTTTAAGAAGATTAAAAACTCTCTTGTCATAGTATTTAGTGACACTAATTTCTTTTGTAAAGTGGAAATATTGTTATTAATGTCACCATTATATGTAGAATAATCCATGTCATATGATCTATGAGATAAATGAACCTTAGTAATTTTAATTTTCTAACTAGGACACAGACTTAAAAATTATGAAAAGACACCAAAGAAAGTTGTAAGTTTGCCACATAAGATTTTCAATCCATTGTAAAAGATAGGCTCATGAAAGGATGCATAAAGGAAAGAAACTTATGTAATCCAAAAAAGGGAAGATCATATTTGTTTGAGGAATGCATGGAATTCAAAGAAAATTTTGAATTATGTGATAGAAGAGCCAAGACACCACTTGCAATATTAGATTTAGGAAAGATCAATGGACCATTGGCACTAGTTGTAGGTTTTTTAAAAAGGTAATGTTGAAATGGGGTACTTATAAAGGCTTTAATAATCAATCATAGATCACCCTCCAATACCATAAACTCTCACCTATTGTGCTCATCACATCTCTGCCTCTCATGAACAACGTTACCTTATCACAAAACTGCCACTTTGAACTATTTGTGAGACTTCTATCATCAAGTGCATCGTACTATCACCCATGTAAAATTACCATTCCTTAGATTGACTCATGTACATCTCCATTTCTCTCTTAAAGATCCATGGGGTATCATGGTATAATCATTTTTTTTATTGTTTCTTACAATACTCTCCCCAAAGATTCTTCCATAAACTATCCCTATTATGCTTCTATGATTTGACTACTATCCTTATGTCAACATTTACAAAACTCGTGACAATATTCTCAATAATAACATGATCATATAGGCTTATCACTACTACAATACTTAGTAGGAGAATTATTTCATGTATTTGTAAAACAATTTGTGATAGATCTTCACCTTTGCATACCTAAATGTATTTGTGATTGTGTTGCAAGTATAAGTAGTTGGTGTTGTCATTAGTGTCAATTGTATGAGCAAGAGATTATTGCAAGAGTGTGAGCAGTTGGTATTGAGTTGTTGTCCCTAATGATGCTTTGCTTAGTTTCATTGTGTTGTCATTAGTAAGCTATTGGTGTCAACCTCTAGTGTTGCTTTGATAAGCTTATGTCTATGGATGTATGGTTGATTTGCTATGTTGCAGTTGGATTGGTGGTGATGAGGAAGTACTGAATATGTTGATAATATGTTTTTAGTGCTTGGTTTCCAAGTGCTTTTCAGAAAATTGAATAAAAAGAGGAAACAATGTGTTGTAGTAGTGTTCTGTGTTGCAAAGTAGCATTCTATTTTGGCTCCACATTTCTTCTATTTTGAATATTTTCTTGTGCAATTTAGATATGTTGATAAAATTTGTTCAAAGGTGTTGCATTCAAAATTTGGTGTGTTCACTAGTGTGTGAACTGTGTATTGCAAAGGTTTCTATTAGAAATGTTTTGGCTCCCCATTTATCCACGGAGTGGTTTCAGGTCTTGCAGATTTAGAAGTATGTTGATAGTGTTTGTATCTTTCTTTAGATGAAGTTGTTTGAGGTTTGGTTCTTTGGAAGTCAGTTTCTTGAGTTGCAATGTATGACAAAGTTATTTGAGTGTATTGGGTGTGTACATTATTCAATTGAAAATTATTGCAGAGGAATTTGTTTATTTTTAGGGTGTTTGTGGAATATTCTAGATTGTGTTCAAGTGTTATGTGGTTTATGGAATTCATCCTTGGATTTGAGGAAGCGTGTACTTAATTTTTTAATGGTGTTAATACAAGTTTGGCCAACCTTGGATGTTTACACTAATTACAAACATGCTTCAATGTTTTTGGAAGCATGGTGTAGCATGTGGGTTAAATAACAATATTGCATCTCACTTTTTTCCCAAGATGGAAATTTACATCAATATTTTTAACTAAATCTTCATCTTCTAAGACCTATAGCAGCTAAACCATTAAGAATTTCAAGATGATGCAAACTAGTGATTTGTAGTAATTTGTGTCTAGATTCTAAATTTTTTTTTTTAAACAATTTTCTAAAATAAATAATGAATCTTTCAAAATATCCTTTAATATCTAGTTTTAAATAGAAAACAATATTTTTAGAAAGTAATGTTTGTGTTGTACAACATAAATTTTTTCTATAAAGGATAAATTCTAATTTTTGAAATATAGATTCTCAACATCAATATCTAGGGAAAGGATATTTTTTCATAATTTTTTGTTACATATATATATTTTTAATTACTTTTTGAAGTCATTGTAACTATAATTTGGACATGTGTGTGTGTCGTACAACCTAACTTGTTCTGTATATATCAAAATCCAATTTTTCTTTTTTTAGAGAAATAAGGACATCAATACCTAGGGAAAGGGTATTTTTTGAATTTTTTTACAATGGTTTACAATTTTTCCACCTCTATAGAACAAAGAGCTTGATGTTCAAAGAAAAACCTATGTTCAGTAAAAAATGAAAATTAAATACAAGATAAAATGAAAACATATAAAAACTATACTTGTTGGAAAGCTCGTTTCAAGGGATACAATCTTGCAAAAGATAATTTCTAAATGACATTATTTAATCCCTCAAAGTTAAATAAAAAGTGTTTTTTTCTAGCATTTTCATAGGTGTGAAGGAGACTCTATTGTGGGTATGATTTAATACTAGAGGGGTTATATCCATGGGGGTTTGATCTAAGGGGGTCTTATATATCCCTCTTCAATTAAAACCCTTTAGATGGAGCCTATCAAGGCTAAAATAATTAGTTTTTCTAAAAAAAGTGATTTTAGGAAAAAATCAGCATGTCCCAAAAGTGAGATACAGTATTGTGGTAGCACCCATGTATGAGTGGATTTAGGTCCTAGCTAAGGTGTTTTGTGGTGTGCTCTCATTCCTTTCCACCATGGGAATGTTTTGGTGCCAACCTAATTTGAATTAGCATGGTTGAGGTACATAGCCAACCTTGGAGAATGTTTTAAGGTTGAAGATATTATAAACATGAGTTGAGTTGTTGATCTGGATGATGAGATAGATAAGTGTGATGTGAATGATGTGAAGTGAAGAGTTGTGAGGTGTGAATTTTTATTACTGGATGCAGTGAGTAGAAGGTGTCTACAACTCTTTAGTAATACTACGAAGGTGTTGGCGATGTTGTGAAGGAATTTTCTATTGCATTGAGATGGATCTCATTGTAACACTCTTCTCTATCTTCCTTTCTATTTTGGTAGTGAGACTTTGACAGTGAGCCCTCCAACAGTGAGTCTTCCGACAGTGAGCCCTTTGTAATCAATGTTGATATTAATTTATATTGTGAGTTAATCCTCATCGTGGTTTTTCCCTTCTTGGGTTTTCCATGTAAATCTGGTGTTTTTTTCTACATGGTGTTGATTTGGTTTTATTTCTATCATTTTCCTTCATGATAAATCATTTGAATAGATTAGGGGTAAATTGAATTAATGCGGATTTGAATGTTTATGAGGGTTTTGAATTTTTAAGGTACAATTGATTCACCCCGCCTCTCAGTTGCCTTGTGCATTCAATAGACTACCATGTATGGACTACCCTTGCCTTTCCATGATGTCACACTTTTCCCATCTCACTATCTTCTATCATGAAACCCATGTCATAACTTTTACCTTGAACTATTTATCTCATTAATAGAACCATTTAATGTATGGGGTTTTTGGAGATTATTAGGTGTCTTATGAACCTCACATATCGGGATACAAACAATGAAATTCATGGCAACATCTATCATTATTTAATAGATGTTTGATGACTCAACAAACCTTATTTTAAAATAGAAACACATATACTTGGTAAGGAATAGAATGCATGCCACATAGATATTGGAATATTATAAAACTTGGAACGTGTGAATAAGGCATGAATAATCTCTTGAAACTTCTCTCCTTGTCATGTAACAAGTTTTTTTCAACCTATCTAGCCTCCATCTTTAATTGCAATGTGCCCAAAATGCCTCTTGAATCTCAACAATGTGGCTCCTTACTTTAAAGAGACCATCTGATGATCTCATGCCAAACATGGAGTGTTGTTTCTCATCTTTTACCTTAGAAAACGCCAGGCTTCTTCTTCCTATGAGGTTGAAGGAAGATACAAATAAAACCTTTTTCTTTTTCCTTTACATTTTGGCACCCAAGAATTAGCAAAACTTTTATTTTGTAATTACTCTTTTACAAGCATTAAAATTTATGAAACTCCCTTTTAGTTTTTCTTAATGACCTTTGACAAAAATTGTCAATAGGTCCAAAGTGGATTGGCCAAATTGGATAATTAAAAGGTAGGTATGTTTTATTTCAATATTTTTAAATACTCTTATACATTGGGATTGGAATTATAAGTATCATTTTCTCTTTCTTGTTCTAAATTTCATCAAGGCAATCTTTGGTTTTAGATAACATGTTTCATTACTTTAAGTTTCTCTTGTGGAATAATAATTGTAAAAAACAATATTTTTTATTAGCTCTTTGCTTAACTTAGTCATGCAAATGAGGGGATTCTTTTTTTTTCATTATTTTAGTGGGAACATTCATTTGAGTTTTGAAATTATATTTGAAAATGAGTAGTCATGGCTAACACCTTGAGAGTGGACATTGATAAATTCAATGAATGATACTCTAAGTTATATCAACTAAATATGGAGGATCTCTTGGTTGAGAGATACCATTAAGTTTATTGGACCCAATATAACATTTTCAATTTTTTCTTAAGACCTTACTCCTTTGTGCATTTAGATCTCATTTTTCCATCATAGATAAAAAAATTTAAGAGATGTTTGAATGGGTCTTCCTTTTTCAAACTTATATTGGTGTTATTCTCCTTCATCCCTCATATGCCTATAAAGTGTTAAAATTTGTAAAATACAAAGAAAAATCTAATATTGGGAGTGTTTTCATCTTTTTCTACCATCCTTGTGGAATTATAGAATTTCCTTACACTATTAAACCTTTTCTACATGTCTAGTATCTAGTTTTGACCTTTATTCCTTCATGGAATACTTGCAATTTTTTTCACCTCATTTATTTTTCTCATTTCCCTCTATTTCCTCCTTTTACAAAATCCCAATGGTAGTTTGGACCTTCTTTTCCAATCCCTACATTTGAACCTCCTATCATCCCCCACAATCTTCCTTCTACCATTCTTTGTGGACTTCCAAATTGGATTTGGATATTTCCCCCCTCTTAACTTCTTTCGCTTCCTCCATCCTATTTTTCATTATTTCTCCACATCCTTCTTTACAAAATTCCTTTGTAGATTTAGAAATTTGGGTTCCTATTGCAATATCCTATTCCAACATCCACTTTTACATCAAGTTTTGGTAAAATCTCCAATTTCCTTTTTCTTTCCATTTATTTTTGTGTAAAATTCAACTTGGATTCTAGATATCCTTCCCTCCTCTCATACATCTTGTCTATATGTCCATCCTCATACAATTTTCCCCTCATTTTTTTTATACATTTCATCCACTCTTATCTCTCATTTTGTAGAGTTTCAAAGTGCATCTAGACCTTCATTCCAAAGTATAGTTCCAATATAATGTTCTATATGGAAATAACACATGTCCTATTCTCCCCTCTATTTCCTTATTAGACTTCCACATTTCTTCCAACCTTCTTCACCGAGTCCATTGTGCTTCCTAGAATGTTATTAATGCCTTATTTGACCCTTATAGATACCAGATTGTGTTTTCCCAACTATAATACCTTTCTTTTCCAAAGGACATGAATCCAAGTTAAAAATCAATGGTGGATGATGAAGAAAACCATATTGTAATGAATGAAATACTTAAAAAAATAGATATAGATAATACTACAAAAGCTCCAATCTACCATCTCAACAAATTTTGTGGGATTTTATCTTGTTCCACATGCAACATTAATGATATTTTCTTGTTGACCAAATTATCATAAGGATTTAGCAACCAAATCAAATATCATAAGTTTTAGATCTTTTCAAATTCAAATGGTTGGTCGCTTTCTCATTTCCATGTGATTGTAACATCAAAGAGATGAACTAGGGTTCCAAATCTTACATGTTCAATTTCCTATTGAGAAACACATTTTAAAAATCATGAGGTAGGAAATGTGTAGTAGATGTTTGTAACTGAATGTCTCCTTGGCCATTTTGAATCTTTAAGAAAAATTCCAAGCAATTGAGTAAGATAGATTATTCTTAGCTTAGGGTTTTCTCTCACCATATTTGTTCGTGTGAATGTAGTAAGACGTTGATAAATGTTGTAACTTTAATACATTGCAAATTGTTTTTTATAATTATAATATCCTTATTGCACATAGAGTTATAGCATTTAGAGAGAGATTATTAAGAATGTTCAATTGTTGATATCATATCTCTTTTGTCATTTCTACGTGTTGTGTCTTTTAGTAACTACAACTCTATAACCTAGCATAAGATACCAAACAATCAATGCTTCTTTGACCAGGAAGGATGGTCAACCCCAAAAAGAAATTAAAAACAAAAAAGTAGATGTTGGTGCTGAAACTAAGGTTGACAAGTCTTCCCATCGATAGACAAGACAAAGAGAAGCAACAAAATAAATTTCCATTGATAGGAAATGAATGTTGGAGACATATTCCAAAAATAATTGTAAATGAATATTCTATCCTAGAATGTCCAAGGAATTAATATCTCTCAAAAGTATTTTTCCTTGAGAAACTACATTTTGGAGAATAAGATAGATATCCTTTTACTTCAATAAGTTAAAATGATTAAGAATAATTTTCAAACCATTGCTAAATATTTATGGTTCGCTATTGAATACTTTATTTGTGAGGCTACTGGAGCTTTGGGAGGTTTGGTCACTATGTGGAACCAAAATATTTTTTTTGGTACTCTATTCAATTAATCTAAAAGTAGTCTGGGAGCTAGATTCACTTCCATAGCATTTTTTATGCCCCTAATGTGAGAAATGCCAAAAAATATCTCTAGAGTGATATGGTTGCTCAAATGTTGGGTAATAAGGAGGCACAATGGATGATGGTAGGGGATTTCAATTCCCACCTTTTTCCTTCAAAAAAACTTGGGGGCTTAATAGACGACATCGACAACATGGTTGATTTGGTTGATTTGCTTAGTTCAACTGGGCTCATGGACATATACCTTCAAGATCAATTATTCATATGGACTAATAGGAGAATAGGAGACCATCTTATCTAGGTGAAGCTAGATTGATTCTTGGTTTCCTCTAATGATGACATCATCATCACCTCAAACCTTTTTCTTTACCTAGAACAATTTTAGACCACAACCCGTTGTTGGTGGACTAGAAATGCAACTTTCCTACTGACCCTTTCCCGTTTAGATATGAGATAATGTGAGCTACTCATCCTATTTTTTGGGATTGTATCTCTAAGTGGTGGAGTGTCTCTATCCAAGGTTCTAATATGTATAGGGTGGTTCAAAAACTTAAAAAATGTTAAAAATAAAGTCAAAGGGTGGAGTAAGTTGATCTTTAGGGATGTTTTGGGACACAAGAAAAATCTAACTTTAAAAATAAAGGATATTCAGACAATAATGACCATTGGAGATACAAATGGGGAAAATTTCCAGGTTGAGAATTCTTTACATCAATACTGGGCTAATAATTAAGAAAATAAGATCTTCTGGAAATAGAAATTTAGAATCCAGTGGCTGAAAGAGGGGGAAATAAACTCTACTTTTTTCTATTTATCTACTTTGAAACATAAGAAGAGAAATACTATTTCCAAAATTGTTGGAGAAAATGGAATTGTAGGTACTTCTAATGAATAGGTAGGACATATTTCTTTTGAGGAATTTCAAGCTACTATGACGGAATAGGTTATTGACCATTCTACTGGGTTGGAAGATCAACTATTGGACAACATCCCTTCAACTTCATCTAGTGAAGAAAATGCTCCTTTTTTTAGGCTTGTTTCTAAGGAGGAAGTTAGGACTACTACTTTCTCAATGTGTCCTTATGGATTCCTCTTGCCTTTTTCTAGAAATTTTATATTTTAGGGTTTGATGTTTTTATGGAAGCTAAAGATTTATTTAGATTGAGGAAACTACTGAAACAAATAAATAATACATTTATTGCTTTTGTTCCTAAAAAAGCTTGACCCTTAAGAAATGTTTGATTTTAGACCCATCAACCTCTATAATACTGTGTATAAGATCTTCACCAAAATTCTTATGAATAGGTTAAAACCTTTTTTGAGAAAAATGATCTGTGGGTGCCAAAAAGGTTTTATGCTTGGTCACCAAATCTTTGATGTTGTTATTTTCACTCAAAATGTAATACATTCCATAGACATGAGTAACATCCCTAGTATGATTTTTAAGCTAGATATCTCTAAAGAATATGATAAGTGTCCTATAACTTCTTATTCCAAGTTTTAAAATAAATGGCTAAGATCATTAACCTTATGAAGGAGTGTGTGTAAGCAATCAAGTATTCAGTACTTCTTAATGGAGTGCCTAGAGGATTCTTCAATGTTGAAAGGGGGATTAGACATGGAGACCCTTTATCCCCATATATTTTTATAATGATAGTTGAAGTCATGAGAAGAAATATTATAAAATTACTTGATAATGGGGCTCTTAAGGGAATCAAACTTTCCACATCCCTTAAACCTTCAGCTATCTAGTAATTTTTTGATGACACTATTCTATTAGGAAAAGCCTCTATGGTGGAAGTAAGGAAATGGAAGTTGTGCTTAAACAACTATATTGATGTTTCCGGCCAATGCATCAACTATGAAAAAGTAATATTTATTTTTTTAATACAAACTTGGAGATATAGAGGAAGTTACAACTATTTTGTGTTGTGTTAGTGCTACTCTTCTTGCTATTTATCTTGGGTTCATGCTTATTGTTAAAGAAGTCACTCCCTCTTTTTGGAACACAATTTTAGAAAGGCTTAAAAAAAAACTAAAAGTTTGGAAGGGTAAGCTCTTTAGTCATGCTAGAAAACTTCAACTTCTTGTTGCTTCTTTGCAAGGTATCCCTATTTATTTCATCTCCTTGTCTAAAATTCCTTAGAAATTTATTGCTAATAAATTTAAATAAATTCAAAGAAATTTTCTATGGTCTGGCATGGACGAAAGATAATAATGAACCTCATAAGATGGGATAATTTTTTTCTTCTTAAATATTGTGGGGGTTTAGGAATTAGAAAGATCCACCTCACCAACAAATCCCTTATGTCTAAGGTTGGCTAGGATTTTCTTTTGAATAATATGGATTGGTGTGAAATAATGAAATCCAAATACTTAAAAAAAACTCAGTTATTTAGGAATCTCACTGAACTTGGGTATCCTTAGGACTCTCTGATATGGAATAATATCTTCAAATCTAGAAAACTTATTTAGTTGGGCTTAAAGTGGAAATTGGGGAATAGTTGTGTTGATGGTAATGTAGACACCTAAAAATGACCTAGGCCTGCAAGCTTCATTTTTACCACTTTCGTCCTAACTTAATTGTGACATTTAATTATGTCCTTGGTCCACATTCGACTATTGATTAAATAATTCATAATTATTTAATTAATTCATGTCCTTTCATTCTTCATGATTATTAAATGAATAAATTTTATTTATTTATTAAATACGTCATTAATTGTCTAGGTCTTCCCTTAATTAAATAAATTTCTTAATTTATTTAATTACCTTTTTGCATTTGTTTCTTCCTGATTACTAAATAAATAAATTACATTTATTTATTTAATATATCACTAACTTTCATAATTAAATGAATTAAATAATTTATTTAATTATTAGTCTTATTTGCTAATTTAAATAATTAAATTCAATTATTTAATTGCCAAATTTGATATTCCTCTCATTTTAAATAAATTAAATTATTTAAAATGTCATCTTATTCTTAACTGTCAGCTCATTTTGGTAAATAATCTGAAAATTGATTATTTATTATTTCACAAAATTCACATTTGGAATTAATTTAATTCCAAATCGGTAACTTTCCTCCAGAAGTCAAGTGATCGGGCAGGTTCTTGATCCTTCCAAAACTATCTTCAGTCTGGTCTTTATCTTCTTCATTTTCGAAAATCTTTATTTTTGAATTAATTTCCTCATTTATTCTCCACCGCCGATTCGATTCTTCTTAGATGACATCTCGACTGCTCGATTAATGACTTTTCCCTAACCCTAATTAGGGATTATCGGATTTAATCTGAGCCTCTCATTTTAGGTCTTAGTCAGAAGTCAATCTCACCCATCCATTCAAAATGGCATTTTCTATAAAATGCCATTTTCCTCTCATTTTTTGATTACACAGAGAGATTATTACACACGCACATAGATTACAATATTCTGGCATATTAATACTTAGATTAATTTGGCATTTTAGAGTCATTTTTGTCATAGACATAGGCATAGGCATAGGCATTTAGATTCAAATCCTTCAAAACTTGGTGTAGGACTTCGTCAAGGATTGCTCGCACATCAAATCTGAGGGCAACACATCAACCAGCAAGCTAGAAGGTACTATCAAGGTGAATCATGGAAACTCATGCGAATCAAAGGTATAATTATTCTTGTTTTCATTGTTCTTGATAGGATCTTTGGGTTATATGCTTTATATGTTAGTTTATCTCACAATATAACCTTAAGAAATTAACCATAGATACATTTGGTGAACCTGACGTTCTGTAGAAAAAATTTGTGTTTTTCTTGTTTGTTTTCACTATTTTGTAGTTACAGCCAAGAAATCATACAAAATCCCGTTACCTTCTTTGGAGCACAGAAAAATGGGCGAATAAAATATTTTAAATTTTTTTCTAGATTTTGTAGATCTCATTCTTAGCTTTCCAGAATTGCAAACGGTTTCAAATTTCGTTAAGATTTGAGAAAGTTATGGTCATTTTACTGATCGTAGTTTTTAAATTTTAGTTGTTAAAACTCGTGTTTCCTTTTGCCTATGACATTTTTTTGCGTAGAATCGTGGAAAATACTTTATGGGTTTTGAAGGTCTATGTCTTAGCTTTCCATAGATATCTACAATTTAAAATTTTGTTAAGATTTGAGAAAGTTATCACTGTTTTAATTTGCTGCTGTCATTAAATTTTATTTTATTTTTATTTTTATTTATTTTTGGTTACTAATCTTTGTTTGCAGCATTTGGCGGTTACTTTTCGTGGGTCAAAGGCAAAAATTCAAACTTCTAACTTGTGGTCTTGTAGGTTCGAATCTCAAAGAATAAACACTAAAGCATTGTGTCTGTATTTTTCCTAGATTAGTACACACTTACTTTTAGTGCAATTAAAAAGAACAATGTCTTATAATTTGCATGATTGTGTTTGCAAATGGTAGGCGAGTATGCTCTCACCTTGTGAAAACTCGGTGATCAAAAACCCAAACCCATTCTTTCTTTTTTTTATTACCCTCACGACTTAGTAATCGAAGTATCCTCTCCCCTTGCGCTTTCGGGCGATCCTGGGTGTAAGAGAAACGGTTACTAACTCTAGAACTTGGGCCTGTTCTGGTGGGAAAAAGTACTCACCCTAGGATGACTCAGACCGATAGCACCCTGAACCCGAGGGACTTCCAACTGGTATATAAAAGTGGATTCTTGGGGAAAACCCAAGAATCACGAGTGTGGTTCCGACGAGATGGATCTGAAAGGGGACTCTCGCTGCATGTATCATGCCCCACAAATGGAATGCCCATATTAAAAACCTTTTGTCTTAGTGTCCAACCGTTCTATTGGTCGTTGCTTGATATAGTGCAGGGTATAGTATCATGCCCGAAGACACTCACTACTGATCCCCTTGAGTAGAGATAGCAGTTCTTGGGAAGTCACTACCCAAGAATTCAAATTTGGTGTGCTCGAATGATGTTAATGAGCCGTGGAGGGGAGCCAATGCCACCAAAATTCTAAGCTATCCGCTCTCGAGAAGGAAAGGTGTTTAGCACCAATCTGGGGTATATCGATGGGCTATATCAAGTATACAAACCCTTGGCCTTTTGGCCTTTTAGGATTGTACTTGTCTTATGTGCGCTTGCTTACATTCAAAACATTGTGTTTGTCAAGTGCTTGTTGGATTACTCAAACATTATACACAACTTTCAGAAATCTAGACACAAACAATCGACCTTAGACAACTCAGACTTTTCAACAAAACATCAAAAAACAATCTCAGTCCTCATTTTGAACTTAGACTTTGCATTGTTCATCCTAGTCATCATTTTGAACCTAGACTTTGCATTAATCATTTTAGTCCTTTGTCAAACATCATCATCTTAGTCCTCAGTCAACATTTTGGCTTTGATCACCTTGTCATCTTACATCAATCATTTCCTTAGACAAACGTTATCATCACCTAGTCATCCTAGTCAAATTTTAGGAAACATAGTCTTGCATTTTCATCCTTATCAAAAATCCAAAAAACATAGGTTGTCATCATCCTCACATTTAGTTGTCATTCTCGTCATCCTTATCTGAGCAATCCCTTTTTATTGTTGAGACTAGGCTTCAAAGACAAAGAGGACAAATGGAAAACTTTGGACAAGATTTCAATCCCAACATTGATAATAACACGTATGACACAAACCAACATTGGAATTTTTCTGACCCATTTCACAACATGAACATGCAATCTTCCATGAGCATGCCATCTTCATCACGAAACCCTTCTGAACCATTCATACAAAGAGACCAAAATGGACGAGTATATGCAGAAGACTTAGAAGCTGCAACACAAAATTCTAATATAGTCTCCTTTGTAGAAAACTTAGTCTTACGCGACCCTCAAAGGTATCTAGCCATGCTTTTGGACCAAGGGGCTAAGTTACCACGAGGCTTTGACATAAATACTTTGCCACCTCCATTAGTCTACCCTCACCATCAACAGTCACTTGACATAAATCCTACCAGTAATTCACAACAAACGTCCAGTTATCACCCTTATCCTAACCTTGAAAAGGGAAGCCAACTGTCCACTAGTCCATTCCAAACCTCCACGTCATATTCTAACTCTTCATCTATCAATCCCATCCAAGTCTACATGCCTTATCAACCATCTAACAACTCATGTCAAGTCCTCACATCATACCATATTAATCCAGTCCAAGACTCCATGTCCTATCCTTGTCCCTCACATGCTAGTCCAGTCCAAGTCCCCATGTCCTATCCTAGTCCTTCATATACTAGTCCAGTCCAAGTTCCCACGTCCTATCCTAGTCCTTTGTTCATTAATCCTTTTCAAGTCACCCCCTCACAAGCCACATCTAGTCATGAAAATTCTATCATAGTCCAAAGTCAAATCCCATTTAATAGACTTGAGGATAAATGTCAAAATGAAAGTCCAAAACATGACCTTATAACGTCACTCTCATGTCAAGAACAAGGTAGTCCATCCCATGACCCTATTTTCAATTGTATCATCCATGACAACCCCATCTTTGACCAAGACCCCATCATTGACCAAGAAGTCCAAATCCATGACAACCCCATCTTGGACCAAGACCCTACCATGGACCAAGAAATCCAAAACGATCCACTCCTTGACCTTTACGCCATTCATGATCAAACACTTGCTGACCTTATAAAGGCCTCGACTATTCACACTACCCACGATGAGACACTTGCCTCCATGGGACACATAGATGATATTCCTCCAGAACAAGAATCTTCCACTAGGGACATGCTTGCACTTGATCAAGTTATAGCTAAAATCATTGGACTCTATGACACTAAACATAATGATGGCTTCGACATTTCCTTGGAAGCACCAACATAATCATCTGAACCTGATATGTCACACAATCAGACCAAAGATATCAATCAGGAATATGTCCAACATGACAATGAAGCTAAGACACTTTATCAACTAGGGTCATCTATCTTTGTCAAAGCAGGCTTTCTTGCAGACGAAAATATTACAAGTGACAGTATCCACATATGTAATGATGGGTTAGCATCTTGCTTTCAAAACAATAAATACACCATCGCCAACAAAATTTGTCAAAGCATGCAATATCAAGGCAAAGGACTAGGCATACACAAGCAAGGCATTCTAGAACCAATACAGCTTCAGGAAAATTACAGACATCAAGGTCTTGGCTATTCCTCAATTAGTAAATCAAACGATGTCAGTGGTACCTCCTTGATACTGGGGGCAACTTTGTCAGATACAAACATCAAAATGGAGTCCATGAGAAATCCTTGTCATAAGATTTCTGCCAACACCCCCTCCACCCACACCATGAACCGTCATTCCATCATAAATAAACCTTCCCTTTGGAACCAACTAAAACAAAATTCTTACAAGTCAAAAGATCAAAATCAAATGTCAAAGGCCATTGAATCAAACAAAAGGACAAGTGGAAAAATGAAATTAAAATGGATCCCAAAGAAAGATGGATCAAACAAAGACACCAAGTCAAATACAAAAGTCAATCACAATGTGGAGCCACAAGACAAGAGGACTCCCACATATAACACATGTCCACCTCCTTCAAAATGGTCATCAAACAAGGCATCTAAGAGTGTTGGTTCCAAATACCATCCCTCCAAAATTTGTCATACACCATACTAAGTTTGGAGAATAAAAGGTGATTCATCCAAACGTCCAAACAACCTTGCCACATCTACCATCATCTGTCGTAATCCTACATCTCGCCTAAAGTCCAAAAATCCCACGTCACAAATCCGTCACATCATGGCAGTAACTCTTTACCACAAGGACTATCATGGCACTCTATTGCGATGTGTGTATTCTAATAAGGCCAACTCTAGTATCAGAAAGGATCACAATGACATTGATCAGTTGTATGCAAGCACTATGATCCTCACAAGACAACTCCTTCAACAAGGTCATTATTGGCATATCATGGCACCAGTCTCTACATCGGCACTATCAATGGATTCAGAATAGTCAGTGGTCATCTAAAGCATCTAGGCTATCTGCAAAATCAGAAATACAAAAAAATTGAAAAATGTAAAAATCGTCACCCTGATGAAAACCTGGAAAACAGGCATCTTGGTGACACCAAAAAAATCAAAAAGTCAAAAAAATAGTAAAGAGAAAAATTTCATCCAATGGTGAAAACCTGACAAACAGGCGCCCTGGATAAGTACCATGATGAAAACCTGGCAAACAAGCATCATGTGTAAAATAAATCATCTATGTGGAATTTTATACTTGGGGGCAAGTCATCTCATTTCCCATGTTTTCCTCATAACATTGACATCTGACCATTTCATCCATATCATTCCCACCTATCTTGGTCTGGACATAAAACTGACACACATAAATCATGCTTTGGGAAAACTCTTGACATGTCTATCCTTCGGTCATACACGATTCACGAAACTTCATGTCATTGACTATCATAGTCTTATTGTCCTTATACGACATAGTCCTTAAAAGTCATATGAAAATTCCATTAGTCTCATGTCTCTCGTCTTTTACCAAGGCCACCCCCTATCCTTTCATGCCTGTCACCTATCTTGGCTTTCCCTTGTCAAACAGTCTAAGAATAATCATCATCCCATCTAGTCCTAACCAAGTGATTCCAAATGCAACGAGTCTAATCCATACAAACACATTATCCAAAATGTTATTTGACTGTGTCCTGGCCCGGCTGTAGACCTCCATACTTTTGTCACATTATCGTCATTGTCCTCACGTTGTTTCGGGATGTGTCCTTCCCACGTCAAACAATGTTGTCATCACCTATCAATTGGTATTCAACTTGACTAGGGGCACAATCATGTTTGTCCTTGGATTCTCATGTGTAGGCACCAGTCATATGCATTTGTCACGATCCTCTTAAACGTCAAAATCCAAAAAAATTATAAAATGACAAAAGACTAAAAACATAATAAAAAGTCCTGAAGAAAGACCAAAAACATCATAAAATGTCCTAAAGAAAGACCTAAAAATCATAAAACATCCTAAAGAAAAACACAAAAACATCCAAATCAATGTCAAAATCCTAAAAATAGAGTCAAAGTTAGTCATGTCAGTCAGTCCATGTCATTGTCGAACTACGTTGTCTTTGCACATTTGTTACGTAGGCAAGGCCATCAGTCGATGATTCCCCGAGACATTAGGTCAGTCCTTTTAGGTTGGTCCAAATAAAATCATGGCATTTGTCACAATCATCACATCAGTCAAATAAGTCAGACATAGTCAAACTCGGACACAAGATAGTCATTTGAAACGCCAACGTCAAAATTGGTCAAAATCAGACAACACAATCCAATCAATCATACAGTCAACATCAGTCAACTTGCCAAAACATATTAGTCAAAACAATGTCAGTCGCGTCACTCTTTGGTCCTCTTCAAGATGTGTCCTTCTTGGAGTTAGACCTCGTCAAAATGTCCTTTGCCTTTTCAAGATGTGTCCTTCCTGACAATAGGCCCTGTCAAACCGTCAACACCGTCAAATTGGCAAAACTCTTAAACTGTCAAAACTGTCAAACCGACAAGAAATCAATATTTGGCAAACAAACATTGGCAAACAAAATAAAATGGTTGTTAATCTTTCTAGTCTATCTTGTCTTATCTTTTGACTATCTTGGCTATTTTGTCTTATATTTTTACTGTCTTGTCTTTTTGGTCATGTTACTAGCTACCTCAAGGATGTCCCATGAAGGATTTAGAGGTGCGATGACGTCTCCTGGCCTATTTTATTTTCTTTGAATATTGTCTATGGATTGTCTCGACAAAAAGACTGGGGCAACATGACCCTTAGTATGAGTTAGGACATTCCTTGTCTGTGACTGTTTTTCAAGTGGATGACCTTGAACACCTTGGTCTATGTCATACCATTGTGTTTGTTGTCCATTTGTGTCATTTTACTGCCCAATGATGATTAAGAGCAATAAATATTAAAGTCCTATGGCAATGTTTTGAAGGATTTGGTCTAGGAACTAACATGCATCTTCTTTAGTCTTGTCATCTTCTCTCACTCATCTCATATAGGCATTGCATCCATATCTTTTGCACTAACATGTCTTTGTCCCTTCATATTCTAGTCCTCTCATTAATTTCGAGAGCACACCCATGTTCTTGGTGTTACCCATTTTTCACTTACAACTCAGGTCAAGTCAAGTTTATTGGTTTTAGTTTCAACATTTACATGAAATTGCTGAAAAGCCTTTTGTTACCTATTTTTTCACTCTGAGTTCAAACAGGTAGAATTGGATGAAGTTCATCGTTTATAGGTACATAAATTTTCATGTTTTGTTGATTAAGTGTTCATTGATCATCATTGAGACCATCTTACATGTGAATCATAGTTTATTGTGCAAACATTTAAAACAGGAAATTGAAAAGATTTGCCTAGTAATGCTTTTATTCATTCTGTAAAAAATGTTGAATCCCACACAAGCCGTGGAAGTAACTTTTTTCTGGATTTTTTACAATCAAATAAAGAATGCATAAACAATGGTATGCTATACAACTGAAAATAACGGAAAAATAGGATAGGAGATGATTCGTCATTGCCTGGAATGACGAATCGTTGACAGTTGAGGTTTCCAGTTGTGATGTCAGCTCTAGCTCCATTTTCAGTTTCAGCTCCAGCTCCAACTCCAAAAGCATCTGTAGGAAAGATAAAAGATGACATTAGAGATGGTCTCCAAGCAATGACGAATCAAATCCTATCATATACCTACGCTACCAATAGAAATATAGGATACAGTCGATCAGGCATCCATCAAATAATTGCAAAGAATCAAGAGAAGAAAGAATGTAATTCAATGGAAGCTTTCAACTTCTTTTATTTTGCTAACATTTTTGTTTCAGTATGCAGGATTTATAGGTTCATCATGTTCGAGGTTACTTCATCAGATATGTGGAGTAAAACGGGCTCCCACAAGGGTTGAGCTCGGCATATCAAAAAGGATATATTCACAATTTTCATACGAAGGACATGAATATTGATGACATTTTTTTTTAAAGCATCAATATTGCACTCATCTATCTCATTTTCTGTTCAGCTCTACCTTGTATTTTTTCTGCATTACATAAGTATGGAGCCTCTTTGCATTGAAGAGAAACAGAGTATTCAAGTACATGACAGATTTGCAACAATTTATTACAAGTTCTTCAATAGAAAGCAACAAATTCTGTTTTAAGTCAGCATTTAAGAATAATGGAAGATACAGATATGCATCATCTTTTATCAAATAGGCATACAATGTTACAAGTGCCAGTGAGACAGTAATGGAGTATGAGTTATTCAGTATTGACATTAAATGGAGTGAGCTTTGACATTAAATGGAGTGTCTATTTTCAATGATAATCATTATTTACAAAGTTATTCAAAAGCAGATTTTTGCATGAATATAAGGCCAATGAAAGCTTGATCAAACAGTATAAATTATTTTGAAATGAAGGCATGTAAAACAATGTGCTTATGCTCTGATAGTTCTATGGAAGTAAAACAGTTGTAGTTATTCAAAAGCAGAATTTACAAATGAAAGAAATATAGCCAAGACAAAAAGACGAGGGCTGTCAGAAAAAGGAGGACAATTTTCAGCCTCAAAGCCCAACTTTTGTCTTAAAGGAGCAGTCATATGTTACCGATCATACTAGTGACAACCAAGATGCATATAGAGGAACAATTAACAACAAGGATAGAAACCATGGACATCATCAAATGGCATTACTGGTAACAATAAAAAAAGGTTCCAGCTATGAACCTTAGAATATAAGTGCAGATCCACGAAAAGCTTCATCTCACAGTCTTAATTATTAGAGTTCACATGTGCAGTTAGCAGGTTTTGTTATAAGACAATAGAGTGATCTTTTATGCTCTTCAAGATGATCATAATAATAGACATTGCTACAGGAGAAAGAAGCTAACTCATATACAATGGAAACTCTAATAGGGATACAAAGTGAAATAGGTTCTCATCATTTTTATATGCCATGAATCAACATTCTGCAATGAATCAACAGCCTGTAGAATATCAAGGGTAGTCCAATACTATTCACAGTATAGTTATGCCCAAGCAAGGCACTAGTTACAATAGCTTCATCTTATCAGCCTACATGAAGTAATTGAAAGTGTCTTATCTTGTGGGGTATGCACAAAATATATGGAAGCAAGGATGCTCTTTAAGTTTCAAGAATAAGATTAAGTCATCCTAAGCAAGTTGTTGACTATTTTCTGCGTGATAATTGAGTCAAGATGAAAAAGACAGGGATAACATATAATTGTGACAGTAATAGCAACATGTGTACATACCTTTTTTCCAATGGTCATGCATGTTGAGGATTATAATACTCTAAGCACATACAACTACGACAATATAAAGGTCAGAGAATGGAAGAAAGTAATCAAATGGCATTCATATTATGATCTAGAACGATCTTATCACAGTGAAAGTGATTGTAATACTGCTGACAGTAATCACATGAGCATAAACAAAGTATTGTTTTTTAAGCAGTCTTATACAAGGAATGAGGCAGTCAAACACAGAGGGTTCAAGCTTGTTGCAAGGTTAAACAAAGTGCATCAAAGCATCAAAGTTATTTTCCGAGCCATGTATCACTTACATTCACAGTGGAGAATAGAGTTAGGTGTTTCAAAATAAAGACATATGTGAATTTCTTCTTACCCATTTTTAGGGGTTTGTATTCCAAAATGAAGGAAAATCAACAGATACTGAATACCCTAATAAAGGAGAAAAACGTGGTTGTATTTTCATTAAGAACACATGAAATCGAAGTATTTCATCTCTTGTGAGTTCAGAATAAAACGTTTTTGTAGAGATCAGAAATTTATCATCATGGCGCAGCTTGCAAAAGTGGAGTATCACAGATCCAAAGATTTAAGGACCAGATACGAATTTGTAGTCAGGTTTATTATTTGTTCTAATATAAATTACTTGAAGAGTTTCAATGGTGGCGTAGAAGTGTTAAAAAAATTTCAGGAAGCTCACAAAAGATGTAAAAGTTTTATACATCTGCAATACTTGATGAAAATCTTCATGATTCGAATTTGAGAGATCTCTTGATCAAGTTCGCAACTCAGAAATCAAATGGCGGCCAGACAAATGCAGATTGCGTGACCAAGTTCGTAGCACAAAGTCACAAAAAAATGTAAGAACATTGACCAATACAGAAGGCCACGCCCAATAATGCCTTCAAAAGCTTTTAAAAACGTCATATACAACAGTTTCGATCAAAGAACCGGACTTATATCTGCAATTCCTTCAAGAAAATCCTTCATAATGGCGAAAATACATAGAAATATGGCGCGACTAGGGTTTCTAATGGCGACGCCTAGCAAAGAGAAACATAAAATGCAAATGAAACTCTTCCTTGTTTCATTTTAGGGTTCGAACCCTAAAGAATTCGACCAACTTGGCCTTTTCCTTTAAGCTTTATTCATCCTTCTTAAGCCATTATTCTCTAAGGCTTTTATTTTTCATATATAAGCTTAGAGTCTATTTTAATTTTTGCATTTTAAGTCAATTGTAAATCTTTATTAAAGTGATTTAATAATCATTTTTAATAAATGATATTATTTAAATGCAAAATTAAATTTAACCTTGCTAGGTATTCCTTCTTGCATTTTTTTTTAAATTGTAAACTTTATTTTTAAAAAGTGATAAATTATAAATCACTTTTAAAAAATAATTGTTATTAATGCAAGTTGAAGCCATTTGATGTATTCTTTTAAAGACCTAGTCAAGTGGAGCATTAAATCTTGGAGATGTGGCAAACTCTCAGTGTCAAGTGGAAGTTTTGGGTTGCTGGATTCAGGGGAGGAGTTTTTGATTGATGGGACACCTTTTTTGGAGTCTTTTGAGTCCTCTTTATGAGGATTTTTGTTCCTATCTAGGTCTGGGGAGACTTTTTCCTATTTTGGTGGGTTGTTGATAGGTCTGAGATCCTTCTTTTAGGGTTTTTTTTCCAAATCCGACCCCCTTATTTTGGTGGGGCCCTTTTTTCTAGGGTTTTGGATGGGGAGTTTGAGCTTATTTATTCTCTTCCTCATTTCTTTTTAGAGTATGAAAAATTCTAGAGTGGAAGAGACTTTGTACTTTCTGGAGAACATGGTGCTATTTTGTTCCAAGTATTGTATCAGATTTTGGAGTATGCATTCTCAGGGCCTTTGAGAGCCTTTATACAACATTTTTGATCTATTTTTGGTGTCATATTTGTATGCAGATTGGTGATTGATCTTTCTTTTCTGTGTTTCTTATCTGAAACCTTTTAAGTTTGTCTCATTTTGGCATCTTTGTGACTAGGAATTCTCTTCACAGGCCAGGGGTTGTATTAATTTCTAGATGTATTTACTGTGATTAACATCCTTTAAATATTATTCTGATCTCAGATCTTCCTTTGAAATATTTATGTGTTGAGGGTTTTATCAGGTATTGCATCATCATTTGAATAGCTGTGGGTTCATTCTGTGCTAAGGGAAGTGATTTTGGTGTATCACCCATTAATTAGTTTCAATCCTTAAGTTCTTTTATCTCTTTTCTTCCCCTTTTTCCCCTAAAATCTTTAGGTTTGAAGAGAAAAAAATAGATTTTTATTCAACAGGAACCGGCCTAGAATCCGGAGGTCTCATTTTCAATATTGCATATCCCACATGTAGAATTTGAGTCCCATGTTATGCCAAATTACTGAGCTTAAAATTTTCAGTAGGGTGCAAATTTGGTGCATAACACTTGGAACCTGTCTGTCCTCTCGAGGGGGCATACCGTAACCCTCATCATTCTTCCTCATCTTATTTTGCACTGGGGCATATTTTTGACTTATCTTCTTTGTCACAACGCGACAAGTGGCATTATGACAAAGAGGGGCAAAATGTAGACACCTAAAAATGACCTAGGCCTACAAGCTTCATTTTTACCACTTTCGTCCTAACTTAATTGTGACATTTAATTATGTCCTTAGTCCACATTCGACTATTGATTAAATAATTCATAATTATTTAATTAATTCATGTCCTTTCATTCTTCATGATTATTAAATGAATAAATTTTATTTATTCATTAAATACGTCATTAATTGTCTAGGTCTTCCCTTAATTAAATAAATTTCTTAATTTATTTAATTACCTTTCTGCATTTATTTCTTCCTGATTATTAAATAAATAAATTACATTTATTTATTTAATATGTCACTAACTTTCATAATTAAATGAATTAAATAATTTATTTAATTATTGGTCTTATTTGCTAAAGTAAATAATTAAATTTAATTATTTAATTGCCAAATTTGATATTCCTCTCATTTTAAATAAATTAAATTATTTAAAATGTCATCTCATTCTTAACTGTCAGCTCATTTTGGTAAATAATCTGAAAATTGATTATTTATTATTTCACAAAATTCACATTTGGAATTAATTTAATTCCAAATTGGTAACTTTCCTCTAGAAGTCAAGTGATCGGGCAGGTTCTTGATCCTTCCAAAACTGATCTTCAGTCTGGTCTTTATCTTCTTCATTTTTGAAAATCTTTATTTTTGAATTAATTTCCTCATTTATTCTCCGCCGCCGATTCAATTCTTCTTAGATGACATCTCAACCGCTCGATTAATGACTTTTCCCTAACCCTAATTAGGGATTATCGGATTTAATCTGGGCCTCTCATTTTAGGTCTTAGTCAGAAGTCAATCTCACCCGTCCATTCAAAATGGCATTTTCTATAAAATGCCATTTTCCTCTCATTTTTTGATTACATAGAGAGATTATTACACACACACATAGATTACAATATTCTGGCATATTAATACTTAGATTAATTTGGCATTTTAGAGTCATTTTTGTCATAGACATAGGCATAGGCATTTAGATTCAAATCCTTCAAAGCTTGGTGTAGGACTTCGTCAAGGATTACTCGCACGTCAAATCTGAGGGCAACACATCAACCAACAAGCTAGAAGGTACTATCAAGGTGAATCATGGAAACTCATGCTAATCAAAGGTATAATTATTCTTGTTTTCATTGTTCTTGATAGGATCTTTGGGTTATATGCTTTATATGTTAGTTTATCTCACAATCTAACCTTAAGAAATTAACCATAGATACAGGTAAAAGTAGCACAACAACATTAAAAGGAATTCTCTATCATATTACTCCTAAAAAAGAAAGATAACATAAAGCAATCTATCTTCCAAGGTCCCGATAGTTGGTTCTCAACTATGTTTATGTTACTCAATGGCCAATGCAACTATAATATTCAAGGGTCCTGCTAGTATAAAGTAATACAAATTGCATCATATCAATTAACCTACGTTTGGGGGGAGATATAAATAAATAGAAAAAGATAGATTAGGGCTTCAGAACAACAAAATATGAAGAAAACTTCTTCACATCTAGACATGTACCTTAACAATGAGTGTTTCTTCAACTAACCAAAACCATAACATGATGCAATCCATAACATCACCTACACCATTGCATACATTCATAGTGCTAATTCAACAATCACAACCATTCATCAAAACTTTACTTCAAGATCAAAACATATCACCCACTCATTGCTAAAATTAGATCAAATAGACATAAATGAATTCCATTCATAGACAATTCAATGAAATAATCTTAGATCCGATTTCCCCTATTGATTTGCATCAAATAGAAAAAAATTATGCACAACATCCACTGGCATACGGATGATTATAATTCATTAACATTATCATTTAGGTCCAAACTTGACAATAACATAAAACTGTAAAATTATCTAAGTACAACAAAGTTTTTTAAGTATCTTGCTTAAAGCTTGTGAAATCCTAAGACTATAAGAATACTATCTTCTATCTTATCAGGTGGCTAATCCTTCTTCAATCAGCCAACCTTTACAAAATGGAGCCCAAAATTACATATAGGGAGACTATGCACTAATTTCTCTCAATCAAAAATTGAGATCCACTAATCAAGGAATCAAAACTGCATGAAGTGGTTGATCTTTAGTTCAATGGTTGAGAGCCTTGTTGTCCAAAATCTGACACCCAAGGAGGATGGTAGGACTGTTGGATGAGATCTACAATTGAGCTCATTTCGTAACCCTGCAAAGTAGGAGAGAAAAGAGGAAGTTGTCCACCAAAACAAAACGCTCATTTGCCAGCTCATTCCTATGTTGCTTGATCAAGGAGATATTCCTCATAGCTGGAGAATACTTGTTGAAGAATGTCCTCATCAGTTCCATCTACCCAATTATCCTCAAATTTAATTCTTTTTAACTCCGTTGAGGCGAATTCTTGCATATCTTTCAATTTGATCGACTCCCTCATAGCAGCTTTCACCTCATCTTTGATGTCCAGGAGTCTATCCAACAACGAGTCTTCACCATCATCTTCTTTTTGCATCACTTCCTCAATTTTTTTGATCCATTTCTCCTTCAATTTATCAAGAGGAAGACCTTCTTTGACTGAGATATCCACATTAACCAGAATAGCAATCATCGCCTCCAATTCATCAATCTGTTCATTCAAGTCTTTACTAGCATCTTGAACTTCATTCTTATGTTCATAGATGAATTTGGATCTAAACCAGATTATGCTCAATGTTTTCTCAATAAAATTTGCATTATCCTCATCAAGGATTGATTGCTCCAAGAGAGTTGACTTTGGCACTTTGCTGATGTCTTTTAATTTCTTGGCATGTTCTCTATACTCCTCATCTTGTTTTTCCAAGACTTCAACATGCTGATTCATTTCTTCTACTAGTTCTAGTGCACCCTCATGCACTTTAAAACTGTCAGCAAGCACCTCACCAACCTCTTGATTGATCCGATCAATCCACCTATCAAGCATCCCCACCTTACTTCTCATTTGCACTAAGTCATCAACTTCTTTCTTGCTTAGTAAGATTGGGGTCTCTGGGGCAGCAGCTTGTTGAGAAACTAGAGTGGAGACATCCTTCAAGAATTTGTGCAACTGATCCAATTGGGCTTTAAGTTCATCCTTCCTCTATTTATCTTTGATCATTCTAGATTTGGTGGAGGATGCTACAATATCAATGAGGTTCATCTGTTGATTCCTTGTAGGTCTCCCCAAATTGACAATGCCCAATTGGTAATCAGTTATTTGCATATCTTGTTTGTTTTTGTCCACCATTGGGATTGCACATTCAACAACAATCTCACCTACATCTGTGAGCTTAGTGGAATGGAGGACCCTAGCCTTTTTCTTGGGTCTCTCCTTCTCAATCTCCTTCATCATTTCATCCCAATTCAGAGGCTGAGGTTGGACTTTTTTCTTCCTCTCTAGGTCTAATTTCAACCATGTTGGAGCAACAGGAGTGGTGACTATGTGTGTGGAAGAAAAGGCAGCAGTGGTAGAAGAAAGAGGCTGCAATATGGTGGTCCTAGGTCTAGAATCAACCTCTTGTACATGTTCTTTCTCTCTTTCTGCAACTTCTTTTCAAGCCTTTCAACTTCTTCCTTGTCTTTTTGCTCTTGCAGCTTTTTAGCCTCTAACTCCTTTTCCAAACGTTCTTCCATTCTCTTCTCCTCATACATCTAATATTTTTTTTTTCAAGATCTTTAACCTTATCCAATGCTTCTTTAGACCTTTGTTCATATAGAGAAAGTTCTTTAGCCTCCTTTTCTCTTTGTAGGTGTTCTTCCTCCTCTTTCCTTTTATGGGATTCCTCAACAGCTTTAAATTTAGCCTCAAGGGCTTCTCTTTACCTCCTTTTTTTAGCTTTCTCCTCTTCAAGCTCATGGATTTTCTATAACATAGCCAATTTATCTCTTCTTTGGTCTTTAGTTCTTGCTCCCTAGTATTGGCATCAAATTCTTGTTTCTTAGCAAGTGCCTCAGCTTCCTATTGTTTAGAAAATACCTCAACTTGTGCTTTGGCATCTGCTTCCTTCTTAGCATCCTCAAATAGCTTCCATTGATCTTCCTAGGTGAGGACATGCTTAGTTCATGCATCCTCAATTTCTTCATTGGATGCAAATACATGAGTTTCTTTATCAGATTGGGTGTCCTCAAAATTTGTATCTCATGCTCCTGTTGATGTCCCAAATGGCACAACAACAGTGCAAACAGAATATTGCTACTCTGTTTCTCCTTAAAGAGAAAGATGATCACATGGATATCTTAGCTCCCAAGGTCTTTGTAGTTGGTTCTCAACTGTGCTCATGTCCCTCAGTGGTCAATGCAACAGTAATGTTCAAGGGGCCTATTGGTGTGAGCTTTTGGATTGTTATGAGAGCAAACATAAACTTAAAACCTATTCTAACCGGGGTTTTAAACAAATAGAAAAATATGGATCAGGGCTTTGAGACAGAAAAGAATGACACTTCATCCGAATTAACTAGACCTGTCACCTTCCAAGGAATTCCTAACTAAAACTGCAGAACAGAATTAACTTGTGACTAACACAGCTTCACCCATTCACAGTGCTGATTTCAACAACAGATTGCATGTTACCATTCAAACAAAATAGAAAATCAAACCTCATTCCTTGAAAGCTTCCAAATTAGATGATTAACTCAAGACAAACACCATTCTGGAACACAACATGAAGTAGATTAAGATCTGGTTGCTTCTACTGTTCATAAAACAGATAAACAACAATTACAAAGCTGGCACAATCACCAGTGTACATAAAATCTATGACTCCAAGTTGTTTCCATTTACACTAAGAAGACTGAAAGATACATTGGTCTTCTACTTAATCTAACTCGTAACTACCAGTTCTACTCTACAAGTTATAACCCTACAACTTCTTGAAAGTTCTAATCTAGAAGTCCTTACACTAAAAGTTCTAACCTTTACAAAGAGGCAAGAATGCCTTATATACAAAATGCATCAAAAAGAATGTGTTATCCCTCCTGCATTAGGGTTTACAAAATATCTGCTTCCTGGAGAGTCGGCTCTAAGATCTTTTGAAGAGAGTCAATGTGTATTCAATGTAAATCCTTGGTGTCCATGCTGATGAAATATTTCTGGGAAAGATCTATAGATCTTTTGCTGCTACAGCATTAAATCCTCTGTCTACATGTCCATCTTTGAACTGTCTTGCAGTCTACCTTGAATGCTCCAAAATATCACCATTAATATTGATCTTCCTGTCAGTGGTCATTACAGCTGTCCTTGTGACTCATAGGTCCTTTCTTCATTCAGCTTTCTTCATGTTCTAGACCTTTTTCCCGTTGACCACTTCTTGGAAGCAACATTGGACCTCCCTATAGATCTTTGCATTTCATCCGAGACATCTCCATCATCACCTGTTCTCAGAAAGAGTCCATCTGGTTTGCATTCTATTGGCCTTCTTTCCCAGGAACAGTCAATCAATCAAAGGGACCGATGAATCACTCTTTGGCTTTCCTCTAATTGGTTAGACATTCACCAAGCCAAATTCCTAGGCATTCAAAAGTGATCCCCACTAAATCACATCTCGATGAGACACTTATCATGTCTTTCCAATGCAATTTTTTTTTAACGGTTATCGGCATAGCATATGGCAGTCGGCAAGACGCTTTGGCAAGCTACAGAAGTTATACCGAGCTCCCAAAGACCATCAGCAAGACTGCATCCTTTCGCTTAGACCACATGGTGAAGCTTCTGTTTTCTCTTGGAGTCTCCTCGACATCCTCCTTATCACTGAGACTTATCAGAATTGGGGAGACATTACCCCAAATTTCTCTTCTCTTACCGAGCCCCTCCGTGTTATCGACGAGACTCTTGAATGTCGGCCAGACCTCCTGGTGCATACCTTTCCTCTCCCCAAAGGGACATCCTGTCGGCATGACCTGCTTCCTTCACCAAGACCTTATGGCAAAGGCATTACCCTCTTCGCGAGCACCATTTCTTTCGGTGGGACCCCGCTTTATGTCAGCATGACCTTCGCTTGTCGCCATGACCTCATAGTGACGCCCCCTCATTTGTTGGGAGTCTCCCCGAATTCCTTTTGTTGACCTTCTTGCGCTAGTTCCTTTTTTTGTTTCAGCATGAACTTCATGAGTCGGTGAGACATTACATTGAGTCCCATATCCTTCGGCGAGCCCATCTTATCGACAGGACCCTTCCCCTTCGGTGAAACTTTTCGCCGAAGGCAACACCTCTTGGCGACCCTACTCCGCTGTCACCGAGACTTTTGTATTGACAAGACCTTTCGCTGATTCCTTTTACTTTCACCGAGCTTCCTCCGTGTCGCTGAGACTCTCTTCGGTCAGCAAGATGTCCTATATAAACCTCATGTCTCGGCGAAAGTCTCCGCATGTTCTTTCTTTGGTCGCCGAGACTTATTAATTCTCTCACCAAAGACTATTGAATTCGCCGAGACTTATTAATTCTTTCTTTGTGGCACATCGGTGTGACTTTATGAATTCGCCGAGACTATACGTCGATGAAGATGACTCCCACCAAAGTGCTTTCCGGTGGCGGGGTAGTCAGTGAAACTTTAGGGATTCGCCGAGACATCTCAGTGAAGAGAGAACATCTGCCGACCGTGTATGCCTTTTACCGCCAGTTGGTGAGACCCGAAGATCTCGCCGAGACATCTCTCTGAAGAAAACCCCTCATGTCGATAGGAAATTCATGTCGTCGGGACGATGACCCTTGTATTGCTGATGGATCCTGCATATGATTTCTAATCGTTGTGACATCTCTGGGGTCTTGCCGATAGGCAACATAAACGCAAATTTGAACCAAACGAACCATAGGTTGGGGAGAACGTGATAACCCTACGCCGATAAGATGCACAATGGGGAGTATTATGATTCTTTGGATTTTGAATAGTCAGAGCTAAGCCACCAGTCGGTAAGAGTCTAGAAAATTCTTTCCGACTTTTTCCTTAACTGATTTTCATAATCAACTGGATTGAGGATAGCCTTCCAGCTGAGCTCCCTTGACAAATATCATCCCGTGCCGGATTTAATCTTGCATTCAACAAAGAAAACCACAATAAAGATCACATAAACAGAAGTTAAATAATCAAAATTTTCATTGAAATGAATCCTATGTCAGTAGGGTACCATTAAATTTTTCAAACAAAATGATCATACAAATAGTTCGGGTTTCAGGCCGACCTGTGGAATCCAAGCCAAGGAGAAATTTTAGAGAATTTTGAGTCAGGCAGATTCCAGCGGATCGAACATGAAAACATTCATTAGAAACTTAATCCAATCATTATCAATCAAGGAACAACATGTGAGACCTCAAAATAGCATCAATTAAACATAAAATGCATCATCATTTATTAACTAGCCCTACTACCCCATACTTCACATTTCACCAGATTCCGGGGAAATTCGCGCAGGATGGATTTCCGCGAAGGAGAAGACATCGGGAAAATCTGGAAGAGAAGGAAATCTGTGAAAAAGAAGACATTCCAGCAAATCAAAAAAAATAGGGGACAACGGATTTCGGGAAAATCTGGTCCACACGGAATTTCGCGAAGACAAAAAATCCCCGAACAACAGCGCTCAGCCGGAGTTTGAGCGAGATCCGGGAAAATCTGAATAGGATGGAAAATCCTGAACTCAGGAGAAAACCCAAAGAACCCCAAGAGAAAAAGAAAAAAACCAAAGGCAAAGAAAGGAAAAGAAAAGGGGGACTCGTTTTGTTCCAAAATAAAAATGGGGTGGTTATGCAGGGCATAACAAATGGTGACTGGGCTAGGAAAATGGTTTAACCATTTTCAAGAATCTGAAGGATTCAGCTACCCAGAACTCCTGGTTCATGAACATCACAACTCCAATTGGGTCAGTTTTAGAAGCAAGGTTGAGCTAGGATCTCAAATGTAAGTCAACAATAGCTACCCCTGAATCTATGTGTGTGCTTGATTGTGCATCACTCTCTCATGAAGTTTTCTTCATCTTTTGGACAACAATGTGTAAGATTTGAACTACATGAGTTGATTTTATTTTTAGCTGTCATGTAATGATATCCTAGGCATCGCTCCACTGCCAGTCAGGCGTCCATAGCCCCGATAGAGATACCTCTAGTTTCCTCATAGCATTGCTCTACTGCCAGTCAGGCGTCCATAGCCCTAGTAGAGATACTGGAATCACCCATTCATATTGAGTCTTCTTTTCTCTTTAGATAATTCTTTTCTTCTTCTCTTTTTTTTTTCTCAGAGTTCCATATATTTAATTCAATTCCTTTTCAATATGTCAGACATTTAACACTTGATCTGGGTTGAAAACTACCATGGACCTCATGATAGCACTTGGAAAATCAGATTTTTCACTCAAGTCTTACAACATTGTCATCCTAGGACAAATATACCATTACAAGAGGAGATGATTTTATTGATTTGTGACTGATTCAGAGGGAGCTAATGAAGGTTATTTACTTTGCACCTTGTTTTCAAGACGTTCCACAACTCTTATTGACAATGGGCATGAAACAACGAATTTAGGACAAAATCACCCAACCAGAAAGCATGAAAATACCTAAACCATTTCTCTTCAAATGACCAAAGTATGCTTCAGATAACAACCACCATTTTAAGATGGGATAGAATAGGTAAACCCTAAAGGACAAAAAAAAACAAACACAAACAGCAAAGCTATTTACAACAGAAGCAAAAGCAGAATATTTACAAACAGAAAAAAAAAAACTATCTACAAACAAAAACAAAAAGAACAGGGAAAGGAAAAAGACAAAACAAAGGAAAACTAACTAAACCAAAAAATAACACTAATCTATCCTAATCCTAAACTAACTCAAAAGCTAAGCTCTACAAACACAAAACTGTAAAAATTTATACATTGACTTGACTGATTTTTCATTGTGTAGCAATCTTAACTTACTAGGCACAGTTCTAAGCCTAGATAATTTATCTTTATACTCAGAAATATAAAGTTTATAGGCAATAAGTTCATTCTGAGAGCATAAAGCTTGAAATATTATCAACTGTGGGTTCTCAATTTTGTCATGATTTACCCACAAACATGTTTTACTATCCCCAACGCCATAATCAAACTAAAAATTATTAAAACACAGAGGATAATGAAAGGACACCACCTGATTCTGAAGATTTCTAGTTACCAATGCAGGCTTGTGTTGTATGATCTCCCCCTCACAAGGTCTCATCTCATGGGACACCACTGAATCAAGGTTCGTCTTGCAGTTAAGGTATTCACCCACCAACATCTCTATATTCATCTCGGGCACGGAGTCAAAAAATTTCTGAATTTCTTGAGATGAAGTCTCACTTTGAACATTCTCTTGCAACATGTCATCCCCTAGGGTTTGAGAATCTTCCTCCATCTTATCGTCATTGGTGTCAAGGGGATTGGCACATGGTGAAAAAGGATTTCCTTCGAGCTCATTTGAACACATGGAGTCAGAGACAGGAAAACACTCTCTCAATTCATATTTTTGCACCTCTTCAACAAGGACATGCCACTTAGCATCAAATTCACTAGTGTTGAGAACAAATTGATTAGTGGATACTAAGCAAGGACCTTCTTCCAACAACACATTTGAGCAATCAGAATCAAAGTCAAGAAAATACTCCCTTGTCTCATTCTCTTTAGTGTGTTGAAGAGATTCAACTTCTGAGATAACCTCTTGGTTGCTTTCTTGGCATTCCTCTGCTTCATCCAAATGTACTCTATCATGAACTTCTTCAGGGAACAATTGACTGATCTGTACATCTACTTGAATTTCTTCCCTTAAAATTTCATGCTGACATTTAAGTCCTTGACTTTGACCACAAGATTCATTGGCAATCTCATCTTGAAGTGTGCTATTTGTTTCAATCCATTCATCACTTAAATTAGTAGAGTCATCTTCTTGTGCTAACCCACCAAGGTGTGTTTCCTCCTCATTCTCATTGGGGGGATAGGTACTCCAAGGATCCTCCATTAGTATTCCTTCAATAGTGATCATTTGCTTGAAATACAAATCCATCCTTCCTAGGAAGACATGGCAGTCCATCTGAGAATGTTGATCAGTTCGATGTATCCTACATCCACTTGGCCCAACAAGTTCTGATAGTTTCAGACCTCCTAGCTCTTCTAATTTCTCCCTTATTCGATTTTGTGCACGTGGGATATCAATCCAGCATGAACCATGTCTCTTTGTCCATCCCTCATCACTCTAATTCTCATCTTGGTCAGAAGAGTTTACCTCATCTCCTTCATAGCCATCGTTAGTACTAGTGTTCTCAACAAAGCTAGATTCGATCTTGAGATTTTCATTATGCTCTGGATTTAAATCCATTTCATGCTTTTCACCAAACAAGTCATCAAAACTATATTCTGGTGAATCAAATGTTTTATTCACAACTTCATTGTGATGTAATGGACTATTCTTTGGAAGATGACTGAAAAGAGATGAAATGGTTATAACTTCATTATCGAGTGAAGTACTCAACTCTGTGATTGGATTTTGCAGGAGTGAATTCCCCCAATGGTCTTGTGTGTGATTGAACTAATAAGGGGTGTTGGGAAATGCGGTGCTTGGAACCTTAGGAAGGTCATAGCTACTTTGTGAGAATGATTGCATCTTGGTAGGGGTGGTGGGTGGAGTAGCATAAGGTTGCAGATGATGGTAGTTTGCAAGCACAAGAGGATTATAACCCTGAGTTTGGCTATCTGAATATCTAGTGTCACATCAAAATTGTGCCAATAAGAGATTTGTTCTCAATGCATCATGCAAGGTTGTAGCCTTACCACAACCTCTGACTTTGGTTGCCAATGAAAAATTTAAACCCCAATAGTAATGTTATATCAGTATAAGATTATCAACAACCAAATCCAAATATTGAACCCTTTGATACATAAACAAGAATCTGTGATTAAATTGATCAATGGGTTCTAATGGTATCCTTTTTGTAGTTGCAAATTCATGTAAGGGGTGTAATGCATGAGGATCAAACTGATCTAAAAATAAGGTTTCCAGTTTTGTCCATGAATAAATAGATTTTGGTAGAAGATTCTCATACCATTGTCTTGCTGAACCTTGAACTGTTTTGACAAATAACTGGCAGATGATATCCTGATGTTGAACCTGGAGAAAAGTAAGAATACGCCTGCAAGTTTTGATGTGTTCAGAAGCATTTTGCCCACTGTTAGGTAAAAATAAAGGAAGCCTATCATACAGGTGACCGGGGATTTGATGGACAAATCCTAGTATATACAAAGGGCTACCCATTAGAGCTGGGTTTTCCAAGACCTAGCCCACTCCAACTCACAATGATCCACAATTACTCATAGGTCCCTCCTTCTAGTGCAAGTTCCTGTTGACATCCCAAATGGCACAACAACATTGCAAACATAATATTGCTACTCTATTTCTCCTTAAAGAGAAAGATGATCACATGGATATCTTAGCTCCCAAGGTCTTTGTAGTTGGTTCTCAACTGTGTTGATATCCCTCAGTGGTCAATGTAACAGTAATGTTCAAGGGGCCTGCTAGTGTGAGCTTTTGGACTGTTATGAGAGCAAACATAAACTTAAAACCTATTCTAACCGGGGTTTTAAAGAAATAGAAAAATATGGATCAGGGCTTTGAGACAAAAAAGAATGACACTTCATCCGAATTAACCAGACCTATCACCTTCCAAGGAATTCCTAACTAAAACTGCAGAACATAATTAACTTGTGACTAACACACAGCTTCACCCATTCATAGTGCTGATTTCAATAGCAGATTGCAAGTTACCATTCAAACAAAATAGAAAATAAAACCTCATTCCTTGAAAGCTTCCAAATCAGATGATTAACTCAAGACAAACACCATTCCGGAACACAACATGAAGTAGATTAAGATCTGGTTGCTTCTACTGTTCATAAAACAGATAAACAACAATTGCAAAGCTGGCACAATCACCAGTGTATAGAAAATCTATGACTCCAAGTTGTTTCCATTTACACTAAGAAGACTGAAAGATACATTGGTCTTCTACTTAATCTAACTCCTAACTACCAGTTCTACTCTACAAGTTCTAACCCTACAACTTCTTGAAAGTTCTAATCTAGAAGTCCTTACACTAAAAGTTCTAACCTTTACAAAGAGGCAAGAATTCCTTATATACATAATGCATCAAAAAGAATGTGTTGTCCCTCCTACATTAGGGTTTACAAAATATCTGCTTCCTGAAGAGTCGGCTCTCGGATCTTTTGAAGAGAGTCAATGTGTATTCAATGTGAATCCTCGGTGTCCATGCTGATGAAATATTTCTGGGAAAGATCTGTAGATCTTTTGCTGCAGCAGCATTAACTCCTATGTCTTCATGTCCATCTTTGAACTCTCTTGCAATCCACCTTGAATGCTCCAAAATATCACCATTAATATTGATCTTCCTGTCAGTGGTCATTACAACTGTCCCTGTGACTCATAGGTCCTTTCTTCATTCAGCTTTCTTCATGTTCTGGAACTTCCGCACATTGACCACTTCCTAGAAGCATCATTGGGCCTCCCTCTAGATCTTTGCATTTCATCCGAGACATCTCCATTGTCACCTATTCTCAGAAAGAGTCCATCTGGTTTGCATTCTATTGGCCTTCTTTCCCAGGAACAGTCAATTGGTCAAAGGGACCGATGAATCACTCTTTGGCTTTCCTCTAATTGGTTAGACATTCACAAGGCCAGATTCTTGGGCATTCAAAAGTGATCCCCATTGAATTGCATGTCAATGAGACACTTATCATGTCTCGCTGATGCAATTTCGTTTTAACGGTTATCGGCATAGCATATGGCAGTCGGCAAGACGCTTTGGCAAGCTACAAAATTTATACCGAGTTCCCAACGACCATCGGAAAGACCGCATCCTTTCACTGAGACCACATGGCGAAGCTTCTATTTTCTCTTGGAGTCTCCCCGACATCCTCCTTATCACTGAGACTTATCAAAATCGGGGAGACATTACCCCGAATTTCTCTTCTCTTACCGAGCCCCTCCATGTTATCGGCGAGACTCCTGAATGTTGGCCAGACCTCCTAGCACATACTGTTCCTCTCCTTGAAGGGACATCCTATCGGCGTGACCTCCTTCCTTTGCCAAGACCTTATGGCGAAGGCATTACCCTCTTAGCGAGCTCCATTTCTTTTGGTGGGACCCCGCTTTATGTTGGCATGACCTTCGCTTGTCGTCGTGACCTCATAGCAATGCCCCCTCATTTGTTGGGAGTCTCCCCGAATTCATTTCGTTGACCTTCTTGCGCTAGTTCCTTTTTTTGTTTCGGCATGACCTTCATGAGTCAATGAGACATTACACCGAGTCCCCTATCCTTCGGCGAGCCCATCTTATCGGCAAGACCCTTCCCCTTCTGCGAAACTCTTCGCTGAAGGCAACACCTCTTGGCAACCCTACTCCGCTATCACCGAGACTTTTGTATCGGCAGGACCTTTCACCAATTCCTTTTACTTTCACCGAGCTTCCTCCGTGTTGTTGACACTCTCTTCGGTCGGCGAGATGTCCTATAGAAACCTCATGTCTCGGCGAAAGTCTCTGCATGTTCTTTCTTTGGTCGCCGAGACTTATTAATTCTCTCACCGAAGACTACTGATAGAATTCCTTTGTGGCACGTTGGTGTGACTTTATGAATTCGCCGAGACTATACGCCGATGAAGATGACTCCCACTGAAGTGTTTGTCGGTGGCGGGGTAGTCGGTGAAACTTTAGGGATTCGCCAAGACATCTCAGCGAAGAGAGAACATCTGTCGACTGTGTATGCCTTTTACCACCAGTTGGTGAGACCCAAAGATCTCGCTGAGACATCTCTCTGAAGAAAACCCCTCATGCCGATAGGAAATTCATGTCACTGGGACGATGACCCTTGTCTTGCCGATGGATCCTGCATATGATTTCTAATCGTTGTGACATCTCTGGGGTCTTGCCGATAGGCAACATAAATGCAGATTTGAACCAAACGGACCATAGGTCGGGGAGACCGTGATAACCCTATGCCGATAAGATGCACAATGGGGAGTATTCTGATTCTTTGGATTTTGAATAGTTAGAGCCGAGCCACCAGTCTGTAAGAGTCTAGAAAAGCCTTGCTGAATTTTTCCTTAACTAATTTTTATAATCAACTAGATTAAGGACAGCCTTCCAACTGAGCTCCCTTGAAAAATATCATCCCGTGCTAGATTTAATCTTGCATTCAACAAGGAAAACCACAATAAAGATCACATAAACATAAGTTAAATAATCAAAAACGTCATTGAAATGAATCCTATGTCAGCAGGGTACCGTTAAATTTTTCAAACAAAATGATCATACAAACAGTTCGGGTTTCATGTCGACCCGCGGAATCCAAGCCAGGGAGAAATTCCAGAGAATTCTGAGTCAGGCGGATTCCAGCGAAATGAACATGAAAACACTCATTAGAAACTTAATCCGATCATTATCAATCAAGGAATAGCATGTGAGACCTCAAAATAGTATCAATTAAACGTAAAATGCATCATCATTTATTAACTAGCCCTACTATCCCATACTTCTTCACATTTCACCAGATTCTGGGGAAATCCGCGTGAGATGGATTTCCGCGAAGGAGAAGACATCGGGAAAATCTGGAAGAGAAGGAAATTCGTGAAAAAGAAGACATTCCGGTAAATCAAAAAAATAGGGGACAACAGATTTCAGGAAAATTCGGTCCACGCGAAATTTCGTGAAGACGAAAAATCCCCGTACAACAGAGCTCAGCCGGAGTTTGAGTGAGATCCGGGAAAATCCGAATGAGATGGAAAATTCTAAACTTAGGAGAAAACCCGAAGAACCCCAAGAGAAAAAGCAAAAAACCAAAGGCAAAGAAAGGAAAAGAAAAGGGGGACCCGTTTTGTTCCAAAATCAAAATGGGGTGGTTATTCAGGGCATAACAGCTCCTTCCCCTTTAAGTATTCAGTCTCCTTATGAAGAGTTCCAATAGGAATTTCCCCAATTGGCTGCTCTGTGAGAGGAGGTTGAGTTGATGTTTCACCTTCAACAGTTGTTGAAATACCAGGTTGAGATGAAGTCTCCCCTCTAGGTTCTATTGTGGCCTCTTCTCCATGTTCTTTAGGAACATCCTAAGAAGAAATCGCAGGCTCAGGCTCCTCTCCAGAATTGGGAAGGAAAAACTCCAAGGGATCCTTAGGAGATATCTTTCTTTTTTTCCTTTTGTATCCTTGGGTGGTACCTGCAACCTTTCTCTTTATAGAAGGTTGAGCCTCTGCCTCCTTGATTCTCATAACCACCCACTGGATACTTCTATCCAAGACTGGCCTTACAATCTATTTTATGTCAATGGATTCCTCTGCATCCCAATCCACTGGATCCAAGTCTTTGGTACCTATGTTCTCAATATCATACTAAGGATCTAGGGTTACACCATCATCTAACAATGTGTCAGGAATATCCTCCTTCACCCCATACTCAATCATGAGTGGAATGGGCAATCTTTCATAATTCCTTCTTCTTAGATCATACTCATCCTGTAGGTCCATCCAAAAATCCTCCAGCAAATTGAAATGTTTGTCAAAATTTGTAGGAAGCAAACCTTGCATCTTGTGCTTGGGATCAAAATACTTCCTAGAGGTATATAAGCCTAATTTCAAATGGATCAACTCATCACAAATTTCTTTTGCTGCTATATTGTGTGCACAACTATATTCTCCTAATTTCATGGTAAACTTGTGACACCCAGACTTATGTTTATTGGAAAATTTGGTGTTGACCCCTATGGCTTGATAAATGAACTCCATCAAAACAATCCTCTTATTGCAACATCTGGGCAGTAAATGGGGATGACCATCAAAACTAGCTAGCCTGAAGTAGGTGAACTTGGGGTATTGGATGTACCAATGTCCCCACTCTGCAATGAATGCCATGGCATCTCTGCTCAGTCTATATCCCGCATCTCCAGTTAGCTAGTTAATGATGACATAAAGAAATGCATCATTAACCCTTCTATGGTGTGACTCCAAGGTCTGCAAGGTTAGCTGATCATAGTGATCCCACACCTTATGTTGTCCGGGGGCTTCTCCCAATATCCCAACTGCATTCAAACCAGGAAAGATACCTCTTCTTGCAGTTGCATATATGACATAGGAAGTCATGAAGAAGCATTTTGTCTCCCTCACTTTGAGCATCTGATTGTGTAGGCACTCTAACAAGATCATCAACTAATCAAACTTATGCTTATCATCCATAATGGTTTGAATGAATAGGAACAACCATTCCTTGAACTATGAGGAATCCCTTTTTCCAAATAATCTGGAGAGCATCATAATTATATCACCAATCTCCTTGGTAAAATCTGATCTCTTGGGCTGATCAGGGAGCTTGTCTAGGGATTTCTTCTCCACTCTCATCCAATGTTTGTTCATATGAGTCTTGCTAGCCTCCTTTTTGTTGCTATATAATTTCAGGTCTTCTACCTCATTGAGTTTCCTAGGGATTTGTGGGATAGGTGCATTGAACATTAACCTTATCATCCATGTTGTTAGATCAATGATGATGTTTCCCTGCAAGTCCACACATTGTCTGGTAGCAGGATTGTAGGCTCCAGCTGTAGTAAGTATCAATTCTAGACACTAGACTGATAGAGGAAAGAGGGCAACATGTGCAAATCCAAATTGAACTATTCTCTGTGTTCTCCCTATTTCCTCCTCACCGAAGGTTTCTTCATGTAACTCCTCATAGTTGAATGGGACCATGTTTGTGTTTGTGATATCTTCCCAATCTGAATCCACCTTGCTAGCTATAATAGTAAGATTATGGTGCTTATACCTCAAGGTGTAGGGGAGTTGTTCCACCTTTATCTTCTTAGGCTTGGTTCCTTGCCTTGAACTTTCTACAGGTTGGCTTCTTTGAGAAGCCTCCTCTGATGCTCCTGACATTTTCTATTTCTGCAATAAAACCCTGGATTAGATGAATAAAGGCAAGAAAATCATTACATCACCAATGCCTCTCTACTCCCTCAAGATAACTCTTTATACTTAGTCAAATTTCATATTCACTGGAAGTGGAGTCAAAGAAGAATCAGGAATAGGAAAACATTTAACAAAGGCAGGATTGGGACCGAAACAGGAATGAAACTTGAACCTGGACCGAAACGGAAACCAAACCCGAAATCAATCAATAATTCCAATTTCGTCCCCCACTCTGGTTCCACTTCCGCCAAACAAAAAGGGTGATTATTAGAGTCAATGGTCATTGAAAGCGAGATCATTTTTGGAATGAACTCCCATGCAAATAATTATGAGACAAATTCGTTCTTGGGTCCGCTTTCGCCAGTTTACCATTCAAACGAAGCAATTTCTTAAAGGTGCAGCTGCATGAGATTTTAGGACTTGGGTCACATGGGATCATAAGGGAAAAATAAAGGGGCCTAACCTCACCCTTTAATAGAATAAAGACCAAATTTAACTCTAATGGCTCGACATTGTAAGGTCATCGCACAAACCCTAGTTTGCGCAATGTGTCAACTTAGGTAATTAGGGCATCAAGAACCCAACATGAAAATAACTGAACCAACATGGGAATAAGATCAAAGGGGTCACTATTTTTTTTTAAAATAATTTAAAGCATAGAGGACCCCATAAAATGGAACCCTAGTTTAGAAACTAGGGCATGACATAACGGACCTGCCACGAAAGCAACAGCAGAACGACAAAAGAAACAAATGGAAAGATAGAAAAAAAAAATAAAAAATGAAAAGGACAAAACAAAACCAAAAACACATAAGGGAACAAGTGAAGATTCACAAGAAAGGTCCCGTGAATGCGCAAGAACACCAGGAACAAGAACACAAAAAATAGAACGGAAAACAAAAAATAAGAAAAAACCCTACCTTGAAACGCACAAGAAAGGTTGAAACTGGATAAGAATCTACTCACCAATGCACCTCCGCAATCAAATCATGCTCCTCTCGAAGTTACCCTAGCTTTGGTTCACTAAAACAACTTAGATAATAAAGATAATGAGCCAATTAACCTTGATTTAGTTTTAAAAAGCACTTCGCACATGTGAGGATGCTACAATTAATGCAATAAATGTGGTTGATCGGGAGCAGAACCAGAATCATGAATGAGTAATCAACCAATGTTGAAATAAAAGGTAGGGAGGACACAAATGTGGAGCTTGAATAGAACAAGAAACTTTATCCAAGTCTCTCATCCAACTCCAAACCCAGTTTCGGTCCCGTGGAAAGGACAAACAACAAAGGGAAACAGGGGTGGAATCGGGACCAAAATTAGACCCATAATTTTACAAATTCCCAGGTTCGGTTCTGATTCCAATTATGCTCTCGACAAAGGAAAAAAAAATTGAGACAAGGAAAAAAGACACCACGGGAAGTGGGACCGGAATGAAAACTAGGCCCGACTGAGAAACCAACAACGACAAAACATGAAGCAAGCAAGCGAGAGCGGGATCGGAATGAAAACCGGATTCAAAACTTTTACAAAGTTCCAAGTTCAACTCCAATTCCGCTTCCGCTTCCGCCAGAGCAAAAACAAAACACAGAGAAATGAGAAACAACTCAAGGGAGAAATAGACCCAAGAGCACAAGACAAACCAAAAGGCGATGAAAATAACAATGAGGCAAGGGCAGGGTCAGAATCGGGATCAAATCCAGACTTAGAACCTTCAAAAGTTCTAAGCCTAGTTTGCATTCCAGATCCACTTCCGCCAGACCAAAAGAAACAAGGACTTAGGAGGACAAAGAACAACTCCTAAGACCTGAATAAAACACCAAGGACAAAACAAAATGGGGTGGTTATGCAAGGCATAACAAGTTGTAGAGTTGGCTTTTGGGAGGACTCTTGGGTGTTGGACCTACCTTTGAATAATATGTTGTCTGGTGTGTATTTTGTTAGTTAGTTCTCTTTGGATGACTGTTGATGCTTTTGGTGGCACAAGGATACAAAGGGAACAAATTTTTGTGATATTCCTCTTTATTTATCTTAATACTTCAATTTGTCATAAATGCAATTTTATGCATTTTGGGGATGATGCAAAGCATTGAGACATTTAGGTCTCTTCCATGTTGACCCAATTTTTTCATGTGCTCTTCTTCCTTTTTACTTGTAGTTTCATTGTATCTAGGGAATGTTGTCAAATAAAAATTATTATTTTGATATACATTATTTATCATACAACCATACTGAATTATTTGGACCCCTTATGCACTATTATTTAATATTTCTTGCTATATGTGGAATCACCTCATTTTTCTTGTCTTGGGTGAAACCCTTTGTCACAATGTAGCTTTTGGGAACATATTTTTTGGTATATGGATTTTGGAAAGCTTTCATGCCTATTTTGGTATGTACTACTCTTTTTACCTTAGAGGAAATTGCTCTTGATTGGTGTTAGCAATTATTCTAAGGTGGGGGCATACATTTTTCTATGTGCTTCACTTTTTTCACACACCATGAAGCTATTTGTGCTATCACAACACCTCTTGATCATATTTGTAGCAGTTTATTGGAGTTACCTAACAAAGAACGTGTTCCGCTTGACCCGTAAGTTTTGATATTGTTGACATGAAACTCACCTAGTATGTGGATCTTACTAGCCTATTTTGTTTCTATTTTCTTCTTGTGAATGCCACCTAGTAAATATTGAATTTTACTTTCCTATGATGCCTTCACTTGTTCATAAGCCACCTAGCAAAAAGTTTGTTAGTTTTTGCCTTATGAATGTTTCCTTTGGTATGGATCCTAATAAGAATCTATAAATATTTTTAGTCCAAGAGGACATAGCTTGTATGCTTTTATTTTCCATGTATGCTCCATGTATGCTCTATGTATGATTCGTGTATACTTCATGTATGTTTGGATATTGACCATATTATTTTTTTAACCAGTTAATATATGTGTATGCCTTCTTGCCTTGTGTCTTGTGTATATGCCATTTTAATCTTAACATTGTAGTTTGGTAGGATCCTAAGCCTGGGGGCTATCACATTTCTCAACTTAGCACTATTCTATCTCTCATGTGTTTTGATGAAAAGAATTTTGCTTCTTTATACTTTACCATGGGTATGAATTTAAGTGCATACCTTCGCTAAAGTGGGGGCTAAATGTAGCATCTTAAAAAGTCAATGCTTAAAATTTCATGCTAGTTTTGACACTTAGTTTGGCATGTGTGTTTAATTTTGTTTGTAATGTGCTTGTTTCATCACCTTTATGAAAAAATTGGTTAAGTCCTTTATTGTTGGGTCCTTTGAGGGAATATCTTTCCTAGACCCTAGCACAATGTGCTAGCATCCTAGCTATACATGCCAGACATATTCGAATTCAAATTGTGGCCTTGTTGCATTAAGGGACAAAGCCTTGCTTGTCGACCTCACCCAAACAATTAGTCGAGGATGTTCTTAGTTTCCTATATAGATAAACTCCCCCTCTCTCTTCCTCTAAAAAATTCCAAGTCTTCTAAGACCTTTCTAATTTTGAAAGTCCTATTCTATTGCAAATTCTGATTTAGTGTTGTGGATGTTTATTTATTTATAACAATGCTTTTTCCAACTTTTGTTGGATGTTATTTGTTCATGATTATTCTTATTGTTATTGTCATTATCATATGTACTAAAAATTACATCCATGGTTTTTAAATCTAATACATCCTCAAATAGTCTAAATGACACCCCTACTTCTTTAGTAACTTTTTTCATTATATTTGAGCAAATCAATCCAAGATTTATGACCCAAGTTCTAATGAAGTCTAACATTTTTCTAGACTAAACCTCTAATTGATGTAAGTGAGGACCCATGTGGGATCCCATCAACCCTAGTTGAGACCCCCCATCATAAATTATATTGACTACAAAGTTCTTAAAATTTAACCTTGGTGAACTCATTTTAAAAAGCTCTCATAAATGTTTCTTATTTATTGTAAGGAAAATCAGATGCAGAAACAATTCTCCTAACATCAATACCTTAGAGAAGAATGTAGATATACTTTTAATTTTTTCAATTACAGTTCAACTAAGATGCACTATGAAGTAAATAACAGAAACAGAGTATTTGACAATCACACATGAACACCAGATATACATGGGAAAACCCTTATGGGAGAAAAACCCACCACACCAAGATAAATCACTTTGTATTACAGTAATGGAGATTACATACAAATGTCAGACTTATCTTTCTGATGTATGTTTATAGCAGCATTCACCATGAACAATCTTCGAACAGAAACCTTCAAGTTACAACCTTTACAGATTAGAATACATTTGCTGATCATACAACTGTGATAGGTCGAATGTAAGCGTTAGAAAATGAGCAGCAAACTAAAGGAGTGCAAGTAAACACCAAAACAACCTACACCTCAAGATTAGCCTAAGTTGGAAACAACACAAGATAAAAGCAACAAATGGAACCTTATACCTTGTCTCGAATTGATCCTTTGGTTGGCTCTTCGATCTTTGATGTGTATTCTCCTTGGATGGCAAGTAGATGCAAGATGTGAAGTGTGAGATGCAAGATAGTTGGACAAAATGGATGCAAATGGCTAAGTGTAGATTGAGAAACAAAATTGCAAGAGTTTGGCTAGCAAAATGATCTCTCCCAAAATGAGAGAAAAGAGGGAGTATTTATAGGAATTTTGAGAATTCCTAGAGGAGATGGATGGCCAAGATTGAGCCACCAAATATCAAGATGTAGGGCTAAGGTGAGTTGAGAACTCACAAGCCCTCACATCTTGACATGTGGCATGTGATATAGCCCTAAAGGTGAAGTGGACATGAGGTGGAAGGATAGTACATGACATGGAGGGGGGTACAAAGTACCTTGGGATTGGACAAGATCTCCTCATAAAGGAGGTCCTTGTCTCCATATGGGTGAGAGGACATGTGAGGAATTAAAAATTCTCAAATATTCTCATGGGGAGATGGGAAAGAATAAAGAATAAGTAAGGACATGTGGGGAGAAGTGAAGGAATTAAAATTCCTTTTGGGTGCCTTGGGGGATTAAAAGGTGAATTAAAAATTCACATGGGGAAGTGGAGTGCCTTGCCAAAAGGAGAAAGCCTTTTAATAGGGTTGACTAAGGACACATGCATAAAGGACATGGGGAAGAGAAAAGGAATTTAATATTCCTTGAAAGATGAGAGTGGAATTAAAAATTCCTCAAAGGACTTTGGGAAGACAAAAGGAATTAAAAATTCCTTGGGGGATGGGAAGAGTTGACTAAAGGGGGGTGATTAGACAAGTTGATGAGGGGTTAGAGGAAGGTTAGGTGGCTAAGAGAGATTAGAGGCCAACTTGCAAAAGTTGGAGGATGTGACACATCCTAATCAAGGGTTAGGCATGTGCACATCCTAATGATGAGATTAGAAGAAGGATTAAGATTAGATAAAAAATGATGGAGGATGTGACATGAAGGGAATTAAATAAATGGAATATTTATTTATTTCAATTGATGGAAGGAGGATTAAAGAGATAAGGTATTATTGATTAAATACCTTAGGGATTTGGTAGAATTAAAGGTATTAATTAAATAATAGCAGTATTACTTAATTAACAAAAATAAGATGAAAAGGGATGAATTTGGATAAATTAAGTGTCCAAATTTAGAAGTCTACAACAACAATCTGTCGAATCAACCTTCGAACCAACCAACCGATAACAATCTGCAATCATCGAGTATATCCATGGCGTTCCCTGTCTGTCGAACTTCCTCACAGAACCGTCACAACCGATTGTCTTCCAACTATTCAGATTCGGCTTCTCCTATTGGTCCACGAGACTTGACATAGGACGATCAAACTGTCAACAGAATTCGCACTGTGTTGGCATCTCAGTGAGACACTAACAATGTCTCGTCGATGCCACATAACCTTCATAACGATGTCGCCAAGAGATATCGTTATCACCAAGATACTCTATCGAGCTTTCAGTGTTATGCCAAATCACCAAGTATTCGCCCAGACCTATCACTTTCGCCAGGAGATCATAGCAAGTCACCAAAGGTTATACCGAAGTCACAAGTCATATCGAGCTCCAAATCATAGTCGACAAGACTTACATCTTTCACCGAGAGAACATACCGAACTCCAAGACTTACTCTGAAGGCTTCAACATAAAGCACTGTCGGTGAGACATGTTACTCTCGCTAAGACATCACATCGAACTCTAGGACTTACCCCGAAGTGTTCATCCATCGCTAAGAGTTATATCAAAGATCCCTTATCATCGGCGAGACTTACATTCTTCGCTAGGACTTCTTCCCGAACCATTTGGGTTACCCTAATAGCCATCGGCTATTGGCAAGACATCCATCAGTCGCTAAGAGATCTCCCCGAGATCCTTTGTGTTGCACCGAACACCGAACGGTCGGCAAGACTTAACACTCTCGCCAAGACCTTTCCCTGATCGCTTTGAGTTACTCTGATGAACATTTGGATGTGTCCCCATCAGCGCGACCTCCATTGTTTGCTAAGACTTCTCACCAAACCAACATAGGTTATCCCAAATCCTGTAGTCATCATGAGTCTCCCTGATCTACGATTGAAAGGCCTGTTGGCCAAAAAACTCCATGTGATAAGAGATCATAGCGAATACACTATGTCACAGCAAAGGCTCCAAAGAATAAGCATTCGGCAAGACTTCTGCAAGGTCACAGCGACCTGTTCAAAATAGAATGTATCAAAGCTGCTAGTCGGCCAAACATGATAGATGTCATACTGACTTTTCTCTAACAAAGGTTTCAGCCTGTGATGATTGAGGCACATATTTCCAACAATCTCCCACTTGACGAAGATCACACAGGCACCTCTAGTGCACAACAAAACTTTACTGAAAAACATGGGCACTAAGGCCCATTGAACTGGCACACCACCTGAACTTGTTTGTGCTCACTGGCTTCATCAATGCATCTGCAACATTCTCCAGAGTATCAACCTTTTCTAAATTGACCTTTCCATCCTCCACCATATCTCGTATAAAGTGGTAATGTACATCAATATGTTTCATCCTGGCATGGAAAGTAGGATTCTTTTCCAGACAAATTGCACTCTGACTGTCATAGAAAATAGTTATTCCCCTGCATCAAAACCATTGTTATAACACAAACGTTTCAACCAAACTACTTCTTTACAAGCATGAGTAGCGGCCATGTATTCAGCCTTCATAGTGGACAAAGCGACTACAGCCTGCCGCTTGCTCATCCAACTCACTGCACCACCATTCAACATGAAAATGTATCCACTGGTGGATCTCCTGCTGTCAATGTCCTCTGCCCAATCATAATCTACATATCCACGTGTTGAGAGTTCTCTCTGATTCAACCAAATTCCCATGGTAACACAAAGCAAAATCTGAAGTTCCCTTCAAATATCTAAACACTCTCTTCACAGCATCCCAATGTATCCTTCCAGGATTTTCCATAAATCGACTAAGAACTCCCACTGCTTGGGCAATGTCTAGCCTTGTATAGACCATTGCATACATGAGACTTCCAACCGCACTATCATAGGGTACACTAGTCATGTCCTCCATCTCAATAGGAGATTTTAGACAGCCCTCAACAGATAGTTTCGTTCCCTGCATGATTGGAACCACTAGCTGTTTGCAATCATTCATACAAAATCTCTCAAGAACAGTCCTGATATACTTACTCTAACTGAGCCATATTTTTCTATTCTTCCTATCCCTGGTTATCTCCATCCCTAGATCATACCTTGTTGCACCAAGATCTTTCATTTTGAACTTAGCAGACAACAGACTTAAGATCGAAATCATTAGTTTACTATTGCCTATGAATAGCATATCATCAACATAGAGAGCAATAACAAGTACTTGATCACTTTTCAGCTTTATAATATACACAGTGATCGATTTTGATCTTACAAATCCCAAAGACAATACAAAAGTATCAAATTTCGTACCACATTCTAGGTGACTGCTTTAACCCATACAGAGACTTCTTTAATTTGCATACCAGTTTTTCTTTACCTTTCTCAACAAAGTGCTCAGCCTGGACATATAGATTTCTTCTTCAAGATCACCATGAAGAAATGTTGTCTTCACATCCATCTGTTCGACCTCTAAGTCATACGCTGCTGCAATCGACAACATAAATCTGATAGATGTTAGCTTTTCTACAGGAGAAAATATTTCCCCATAATCGATTCCCTCTACCTGGGAATAACCCTTTGCAACCAGTCTCGCCTTGTACTTTTCTACACTACCATCCAAACCAATTTTCTTCTTAAATACCTATTTGCAGCCAACAACCTTTCTGCCTTTAGGCAAGGGCACGAGACTCCAAGTTTCATTCTTTTCTAATCATGAAATCTCTTCATTCATGGCTTCCAACCAAGAGTCTGAATCAAACATTCTAAATGCCTCCTTTATAGTTTAGGCTCATCAGTGCTTGAAATTAAAGCATAGGTACAAGTAGAATCAATAAAAGAGAACCCATACCTATCTGGTTGTTTTCTTTCATGGGTTGACCTCCTCACTTGCTAAGGCTGAGGCTGAGGTTCTTCTTCTTCTTCAGAACTATCCGAACTACTTGAGCTCTCCTCAATTTCAGGTACATTTTGAATTTTTAATTCCTCTTTCTCTGGTTTAGGAGGAATTAATGCTACATCCTTATTGTTTTCTGACTTTATCTCTGAGTATAGATCCAAAGTGGAAGGTTTCAGCTCACGAAAAATTACACTTCTATTGTATACAACCTTCTCTGTATCAGGATTCCAAAGCTTGTATCCTTTTATGATAGCACTATAGCCAATAAAAATACATTTGGCAGCCTTGTTCTCCAATTTAGATCTTTTCACATCCGGCACATGAGCATATGCCTCACAGCCAAAAACATGAATATGTCTAAGAGAGGGCTTCTTACCAGACCACGCTTCCAAAGGTGTTTTCTCAACAAGAGCAGAATTTGGAGAACGATTAATTAGGTAACATGCAGTAGATACAGCCTCAGCCCAGAACTTCTCCTCCAAGCCAGCACTACTGAGCATACTTCATGCTCTCTCCATCACTATCCTATTGAACCTTTCTGCAACTCCATTCTGCTGTGGAGTATAAGGTGTAGTCTTGTGTCTTTTGATCCCATGGTCTTTACAGTATCTTTCAAACTCATCATAACATAATTCACTGCCATTATTAGTCCTTAAGCATTTTATTTTTCTACCAATCTGATTTTCAACAAGGTTCTTAAATTCCTTAAATTGACTGAATACTTCTAATTTACTTTTCAAAAAATAAACAAATGCTCTTCTTGAATAATCATCAATGAACAACACATAGTATCTTGATTTAGACAAAGAAGGAACATCCACTGGACCAAATACATCGAATGAATATAATCTAGCAAACCAAAGATTTATGAGGACTGAAATAAAATGAAATACTGTTGCTTTCATATATACAATTCTCACATAATTCAAATTCGAGATTACAATCTTCAAGCCCCTCAACCAGGTTTTTGTTCTTCAAGGTTTTAAACCTTTTTCTCCTATGTGGCCTAACCTATGATGCCAAAGCATAGTCTTCTCTGCAGGAAGTTTTACTTCCATAGAGTTTACATAATTAGGGATATTTCCTCTTTACCTCCATGAGTAGCTTCAATGACTTTCCGGAGACATCACATTGAACATCATGTGCATCCAACTTGTACAAGGTACCAATTCGAGCACCTCTAGCCAACACCATTGAACCTCTAGTCATCTTGCAGCCATTTCCAGAGAATGTGACTTGTACTCCAATATCATTCAGCATACTTACAGAAAGTAAGTTTCGAGCCAAACCTGATATATGCATTACATTATTGATTCCCTTCACTCTGCCATCGGAAATTGTATTCTAACTCTTCCACGGCCAACAATCTCTAAAATTGCCAAAGTAGCACAAGTACACCTTTCCACCATTGTATTCTTCATACTTCGTGAACCATTCTCTATGAGATGTCATATGGAAAGATGCTCCAGAATCAATCAGCCAGACATCATTTGATGCCTGAGTAGCCAAGGCTGCAATGAAGGCGTCACCATCACTATGAGAAGAACCATTATCGGAAGAGCCCTTCTTCTTCTTTTTCCTCTTTACAATCCTTCGGACATGACCAGTTGCCCACAGTTCCAACACTTCACCTTGGACTTCTTGCCGGAGACTTTGATCTCCCCTCGATTTCGATTTGGACTTCTTGTCCTTCTTCTTGCCTTTCTCCTTTGACCTTCCTCTAACAGAAGGGCCTCCTTTTCCATCTCAAGATTTTTCTCATTTCTTTCAGCAAAGAACCAATCTTCCATCTTGAAGTGGATGTTGTACTCCCAATAGCCATCACTAGATGATCCCATGAATCTGGCAAAGAACACAATAATAGCATACAACGATCTTTCTTCAGTCTTCACACCAACAGATGTTAATTGAGCAAGCAACATATTAAATGCGTTCAAATGATCAGCCACAGACCCTCCTTCCTGCATTCTCAAAGAATACAACTTCTTCCTTAGGAATAGTTTATTCACCAAGGACTTCCCCTAATAAATAGACGCCAGCCTTCCACAAAGAAGAGGCAGTCTTCTCCTCATGCACATTCAGAAGCACTGAGTCTACCAAACAGAGCCTTATCAGCCCCTTAGACTTCCTATCTGCAAGGTCCCAATCTTCTTGCTTCATGCCTATAGGTTTCACTCCAGCCACAACAATCCAAAGATCACGATCCACTAAAATATCCTCCATCTTGAGTTTCCACAACTCAAAGTTACTGTCGTTGAATTTCTCTATTTCAAACTTTCCAAACGTGCTAGCCATCTCAGCCTGTAAACATAAATAACAAACTCTACAAGACTCCCTCTGAACAGAATTGACTCAAAAAACCCAACGTACCCACAAGGATAACACAACTGGCCAGGCTCTGATACCACTTGTAAGGAAAATCAGATGCGGAAACAATTCTCCTAACGTCAATACCTTAGAGAAGAATGTAGATATACTTTTAATTTTTCCAATTACAGTTCAACTAAGATGCACTGTGAAGTAAATAACAGAAACAGAGTATTTGACAATCACACATGAACACTAGATATACGTGGGAAAACCCTTACAGGAGAAAAATCCACCACACCAAGAGAAATCACTTTGTATTACAGTAATGGAGATTACATACAAATGTCAGACTTATCTTTCTGATGTCTGTTTACAGCAGCATTCACCATGAACAATCTTCAAATTGAAACTTTCAAGTTACAGCCTTTACAGATTAGAATACATTTACTGATCATACAACAATTTGTCCAATCAACCTTCGAACCAACCAACTGATAACAATCTGCAATCACTGAGTATATCCATGGCATTCCCTATCTGTCGAACTTCCTCACAGAACCGTCACAACCGATTGTCTTCCAAATGTTTAGATTCGGCTTCTCCTATTGGTCCACGAGACTCCACATAGGATGGTCAAACTGTCAACAGAATTTGCACTATGTTGGCATCTCAGTGAGACACTAACAGTGTCTCGCCGATGCCACATAACCTTCATATCGATGTCGCCAATAGATATCGTTATCGCCAAGATACTCTATTGAGCTTTCAGTGTTACGCCGAATCACCAAGTAGTCGCCCAGACCTATCGCTTTCGCCAAGAGATCATAGCAAGTCACCAAAGGTTATACCGAAGTCACAAGTCATATCGAGCTCCAAATCACAGTCAGAAAGACTTACATCTTTCGCCGAGAGAACATACCGAACTCCAAGACTTACTCTGAAGGCTTCAACATAAAGCACTGTCGGCAAGACATGTTACTCTTGCTAAGACATCACACCGAACTCTAGGACTTACCCCGAAGTGTTCATCTGTCGCCAAGAGTTATATCAAAGATCCCTTATCATCGGCGAGACTTACATTCTTCGCTGGGACTTCTTCCCGAACCATTTGGGTTACCCCGATAGCCATCGGCTATTGGAAAGACATCCATCAGTCGCTAAGAGATCTCCTCGAGATCCTTTGTGTTGCACCGAACACTGAACGGTTGGCAAGACTTAACACTCTTGCCAAGACCTTTCCCCGATCGCTTTGAGTTACTTCGATGAACATTTGGATGTGTCCCCGTCGGCGTGACCTACATTGTTCGCTAAGACTTCTCACCGAACCAACATAGGTTATCCCGAAGCCCATAGTCGTCATGAGTCTCCCCGATCTATGATTGAATGGCCTGTCAGCCAAAATACTCCACGCGATAAGAGATCATAGCGAACACACTATGTCACAGTGAAGGCTCCAAAGAATAAGCGTTTGGCAAGACTTCTGCAAGGTCACAATGACCTGTTCAAAATAGAATGTATCAAAGCTACTAGTCAGCCAGACATGATAGATTTCATACCAACTTTGCTCTAACAGAGGTTTCAGCCTGTGATGATTGAGTCACATATTTCCAACATTTATTACTAGTGTTCCCCTTTTATGGAAATTATTAATTTTATTTTCTTTTATATTTTAAAATTTTCCTACTTGCATGGTATTTTTTATTTAAATAATTTAAATTAGTTCCTCAAATAGCTCAATCCATTTCTTGAATTTTTTGAATAACTTAGGCTACACTATGTTATCTCCTTGTACATATTCACCTCCATCATGACCTTTTTCAAATCTATTCAAAATAATTAAATAATTCCATTCAATTAGTTTAACAATGATTTTATTTTGATAAATTATTTCGTATCATGTATTTATTTATTCCAAATAAAATATACTCACTTTTAACTTTTAATTAAATCATTTTAAATTCAAGTGCAATGAAACACAAATTTATTTTCTTTTACTATATATTTTATAAAATTAATATCTAGATAATATTATAATTAAATCAATTTCATTGCTAACTAATTTAATCAATATTATTATAAAGATTAAACGAACACATATAATGGTAAAAAAGGAGGGTTGTAATGGACAACTTCCCACAAAGCATCATGTGCCCATAGAAAAGTAACTAATCACCTTTGCTTAAGAATTTAGCTATCAACAATAGCACGTTTGAGTTTGAAATAAAATGCATAACACATTTTTTTGCAAGGGTTAAGTAGATTTTGGGCCTACAAGAAATCAAAAGTATATTGGTTAAATTAGATTTTGTAGGCGTTCAATATTCTAGTAAATAATAAAAAATAAGCATAAACAAAATCACTCGAGTGATTAGAAATAGTCTATGGCAAGTCACTTTAGAATTGGAAAAAGTACACAGTTGAATGCAAAGAAAGCTTCAAGGAAATGAACAAAAAGGATTTAAAATGGCTTCACTTAGGTTTACAAGGCTAACTTAGGGATTTTGTCTTCGTAAAATAACCATAGTCCCAACATAATATCATTCTTTTATGACATAATTTTCCTATGGTTTTAATAATGTCTCTTATTCATGGATATAGACCTCTTTCATACACAACAATATCATGCATTATTCTTTGAAAAAATAGGCCACACAAAGGACAATCCATAGATGAGAATACAACACAAATAAGAGGGTATTAATACTTTCACTATGATTAATCTACTACATTTATGTCAACACAAGGAAGATAGTAGAATTTATAAAATTCATATAGATAATCTACTACTTGATCAAGAGAACTAATGCTTCAAATTTGTCCCATGAATAGATTACTCCATGTATTCTCCATCTAGACTTGTCAAGCAAAACTTTTAAGCTCCACAATAATTTTCAATATTTTATGTGTTGCCCCCCTACCAAATTTTGTTCAAAATCCATTTTTTTATCATCCATAGAGATTATATTATGAATGAAAAATAGATCTATTCTTTAGGTGATTTAATATCCTTCTTAATAAGGTTTATCGATTTCCCTTTTTATTCCTTTTCTAGATTGACTTGTATTTCTCAACCTTCCTTATTTAAGTAGTGTTTCTCATGCTTGTTTCAATATTGATGACTAACACCATTTCTTGCATCCTTCACATTGTAAATTCACATTTATAGTCATAATGTTCACTTTTCACTATATTCTAGAGTCTACCTATCTCCATGTCAATATTTTAAAGTAAAACATCTAGTGGTAGGGGGGGGTGTTCATTTAGTGGTTGTTGATTGTATGCCATAGTCACTTCATATTGATGACTAATCCTTTCAAAACCATTGCAACACATTGTTAGGTGATATTAGGTTATGTAGAATTATATTCAGTATTTGAAGTTCCATATATTTTTTCATCTATCTTATGACGAATATTAATTAAAATCTAATATTAAGGCTTGGTCATACTACCTCATCCATATGGTCCATTTCCATTGCATTGGGAATATATTCTACATAGACTTATTCTATTTGGATCGACATAATGGAATTAAATTGCCTTCATGTTGATTGTTGAGTTTAAACAAGTGGAACCATCTTCTATCGTAGTATAATCTTTTTTTTATTGAGTTATCACTTTTCTCTCGATCCAAATAAATAAGATGACTAATACTAGCAATTCAGTCAAAAATTAAAAATTGAGCCAGTAGCATGGTTAAGTAATTAACTAACTAAAACAAGAACTATTTTCCCTAGACTTTCTCAATTTATATTGTTGTTTGGCAGACACAACTGCTTGAAACAAGCATATATTCTATTGATACCATTTTATCATAGGCCATCAAAATAATCCTCAGCACCAAAGCATGAAAGTCAAAATATTTCATCAAATTGATTCCTAGTTAATATTTAATGAATAACTACAAGAATAAACTCACATTAACTTGTGAATTTTGAATTGAATTTGTGATTAGAAAAATGATGTTAATAATAATAATGGATAAAAAAGGTTGTCATTCTCATTCTTCTTAATAGAAAATTAATCCGAGGGGAATAAAGTTGCAAATGTAGTAGAAAATCAAAATATGGATAAGGAATTCGAATGTTCATCAATTCCCACTTGGTTTAATTCGTAGCAACTGAATTTTGAAGATTTAAAAGGCATTAATATCCCCCTCTTCCCAAATCCACGTGGAATTATGAGGCATGAGAAGCACTCGTGAATAGTCATTTCCTTCGATTCATCAAACTCTATATTTGGCCATGGTGTGGGCCCTTTATTGTAAATTTTGACATTGCTATTAATATAATCTTATTTTATGTTCTTATCTTAAAAAAAATCTTATCACTTTGCTTTTCATGTGTTTTGTGCTACGTGTCAAAATAAGCTTTCCATATTCTTATCCCATTGATGAATCAAACTTTGTTTGTGCTTTTTCTATTACTTCAAAAAAATACTATGTGACAATTTCTAATTATAGTACATCACCTCTTCACATCAATGTCATTACTTTCTAAATTTTTGCTCTTTGCATTGTATGTTACTCCATTGTTCTTGCTTTAAAATTATGATTGATCGTTTCTTTTTTTGGATTAAACTGATGCAAATAAAATTATGCGGTTTAATCTGAAAAAATAATACTTTCATCATGATTGATGATAATATCAATCTCATTTTCAAATATTTTAACAAGATTTTTTACTTCTAATCTATTTACATACAAAATTTCCTTTAATACAAGTTCTATATATTCATAATCAATCAACTTACATAATTGCATATAGGTTTCTTGTTAAATAAAATTGTTATTGTTGACAAATTTCAAATAAAAAAATATGCAGTAAGTAAAACCTTGAAAATATTTAATATAGATATGATTGTGTTATTGATCACTCTATTTCTTAAGAAGTTAATTAAGATAATTTTTCATTTCCCAATATTAAATCTCTTACATGTAGTTGTTCTCTATAAAATTTATTGGTTGCTTAGAGTTCCTATTTTAGTCAAGGGTTTATTTTGAATTCTTGGTTTTGGATGGATCATTTGTCTTAAAAAATACTAAAATTTTCACTTAATACTTGACTAAACAAATCTAATAGGCAGTGACAAAGAAATTCAAGAAAGCCTTTGTAATTATTGGTTATTGTCAGTGCTCTCATATTTATTGTTTATAATTTTATTCAATAATTTATTTGACACTATTCCTTTATGTAATGTTTATATGTGAGACCCAAGAAAGGTAATTGTGCCTATTTATTTTGTGGATCAAGAACTGGTCAAGTGGATAGCAAAAAGGTATATCCATGAAACTCTTGTAGTGATGGATGCTTAGGGGAATAAATTGTTCACTATTAGTAGGAAAAATTTTCAAATAGTATTTTAGCTATAACCTAGTTCCAAGAAATTACCATATTAAATGTTATTCATTTAGACAAAACTAGATATAATAAGGACAAATCTAGCTACAAAACCAAGTGGTTACCCCACTACAAGTTAAAAAGGAGGTGATAAAAAAACACATCCAATTCCTAATCATGAATTATATAATTTTTACTTAATAAATATTGAAGATTATTTTAAGTATAAGTATCAAGATATTTTTTAGCTAATGAGAATTGATGCAATGCATAATTTTCTTGGTTCTAGCTTCACATATCTAGCACATGTATTAGAATAAAAAAAATATTTCATCATGGGGTATATAGAAAATCATATCTAGGAAAGAATTTCTCATCCTCCAAATCCAGTATCAAACAAATCATTTATATGGTATTCACTCTTTCAAATATTTATCTATTTTTTTAAGAGAGTGGAAGGATCGACTAGGAGCTCAATTGATGTATGATGAATTACTAAAAGACACAGTGATACTAGTCCAAATATAAAATCATTGTTTGAACATACTCAATACTATTATGTACCTAGGTATGTGATATTATAATGTATATAGGTGTATGGATATGTTGACATGTGGCACACATCACTTAAGTTAGTTGATTGGGTCATGTGAATAGCTTATGCAATTAATTATATTAGGTAATGAGTAGGCCTATGCGTTTTACCCCTTCATTATGTTATTAGGAGGAAATCTATATAAATAATGTCAATATGATGTGTTTGGGATATCTTGGACATATAGTGTGGAGTGGCTTCTTCCATAATAAGTATTTATAGTGGTACCCTTTCCTAAAAGTTTATTTCATATTTATATATATATAAGATATTTGGTCATCTTTACCCATGAACATATTTTATGTTGTATGTGAAATATCTTCTACATTACCTTATGAATGTATTTAAGGACCATTTTTCACCCCTATTATGGGGATATTGAGATATTATCATCCAAGGATAACAAAAAACAATCTTAAGTTTTGAGGTCACAAGACCTTACACTAGATATTAGAATTGGCTACAATTGAGGAAGATATATTTTCATCACAATTACATAGTAATTAGGATATATGGAGCACTTTTCTTGCTAAACAAACTTTCAATTTGGGTATTTGATAGGGTGAAATTCCTATAATCAATATGAAAAATGTATGAGTCTTACAATGCCATGAGCCAAAATAAGAAGAGATTATTTCCTTCCTAATTCCACTTTTTATATTTGACCTTTTTTAGGAAAATAATGTTATAACAGATTAGGTGATCTTATTGGTGCTTACGATATGAGATGGGTAGATGAAAGGGACTATGACCTTAAAATTTTATTGGTAATATAAGAAGAGCTATGAGAAGGTTTGGATATGAACATGTTTATCTAGAGAAGGAATACCTTGTTAGAAATTGTATAGATAAGGTTGGTAAATAATTAATAAGATATATATGAAAGAAAATTGAGTTACCTAAAGGAGGAAGGAAATTGAATAATCCAAAATATGAAGGGGATTACCATGAAATTAAGGAACCTCTAAAAATAATTAGGAAACTAGATGAGATGGAAATATTGGGGGTAATTTCACCAAGAGTTGGACCTATGGATATTGATATTCCAACTAAAGAGATAGAGAACATTCCATAGGTTATGCATATGATGGCCTCGTAAACCCTTATGCCACACATATCTAGCATAACATCATTGCTTGAGGGATCTTTTCCTTGAGTGCATGATTGATTATACCCATCGAATGGGTTCTAATATGTACCCAAATATTGATTAGGTGAGGTGTTTGATGGTCCTTCAACTTTAATTTCACCTCTATATATAAGGTCTTGGATATAGTGTTTCAATTTCATAGACTTTCTTGTGACATGGCCTTGGTAATCACAATATTTATCTTCCTTATACCAGGAGGGTTTCAGTTGGCCATCATCAAAGGGTTTTATAAGTGGAAAGGAAACCATGTTAGCCTTGAATAGTTGACCAAATACAACCTCAATAGGTTCCCCTAGGGGTGTGAATTGTCTCCTTTTTCTTTCAAGTTTAGTGGGTGCAGAAGGAATGGTGATGAATGATTGTTTTTGGATGTTATGAACAAGCTTCTAATCGATAACACCATATCCAAATATATACATATTTTTAAATATTTTTTGTTTCTCATTGGAAAATTTTGATTTATCATTTTGGTTTTGGTCCTTAGAATAAAGTTATATAACTCCTTTAGCTCAATGATGACCTTTTCAATTTGGATTCCTCTTTCAATGAGTTAATAAAAATAAGTGACACATTATACTTGTAGATGAAATACCAATTTTATATATTAAGATTTGGGACAAAAATATGTACAAGTTGGTTTTTGGGTATTGGCCATGAAAACATACTAGCCAAAGTTCTCCAACGCTATAATGAAAATATTTCTTCTAATTTTTATTTAGTATTAGATAGATCCATCATAGTTAGCTCATGCTCCATGTTATGAGAAAAGTGTTTGACATTTTTTTCTACTAGGTCTCCAATGGACTGCTTGGGTTGGTACAAAAAATATTCAAATGCTTTCCCACCTAGGCTACAAGAGAATAAGCATATTAGGTACACATCTTTGTGTGCCACTTCTTGAAGATCCATGTAAAATTCTTGTACATATTCCTCAAGATATCCCTTCCCTTTGTATTTTTCATAATTAGGAATTTCAAAAGAGGTAAAGAACGATAGTTGTGATATGGATTGTTCAAAGGGATATACACATAACTCCTCGAAGGTATATGATTTCTCATGAGTTATTTCTTGGATTCCTTTGATGGAATATTTCATAGCTTTACACTCTTAATCAAAATATGAGCGAGGTGTTAGTGGAGGTGGAAAAGTGTATTGATGATGTTGCATGTTGTAATTTTTGGGAGTGGAGTTCTAGTATTGGGTGATGTTACTCAAGGAGTTGAGGTTGATCTTAGGTGGAGGTCCAAAATTTGGAATGGTCATAGAGGAAGTGGGGGCATGGGGTACTTTTATTATTAATGGGAATGGATATGTATTTTATATGGGAAGTGTTGGGTTTATTTCTAAGCTGGATGTCTACTATTAACATGACCTTACTAGTGGATAAGGAATTTTTAATCCTAGTGTAAAGATATGTGCATATCTTAGGTGGGATGGATTCTTAATATAAGGGGTTACCCTCTATCCTAATATGGAGTGTTGTGCTCTAAATGAGGTTTGATGTAGTCATGAATCAAATGAAGAAAATTATGGGTTGTGTTGGGAAGTTTCTCATGAGCATGACCATTATCCAACGGATCAAGATGGGAGAGGTCATAACTAGGATGTAATTTAGCCCCTAATTTGATAGCTTTTATAAGGATTATTATTTTGTTTATTTTGATGAATCTCTCCACGAGATCACATCCTTGTTTAGAATTAGAGATAGTATTAGGATCACTAGTGTATTTAGGTTGGTTGGGATTGTCATCATCAATTTTGCTACCATCATTTTGGGGTTGAGAAGGTTATTCTAGGAAAGGAAACCATTCTATGAGGGATTGATTATGAAAAGGATATTGTTCAAGAATTTCATGTCTAGTGATTCATCTTGTGCTAGGAGGAATTGGTCTCAGTTTAAGATTTGATGTGATAGAGTATGGATATAGATGACTTGGTGAAATTAGAATTGTATCAAATGAGTGACAAAGGGTAAATCCTTTGGAATCAAAATATTGGACTTGTGTTGATTATGTCAAAATGAAATTTGAATACTAAATGAGTAATAACCTAAGGTGGTCTCAGGAAATAGTGCTACAACGACCATTGGGTCTCAGGCTGTCATTTCCGGTGATAGCGCTATGGCGACCACTCCTGGTGGCTTTACAGTTGAGTCCATGCTTACACGAAGGAATAGTGTTGAAATCTCTGAAACAGTGGCTGTAGACATTCATCTTCAGGAAAATCGTGGGCTGGCCTGGCATGATATGGTAGCGCAAGTGGAAGAAGGTTGGATTACTGTTAAATGCAAGAAAGAAAATTCCTCTAGGCCTTCTTTTGACATGACTCTCCGTTCCCACAAGAGTAGTTATAAATGTAAATATTGACGGGTCTTATTTGGGGGATGGTTTTTGGTTGGTTGTAGGTTGTTCTTCTTGCAACTTTTTCTTTTGGTTGTAAAGGGTTTCGGGTCCCTTCAAAACTTGTTTTTACCTGAATCAAAAACCTAAGGTGGTCTTGTGGATGACTTGGAAACAATTTGGATGATTCCAAAGGTGGGAATAGATGATTAAGTGGATCACGCAGAATTGATCTATTAAACTTGGATTTAAAGTGCATAAGTGTAAACCCTTATGCCACACATATCTAGCATAACATCATTGCTTGAGGGAGTCTTGTCCTTGAGTGCATGATTGATTATACCCATCGAATGGGTTCTAATATGTACCCAAATATTGATTAGGTGAGGTGTTTTATGGTCATTCAACTTTAATTTCACCTCTATATATAAGGTCTTGGATATAGTGTTTCAATTTCATAGACTTTCTTGTGACATGACCTTGGTAATCACAATATTTATCTTCCTTATACCAGGAGGGTTTCAGTTGACCATCATCAAAGGGTTTTATAAGTGGAAAGGAAACCATGTTAGCCTTGAATATTTGACCAAATACAACCTCAATAGGTTCCCCTAGGGGTGTGAATTGTCTCCTTTTTCTTTCAAGTTTAGGGGGTACAGAAGGAATGGTGATGAATGATTGTTTTTGGATGTTGTGAACAAGCTTCTAATCGATAACACCATATCCAAATATATACATATTTTTAAATATTTTTTGTTTCTCATTGGAAAATTTTGATTTATCATTTTGGTTTTGGTCCTTAGAATAAATTTATATAACTCACTTAGCTCAATGAGGACCTTTTCAATTTGGATTCCTCTTTCAATGAGTTAATAAAAATAAGTGACACATTATACTTGTAGATGAAATACCAATTTTATATATTAAGATTTGGGACAAAAATATGTACAAGTTGGTTTTTGGGTATTGGCCATGAAAACATACTAGCCAAAGTTCTCCAATGCTATAATGAAAATATTTCCTCTAAGTTTTATTTAGTATTAGATAGATCCATCATAGTTAGCTCATGCTCCATGTTATAAGAAAAGTGTTTGACATTTTTTTCTACTGGGTCTCTAATGGACTGCTTGGGTTGGTGCAAAAAATATTCAAATGCTTTCCCACCTAGGCTACAAGAGAATCAACATATTGGGTACACATCTTTGTGTGCCACTTCTTGAAGATCCATGTAAAATTCTTGTACATATTCCTCAAGATATCCCTTCCCTTTGTATTTTTCATAACTAGGAATTTCAAAAGAGGTAAAGAACGATAGTTGTGATATGGATTGTTCAAAGGGATATACACATAACTCCTCGAAGGTATATGATTTCTTATGATTTCTTTCTTGGATTCCTTTGAGGGAATATTTCATAGCTTTACACTCTTAATCAAAATATGAGCGAGGTGTTAGTGGAGGTGGAAAAGTGTATTGATGATGTTGCATGTTGTAATTTTTGGGAGTGGAGTTCTAGTATTGGGTGATGTTACTCAAGGAGTTGAGGTTGATCTTAGGTGGAGGTCCAAAATTTGGAATGGTCATAGAGGAAGTGGGGGCATGGGGTACTTTTATTATTAATGGGAATGGATATGTATTTTATATGGGAAGTGTTGGGTTTATTTCTAAGCTGGATGTCTACTATTAACATGACCTTACTAGTGGATAAGGAATTTTTAATCCTAGTGTAAAGATATGTGCATATCTTAGGTGGGATGGATTCTTAATATAAGGGGTTACCCTCTATCCTAATATGGAGTGTTGTGCTCTAAATGAGGTTTGATGTAGTCATGAATCAAATGAAGAAAATTATGGGTTGTGTTGGGAAGTTTCTCATGAGCATGACCATTATCCAACGGATCAAGATGGGAGAGGTCATAACTAGGATGTAATTTAGCCCCTAATTTGATAGCTTTTATAAGGATTATTATTTTGTTTATTTTGATGAATCTCTCCACGAGATCACATCCTTGTTTAGAATTAGAGATAGTATTAGGATCACTAGTGTATTTAGGTTGGTTGGGATTGTCATCATCAATTTTGCTACCATCATTTTGGGGTTGAGAAGGTTATTCTAGGAAAGGAAACCATTCTATGAGGGATTGATTATGAAAAGGATATTGTTCAAGAATTTCATGTCTAGTGATTCATCTTGTGCTAGGAGGAATTGGTCTCAGTTTAAGATTTGATGTGATAGAGTATGGATATAGATGACTTGGTGAAATTAGAATTGTATCAAATGAGTGACAAAGGGTAAATCCTTTGGAATCAAAATATTGGACTTGTGTTGATTATGTCAAAACGAAATTTGAATACTAAATGAATAATACCTAAGGTGGTCTCAGGAAATAGTGCTACAATGACCATTGGGTCTCAGGCTATCATTTCTAGTGATAGCGCTATGGCGACCACTCCTAGTGGCTTTACAATTGAGTCCATGTTTGTACGAAGGAATAGTGTTGAAATCTCTGAAACAGTGGCTGTAGACATTCATCTTCAGGAAAATCGTGGGTTGGTCTGGCATGATATGGTAGCGCAAGTGGAAGAAGGTTGGATTACTGTTAAATGCAAGAAAGAAAATTCCTCTAGGCCTTCTTTTGACATGACTCTGTATTCCCACAAGAGTAGTTATAAATGTAAATATTGACGGGTCTTATTTGGGGGATGGTTTTTGGTTGGCTGTAGGTTGTTCTTCTTGCAACTTTGTCTGTTGGTTGTAAAGGGTTTCGGGTCGCTTCAAAACTTGTTTTTACTTGAATCAAAAACCTAAGGTGGTCTTGTGGATGACTTGGAAACAATTTGGATGATTCCAAAGGTGGGAATAGATGATTAAGTGGATCACGCATAATTGATTTGTTAAACTTGGATTTAAAGTGCATGCCACATTCTTGGATCTTAATGATGGTTTCATTTGACATAAATTTTGGAATCTATGGATGGTTGTAGAGTTCCAAGGATTAGACTATGGGACCTATGATAGCTTAAGGGTCCCAAATAATGGATTAGGTGATGGTTTGATTAAAATATATTCAAAGATTATTTTTTCAAATATGTCCAAGGATCTCCTTTGATGATGTTACGATTTGGATTTATGGAATATGTTTATAGAGGATGGTGATTGTTTAATGATCAAGGATAGCCTAAGTTTTTTCAATTATTTGGATTTTGACTCAAGGATGAATAAGGTCTAGTGAACTAATTTAGAAAATGGATATTGAGTAACAAATGGATGAAACCCTTGAACCTAAAGGTGTGGGATTAATGATTGGAAAATGAAGGTTAACTAAAATGTGTATAATGAGTAAAATACTAAGAGTGTGGTTATGTTGAATAATGTGAAATATACAAAAGGTTTTGGTTCGATATCAGAAATGAAGGAAAAAATTCTTGTGACTTATGATAGTAGGAGGATAATAAATTATTACAAAAGACTAATTGGGTAAGTGTTATGGATGTTGGATTTTTAGATGCAAAAAGGGATATGGAGTATGAATGAGGACTATGATTTGGGAAAATGGACTAGGTGTTTGGAAGGTAAGGAATATGGTTTTGTGGGATATGTGTTTTGGGATGAAATTATGACCAAGGTAAAATGAATTTTAGAACTAAGGTTGTAGATGATGATTATCCTAAACTTAGCTTCAAATTTTTGATTCAAGGATACTAATTGGGATTGTGTTTTCAAGAAAACACAAAGGCTTTAAAAGAAAAACAAAAAGGTTTTCAAATTTTGGACTTGATTGAATTGTTATAAAGGTTTTCAAACAAGCACTTGGTATGCACAACATTCAGTCAAAAAGACACAACAATAAACCTAAATTATTCAATAAAAGTGTATCAATACTTATGGTCCCATAGATATTCTTTATATCAAGTGATGGATCTAGCTTAGGAATGTAAGGTCTTATACCACCTATGCACCTCTTACCTTGGAGGCCAATGCATTACCTAAGGTTACCTATATCTCCCCATCCTAAAAGCATACTAAGTAACTTCTTAGGCCTAACTAGTATCCAATGCACCCCAATGAAAGATGGATGATGGTATTAAAATAAGATATACAAGGAATTATAAAAGAATCTCGAAAATACCACAAGTGAGGCCTAATCCATGAATATGAAAGTGAAAAATTCTAAATAGCCTATAGCATAAGGTAACTCACTCTTCTCCTTCACTTGCCCAAGGTATAAATTTCTTGGGGACATAACTCAAATGATAAAATTATCCTCCATGAGGCATGCCTTTTGATTCACCCCCACTTTTTATAATGTATCAAAATGCTAGAGTTTGGGTCACCCCTTGGTGATGAAATCCAAGGTAGAACTCGAAAAAAGAAATTTGGGAAATAGATTTTTTATAATCCTCAAGTTTTCCCAAAAGTGAAAGAGGAGAATATATGCAAGTTACCACTTCAAAATTATAAGAAACATTAATTTTAAACTCAAAATCCAAATGTGGAAGTGAATTTTAACCAAAATTTTTAAATTTGATAAAAATAAAAAAAATGTACATAAAGTAATAAAATATAAAAAGGTTGATAATTAGGTCTTCAAAATACATCCTACAAATCCACCAAGTTACTAGTTTAAAGCATGGAAGTATTAATTATATGAAAAACACTACATTTAGATGTTAGCTACAAAATATTAAATAAGTCAATCCAACAAAAAATATCATAAACATTTTTCTCATGATTTTTTGATAAATCTCTAAAAAATTATATTGTATGCAAAAGATATTGATGTTTGAAATTTCAAACTAAAAGGTCGACTTTAAATTATTATAATTGATTTTTTTAGAAAATTTTGAGAATAATACCTGGTCCACTATGTAGGGATTTGATTCAACTATCAAATGTCTATAAAAGTTTAAAAATTTATATAATAAAAATAAAAAAAATTATCCATGTTTGATTGAAGGGTGATTTAAAAATAAAATAAAATGGTGTTGGTCAGGGCTTAAGCCCCATATTAGGTATCCCTTGGTCATGTAGGTGACCTAGCTGGGTTTTCGGGGATCTAAGGGCCTAGGGATTGCAGTTTAGCCCCTATTTACTACTTGTTTCCATGGGCTTAAGACACCATGCCACTGAGGGATATAGTTTGGGGAGGCTCTATATCACCAATGTGACTAGGATTCATCTCATTATAATAATAATAAAATGTTGTGAGCCCCAAAGTAATAACTTCTCTGGTTATTTATATATAACAATCAAAACTATGAAGATATCACACACTCAAAATGATAGAAATATCATACAACTCTTGTTATTGCATACCCTTGTGTTTGTAGTTTCAAATAACCTCCAAACATATATGAATCAATAAACAACTATTGTTTTAAAATTCAATCCAACAACAAAAAGACTATGAAATAATAATAACTATGAACCAACTTAGCCCTTAACCTTGTGAACACCATATATCCATCTTAGAGTTTCATTAAGCTATGACAAAAAAACATTAAACTACAATGAAAAAGCATTAAACCATGACTAACAATAACAATATAAGTCAGACAATTGCAATAACCATCAACTAAGACCAAGGCATGCATTAAACCTATAGACACCTAAAAATGTCTAAAACTATTATCCTAATTCATCATTCTCATCATCATCATGCACCACACATTCTTCTAGTTCATCATTTTCTTCATTATCACTCATGACCCCCTTTAATCACTTTTAATCAAATAATTTCCAATTATTTGATTAAACTAACCTATTCCCCTCCATTTATTAAATTATTTTAATTATTTCATCATTTTTTGCTTCATCACCTTTCATTAAATAATTTCCCACTAGCACAAGGTTTGAAACCCACTCAAGGTAGTCGATAGGTAATGAAGCCCACATCTAGCAACTTTTATAGTTCCACTTTGATGAGTAGTGCTATTTGAGGATGCATTTTCCTTAGATTTTGTTTTACAGGTTTAGCATTGGGATACACCGTTAAATGATGGACAACTAGTGATGTACCAAGTCTTGGAATATCTGCATAAGACTAACCAAAGTTGTTCTTTCTGTCACCCAAGAAGGCTAAAAAATTGTGTTGCTCTTCTTCATCTAGAGATGTAGCATAAAACATGATTTGAGGCTTGTCAGGTGTTTCAACATTAATAGGTTGAGATTATTCAACTAGCACTGTTGATTTTTATTTATCCATAGCAATATTAGGGAGGTTGAATCCTTCATCCTTAGGTGCCTAAAATAGGTTTTCACCTTTAGATACGCCCTTTATTTTTACTTCTTCTTGATCCAAAAGTGCCACTTTGTGGTTTTTGCTAGGGGATCTTTTATTGATTTTTAAATTTGTCATCTTATGACTAAAGAATTTATTTGTCTTACCATAGTATGCTTCTATCTAGTTCTATTTCAAACCCTACTTTGTGATCTCCTAGAGGAATTCCTTCTCATAGTCCCAAGAATTGAGCAATAGCCTCATCATCTTCTTAGGAATCTGCATCACACATTTTCTACAGTACACATGACATCTCTACAACACCAAAATGAACTTATATTTATATGAATTACATTCACAAACACCAAGTACATCATAAATTAGGTTTTCCTAATTAGATAAAACATATAATACATCAAAATGTCGGCTCAAGATCCAAAAAAAACACACTTCATGCCATAATTCAAAACTTTTAACATATCCAAATAGGTTGGAAGGGACCTATAATCACTACCATATGTCCGATCAACACTTCTTTTAACTTCACACAACCCCAAACTCATTAGTTCGACACCACTAGTGAAGTAACACTAAAATACACCAACTGATCATCCACAAAATGATACTCAGACTTCCAAAACACTCACCACTTGGACCACACACTCTTCTGACACTTGTAAGTACTCCCACAAAACTACATAACCAAATATTATTCCATGATGGAATGCATACCACTCCAAACATGTACTCAATACTGGTAACACTGTCACTAGCAAACCCAATCCTGTGTCAATCATAATGTTTACACTGGAAGAAATCAATACATGAAACTTTGTACTTAAGATCCTCCAACATATACCAAAATTTCCTTAGAACCACAGACGAAGATTCTTCAAGGAAAAACAATGCAGACCTAACAACTGATACTCTGTACTCTGAAAACTATATTATGTGACTTAGCCAAATATCAACACATATGTTCTACACCATACCAAAACTCTTTTATTTGTATAATGGATTACCATCACCATACACACTTGTGCTCATCAAAAAATTGTACATTAATGTAGAATTCAATGTTGACATCAATGAAAACACCATATATGCTCATGCTCATGCTGCCAACAACCATATCAATGACAAGAAAAATTCCAACACTTCATGGTTAACGAGTGATGATCTCTTATTGCTCTTGATTGTGACATTATGGTATATCCATAGATGTATGGATATGATCCATTATAAATTTCATAGGTTAAAAAGCATGCATCGAAGGTCACAAATCAAATATTTTCTTTCTCATAATAGATTTTTAATACTCTGATATTGTAATGTAATGATTTATTTTATTTTATCTTGCAAGTATTGTTAAATATTATACTAATATGAAATTTCATATAATTAACTATCAATATTCAGAAGTCGAGTGTTGGTACTTTTGTTATAGTTCTTACATTGTTGAGGATGAATGATGGAGATTCTATGATACAACACCTAAATGACTTAAACATTATGGTGATAAAGGTAGCATTTGTGACTAGACTATTCTCTTACTTTTAAGAATAAAAATAAGAATATCCCAACAATAAATATATACAATAATCATAAAGTGAATTGTATTCATAATCTAAAAGAATGAAGTACAAACAAGTCTAATGATTATCTGTAAGTCCACTTCCATTTTCTTTCACATAGATATACAATCAAGACTATAATCGATATTGATTAAAAATAATAATCAACTTTCACAACACATCCAAAGCATCAATAAAACCCTACTAAATCACACCAAGGTAACCAAGACTTTATAATATTCTACACTGCATGGATACAAGTACCTAGAAACCACATAAACAAGCCATATACAAGACAAAATAATGACATAAATAGAATACAATACTATATTATGGAATAACCAAAGGTATCCCAACCATACTAAGACCCATTTTCCAACTATGTTGTGTGTCTACATGCCAACCATGTCACATAAGGAAGAAGAAAAACCATAACCATAGAGAACACTACATCAATGGGTAGAATAGTATGCATAATAAAAAAATAGGCCATAAGACTTCATAATAGAGAATCTATTTAACTCTAGTGTGTGGAAGGAAAGGAATAATACACATATAGTTTATGGACCTTTTTCCAAGAAGAGCACTAGAGTCAATATAATGTGGTGCATAGAAAGAAGAGAAAGCTAAAATTATCAAGCCAGACAATCTTAAGGAGATAATGACCTTTTAGGTGTTACATAAAGAACACAAGATGATAGTAGTATTTATTTATCCATGAAAAAGCTATCCAACTTTTCATACTTCTAGGCTAATTTGGGTACTCCAATGGTAATAAAAATATTCAATTAACATTATCAATGGGATAATTAGATGTTGTAGAATCTTAGGATTGAATTCCCATCATTTTATTAACTCATCACCCACCTTGTAACTATGTAGGTCACAACCCATTAAGGAGTCAATAGATTCTCCAAAATAAGTTGAAAAACGCATGCACTCATTAGGAAATTCCATCCTAACAATCTATTCAAATAATGCATCATACTAAAAAATTCTTCAAGAGACTCATAACTAGAAAAACATAGTGTACAATGCTTAGAGAACCTATAATTTTTTCCCTACAAACTCGAAGGGCAAGTTTGTCCAGCTCTCAAATAGTAAAGAGAGGATTTAGAAAATTCAAGATGGGGTTATAGAGGCTTAATAAAGTTAAAAAAAGGATCCCTAATCAAGGTTTCACTTGAAATATATCTTCCTTTTTCCCCTTTAATCAAATCTAACACCAATATAAAGGATTTGTAAATGAAAATAAGAGTACAAATATCAAACAAAACCTTTAATGATATAGCCTAGACCCTCTTCACCATAAAATAATGACAAAAGGACACCTGTAAATTATAGATCTCAAATAACAATAATTAAACCACAATTTGGCAAGAAATAAATCCATTTACATTAATTCAAAAAGAAATGCCTCATTACATGACATGTCACCAATTGACATTACATTCTTACATAAATATCAAGAATATCGTGATACAACATGACTTGGGTAGTCCATTGCCAAAAAGTCATACAATATATTAGGAGTACATACAATATACAAATACACTGGAAACATCCATAAAAGATGTACAAACTGCAAGTGCATATGCCAATATCAAGTCAAATTAATGTGGAGATGTATATAATTAAGTCTCTGACTGCCTTCAACTCTCACATAGTCATCTACAAATCAGTAGACAAGAACATGATACAGGCACTTTTTCCACCCAACCACAAATCTTCTGCTTCCCTAGAGAGTTCTTCTTGATATGAAGAACCACCGACCCTGCATGAGATGCTTAGCAAAAATAAATTGATGTATAAGATGGAATCTGGTACATGCCTAGTATATTTACATGCATTTTCTATCATACTATAACATGCTATGATCGATACTAAGATACATGGTAAAGAGAAATAATATAAAATAATCCATCTATTTCAATGGTCTACATTCTCTTGGCCAAGCATATAGTTGTATATAGCTAAATAATAATAGAACTGAAAAAACGGTCTACACTCCTTGATATCCATTTTTGGCACCTATCCAAGAAGGTGACTTTCCACAAACACACAAGAAACAATAATTCACATAATAACCACAGTAAGAGAACACTCATAGAAGACAATTCCACACATAACTATCACAACAAGAGGACACACAAGAATATAGTGGTGTACAAGATAATCACAGTAATATAACTTTTTATTGTTGTTCATTCAAGAAAAAGATTAAATTTACACTTTTCAACAAATCAAATCCTTCATGCATTAAAATTATAAAACGTACAATTATTCTATTGATATGCAGATCATTCAGTTTACAAAAGACTAGCTATTAACATACAAATCGACCTCTATTTAGGTTCCTTGACTTTATGCAAAATTAATGAACCACTTAATATAAAAATAATACCTTTTTTAACTTCTTTGCAATATTTAACTAATAGTCTATTGTGTGAAAACCAATTCAAAGAACTAAAGATCAAGAATTTCTATACCTATTGACAAGAAATGAGGAACATGCATATTCACAGTGTTATTGATCCTAATGATAGAAGATTAAGGTACAACTCTTATTGTTTTCATTTGGAGGAGAAAGTGAATGCATTAACACTGCATCTAATATTTAGAGAAAACACATGAAATCTCTAGGTATATCTTCTCATAAAGGCATGCATAAAGAACTCAATCATGTTCAAATGAAAATATAATAACAAGTTCCCTTATGTAAGTCATATATCCATTTATCAGAGAAGGGTTGAAGTCTAATCTAACATAAGAATATATCCTTATCATGGTAAACAACACATTTAACTATCCTTCACTAAAATAATAAGTTAATGTTAGTCTTTTAAGAGGCTTATCAATAACAATCCTTCAATTCAAACTATTAAATATGCCTTAACCTCTCATTACTCTTCTATTTTCCGCTAAATTCTAAAATAATATTAAATCTCATATTAAACAACATTAAAAATAATTCTATTTTTAATATTTCCAAATATCTATTTTTGCATCTTCTTTGACTTCAATCTCTAACTCTTGTAGTAATGAGACATTAATCAGGATGAATACAAGAAAGCACTAAGCAATAATCTACTTTCTTTGGTTTAATCAACACTAAGCAATAATCTACTTTCTTTGGTTTGATCACATTGACTTCAAAAATAGAGTTAATCTGAATAAAGTAAACATTTCGTAAAAAAAGAAAGTCTACAGGGTACATTTTGGGCTTTACAATAGTGACCTAAATTTCTCCTAATTCCAATGCAAGACTCTATGAGCTATTAAAGTATGCCCACATGACACACAAGAATACAAATCTATTAAGGATAGACATCCACAATAATTTCATACCAACCTCTATAGAATGATTTCAAAGATCTAATGATAAAAAACATCACTTATACTTGATAAAACAAGATATGGAATCACTGCATAATTTAGAAACCAATTTATACACTTATATAGCACCATGATATATATCTCAAAATGTAATGCCACATTTGTAAAAGGAGACATGTGTGATATTGTTGATGGCAGGCTGCACATAAAAATGGGTTTGCTGAAGAATAATTGAAAACGTTTGCAATCGAAATTGATAGACAAAGAGATATTTATTGCAAGATAAACACAAAATAGTTTATTAAAACAGCTTTAGAACTTTCAAGTAAATGCAATTGGTAGGTGTAAAGACAAATTCCACAGTTGTTCCAATATGAAATGGACACCCATCAAAGCAAAAAAGGATGCAAGTTCCTTGCTAGACTCACATGCATAATATAGACATAAAGAAAAGAGTCTAGAATCAATTGGAAAAAAGCATCAAAGAAATGCGGTCTCAAGGAAAGCCTTCATTGTAGGATATGTTCCAAATGGATTTGTTGAATAGACTTTAGAAACTTTCAAGCAATTGCAATGGTTGAGAAACTATTGTTCTAAATCTGTATGCAATAGATTAAAAAATATGGTGTACCATTGATCAACTCTACCATTTTCTGTCCTAAGGGGTTCTTATATTATAAATAAACAAATGGATGCTAGTTCTATCATTTATAGTATTTTCAAACATAAATTGGGGAAATGAAGAACTCACTATTAATTTTATAGTCTTCAATAGGTATAGCTTTTGTACTCCTACAATATTTGGCTTCTTTTCTGCTATATGCTCACCTCCTAGAGCCTCTAGGTCTCAATATGTGAAGTGACCATAATCTCTCTACATTTTCATGTGTGTGGCTTGAAGGAATGACAAACATCTCTAGTGATGTTGTGTTTGTGGTAAGGAGGTTGATGAACACAAGAACCAAATTATAGAGACCACTCTAGTGGTGCATGAGGAATACTCATGGTAGATCCATGGCCGATGTTTAAAAAAAAAGGTTGTTTCTTCATTTTTCTCTTCAAGCATAAAGTGTACATTATCCCAAATCCAATAATGAAAGAAGAAATGAAGAATTTGTTGGAAGTTTGGAGATGTTGGAAGCTTGAGTTGTTTGTGAATTGCTAGGGTTTTATCATCAATGTCAACCCCTTGTGTAAAGAGAGTTTTGGAATACTACTAGTATTGATGATGTGTTTGGAATTGTTGGTATTGATGTCCTACTTCAGTATAGTTGTAGAGGTTGTTGGATTGACTCATGTTTGAAGAGATTGTTGTAGTTGGAAAGTGTTTCATGTTGTAGATGTGTTGTAGAGATGTTAGTAATGTTGATGATGAAGTTAGTTCACTTAGTTTCCAAGTGCTTTTGAGAAAATTTGAATAAAAGAGAGTTCAGTGTGATAGAGTGGTGTTCAATGTTTTTCTCTACATTTCTTCATGATTGAATATATGCTCATGCGGTTTGGACATAATGATCGAAGGTGTCATATCAAGAATCTTAGGTTCTAGATCGTATTGTAGTGGAAGATGTGTTTGACAGTATGTCTAGTGAAACAAGGTATCTAGGAAAAATGGAATGCTTTGCATTTCTCTGTAGCAAAGGTTTTGGTGTTGTGGATATGGGAATGTTCTTATGATGTTTGTATCTACCCTCCCTTGAAGTTTCAGGTGCTAAGTTGTTCTGCAAAGTTGTCTGGTGTGTTGAATGTCTATGCCAGTGTGTTTGGTTACATAGAATGAAGGCATTCTTGAGTTTCTTATGGTTGCAATAGCTACGGTGAATATTATGATGATGTGGAATATTCTAAGATGTTTTTCAATGTTGTTGTGTGGTCTATGATATGTTTCCGAACTTGGAGAGCTATGTTTAGAGTTGTTTGTTAGTGTTAGTACAGGTTTTGCTGACCTGGAATGCTAGCACTAATTGTGGAGGATAATTGTTGTTTGAGGAAGTGTTGAGAAGCGTGTCAGTGTAGATTTGGGTCCCAGTTAAGTAGTGGCATGGTTTAGCTTCACTTATTTATATTGTGGAAGTTTTTGTTGTTGACCTATTTGATGTTGCATCCAGTTGAGGTGAATAAATTTCCTTAAGGCCGACCTAATTGAGATTTTTTAGGCCATGAAGGATATAAATGCAAGGAGAGTTGTTGTGTGAATTGAAAGCAAAGTGTGAGATGTGAAAGATGTGAATGCAATCAAGTGTGATGATCTGAGTGTGAGCCTTAATTCCTATAACTTCCTAATGCAATGAGTAAAAGGTGTCTACATTTCAGTCTATTTGATGAGTTTTTTTATGCTTTAGTGGAATTGTACCTTTGACATATGAGAGATGCATTATTAGTTGTTCAAATTGGTAGTGAGCTAGCCCTTCTTAGATATTCTTCTTTCTTCTATACAATGAGTCATTTGGAAATGAGTCATCGATAGTGAGCCTTTATCTTTCTAGGTAGTGAGCCTTATTATATTCAGTGTTGCAATTCTTATATTAGTGAGCTAACCATCACCATGGTTTTTCCCTTCTTGGGTTTTCCACATAAATTAGGTGTTCTTATTTGTTTGGATGTGTTTTCATTACTATTTCATATGTTTACATTTTTCTAATGCATGATAAGGGTTTAATTGTTGTTGAGGGTTTAAGGGCTAATGCAAATCTAAATGTTAAAGAAGGTTTTTGATGTTTTAAAGTATACAACCGATTCACCCCCCCTCTCAATTGTCTTGTGCATCTAACAATTGGTATCAGAGTTTTGGTTCCCAGGAAGAAGCTTAACCACTTGAGGTAGATCTGGATGGCACATAAGAAAGGTGTCAAAGCTCCCTTATTCAATGGAACAAATTTTACCTACTGGAAAGCTAGGATGGAGTCCTTTTTGGTTTCTCTTGGATTTGGTGTTTTTCAATCTATTGAAAAAGGTTATACTATGCCTGCAAATGGTCTCACAAGTGATGATGAGTTCAAGGATTATGAAAACAATGGAAAAGCAAGGAATGCAATCTTGAATGGTCTTTCTAATTCTGAGTTTGCAAAGGTGATAAGTCTCAAGTCTACTAAAGAGTTTCAGACAAAGCTGGAAGGTATCTATGAAGAGATGACAATGTCAAACAAGCGAAGATGTAGAACTACAAAGCCAGATTTGAAACCCTAAGGATGTCTGAAGATGAAGATGTTATTGCCTACATGCTCAGAGTTGGTGAAGTTGTCAATGCCATCAATAGTCTTAGTGGAAAGTTGGATGAAAGTGAAGTTGTAAAAAAGGTATTAAGAACTCTACCTAAAACTTATAGCCCTAAAGTTTCCGCTATTGAGGAAGATTACAATTTGGATAATTATTCTAGAGATCAGATGTTTGGTGCTTTAAATTCTTTTGAAATGAGAGAGTTTGGTCAAGATGCTACAAACAAAGAAACTACTTTTAAAGTCTGCAAAGTGGAAAAGGATGATGAATCAGATCCATATGATCTTGATGAGGTGGAATCAAACTTTTTGAGGAGATTGAAAAAGGGTGCTAGAAAATACAGAAGTAAGCTACCTTTCAAATGTTTCAATTGTGGAAAGATAGGTCATTATGCATCTAAATGTCCAATCAAAGTTACTAATTACAAACAAAAGAATCATAAGGGTAAATTTTTCAAAAAGAAATATTATGTGTAAAAGGACAATGGTGTATCTAATGACGAAGAATCAAATTATTTGAATGAAGGAAGTGATGAATGCTTGTTCATATCTTTAAATGTTGGAACTAAATCTACTAATATTGAGATATGTGTGAAGGAAAGTGCTTCAAAAATATGTCATAACATTGAAGGAACTATGTTGACTATTTTGCATGCTAGAGAAGAGAAGAATTACTGGATCATTGATAGTGGATGCTCAAACTATATGAAAGGTGATAAGAGTAAGTTTTTAAAGCTTGAAAATTATGATGGTGGTCTTGTTAAGTTTGGTGATGATACATTTGATAAGATCTATGGAAAAGGTTCAATTAGTTTTGATGGCAAGCATAATATAGATGATGTTCTTTATTTCAAGGGTCTCTGACATAATCTTCTAAGTGTAGGAAAAATGTGTAGAAAAGTATGTAATCTTGTATTTTAGAATGGTGGTTGTGAAATCAGAAAAGAAAGTTCTGGTACTCTGGTTGCTGGTGGAACAAGGATAAGAGGTAAGGTCTATCAACTCAAAGATAGTGGTGCAAATTTTTTTATGTCTCAAACTAATGAAAGTTGGCTATGACATAGAAGAATGGGTCACATTAATTTTGATATCCTAGTGAGGATAAGTTCTATTAATGTTGTGAGAGATTTTCCAAATATTACAAATCCAATCAATGCAATTTGCGAAGAATATCAAGTTGGAAAGCAAAAAGAGACAAGATTCAAGACAAAGGAGTATTCTACCATAGGTCCCTTGGAGTTAGTGCATATAGATCTATGTGGACCTACCAGAATTAGAAGCTCATGTGGTGACATGTATTTCATGTTACTAATTGATGATCTTTCCACAATGGCTTACGTTACATTTCTCAAAAAAAATAGAAGATCTAGACAAGTTTAAAGAATTTAAGGCTGTGGTTGAGAATGAAACGAATACAAAAATCAAATTTTTGAGATCTGATAGAGGTGGTGAGTTTACTTCAAATGAGTAACAATTTTTGTGAAGATCATGGAATAAGAAGGCCTTTATCAGCCCCTAGATATCCTTAGCAGAATGGAGTTGTGGAAAGGAAAAACACAATAGTTTAGGAAGTAGCTAGGAAAATGATGAAGGAAGCTAATCTTCTGGATGTCTATTGGAGAGAAGAAATTCATACTACAATCTAAATTCTTAACAAAGGTCAAGCAAGAGCGAATAGTTCAAAGACTCCCTATGCGTTTTGGTATGGTAAACCTCCTATTGTGAAATATTCCAAAGTGTTTGGAAGAAAGTGTTGTATCAGAAGAGATGAAGAAAACTTAGAAAATTTTGATGCAAGATATGATGAAGGAATCTTCCTTGGACACTCTACAAGAAGTAAGGCCTACCGATGCTACAAAAAAATATTGAAGAATATTGTTGAGAGTGCAAGTGTCAAAGTGGATAAAGAACCACATCAAATTTCAGTATTGATAGAAGGATATGAATATGATGAATCCCCTTGCAATAAAGAAGAAAAGGCTAAATATAAAAGAAAAGAGTTGACAATTGAAGAAGAAGAATCTCTGGAAAAGAATCCTAAGACTCCTAAGTATGTGCAAAAGAATCATTCAGAAGATCAGATCATTGAAGATAAGAGAAAAGGTGTGTTGATAAGAAGAAAAGATGCTATGATAGAGGAACAAGTAAACTTTGATTCACTTTTTGAGGTGGAACCAAAAATAGTGATTGAGGAATGCAAAGATGAGAATTGGATCAAAGAAATGAAGGAAGAGTTAGAAAAAATAGAAAAGAATCTAACTTGGGAATTGGTCCCAAGACTGGAAAATAAGAATGTGATTGGTACTAAGTGGGTATTCTAGAACAAGTTGAATGAAGATGGAAAATTTATCAGGAACAAGGCAAGACTTGTGTGTAAGGGCTACTCACAAGTTGAAGGTATAGATTTTGAGGAAACTTTTGATCCGATTGCAAAGATGGAAGCTATTAGGATGTTTTTAGCTTTTTCAATGCACAAATATTTCAAAGTATATCAAATGAATGTGAATTTTGCATTCTTGAATGGTGAATTGGAAGAAGAGGTATACATTGAACAACCAAAAGGTTTTAAGTTGTTAGAAGACACTAGTATGGTCTAAAAATTGAAGAAAGCATTGCATGGAATAAAGAAAGCTCCCAGAGCTTGGTATGTAAGGTTAGATAAGTACTTTTTGTAGCAAGGATTTTGGAAAGGTATTGCAAATAGCAATCTTTATTTCAAAGTTGAAGGAGAACAAATCCTAATTGTGGTAGTATATGTTGATGACATAATATTCAGAAGAAATGAAGGTATGTGCAAAAGTTTTACAGAGGAAATGCAAAAAGAATTTGAGATGTCAATGTGTGGGGAGATGAATTTCTTCCTTGGTTTGTAGATCAGTCAATCAAAGAAAGGTATATTGATATCACAATCTAAGTATGTTAAGTAAATGTTGACAAAGTTTGGAATGGATGACTCTAAACCAATAGGTACTCCTATGGTTACTGGTTGTAAGTTGAGAAAGAATGATGAATCTCCTAAGACAGATCAAAACAAGTATAGATCAATGATTGGTGGAGTATTATACCTTACTTCTACTAGATTGAATATCATGCATTCAGTTTGTTTTGTGGCTAGATTTCAAGAAGATCCCAAAGAATCTCATGTTGCAATAGTAAAGAGGATATTCGGCTATTTAAAGGGAACTCCAAATTATGGTTTGTGGTATCCTAAGGATACAAACTTCTCCTTGAGTACATATATAGATGCATATTGGGCTAGATGTGTAGATGATAGGAATAGTACAAGTGGTTGTGCTTTCTTTCTTGGAAGTAGGTTGGTTTCATTGCTAAGTAAGAAGTAGGATTTAGTGTCATTATCTATTGTAGGAGTAGAATATATTGTAGTAGGATCATGTTGTATAAAGGTGTTGTGGATGAAGAAAAAATTGAAGGATATCATAGTTTCATATGAAGAATCTATTTCTATCATCTGTGACAATACAAGTGCAATCAATATTTCAAAGAATCTGATAATGCATTCAAGAATAAAACATATCTCAATTCAATATCACTTCTTGAGAGAGAATGTTGCAGAGAATGAGGTGAAGTTAGAATATGTTCCTACTAAGAATTAGGTTGCTGATATTTTCATAAAGGATCTTCCAAAATATACTTTTGAGTATCTCCGAGAGAAGTTGGGGGTTATTTCCCCTTATTCTTTCAACTAGATGCATAAGTGTGTGCATCTATCTGGGAAGCATTTAAGGATACATTCTTGGTCTTGGATTGATGTTGAATGCTAGGTACTCTCAGGGGGAGTAGGTAGTAGTGGTTGTTGGTTGGTGTAGTCAGATGGAGCATATTGTGTGCTCCTAAGGGGGAGTGTGTAGTAAAGAGTGAGTGTAGTTTCTTGTTGGTGTATGTTGGTGTTACCCTTTGAATGTTGTCAAAGGGGGAGAGAAAAAGAGTGTAATGCAAAAAAAAGAGTTGGATGAGCCTATGGCCATTTTCCATTGATGTCAAAGAGGGAGAGAGAATCTAAAAAACTTGGAGAGAGTTAGTACATAAGTGAATATGGTTTGAATACCATAGGGGGTGAGAGTATGGAAAAGCATTGTATAATGAGTAAATAAGGAGAGTGATCTAGAATGTAGGTGTTACTAGTGTTGCAAGAGAAGATGTCTATGAAGAGATAGGATGAAGAGTAAATATTTTACCAGTCAAGGGGAGTACTGCTTATTGTAATATTGTTCTTGGTTTCTTTTTTTGTTGATGGTTTTTTAGATAGGTGTTGTCATCAATGACAAAGGGGGAGATTGTTGGAAGTTTGGATATGTTGCAAGCTTAAGTTGTTTGTAAGCTACTTGGGCGTTGTCATTGATGTCAACCCCTTGTATAAAGAGAGTGTTGGAATACTACTAGTATTGATGATGTGTCTGGAATTGTTGGTATTGATGTCAACACATGTTGGTGTTTTCATTGATGTCATGCTTCAGTATAGTTGCAGAGGTTGTTCGCTTGACTCGTGTTCGAAGAGAATATTGTAGTTGGAAAGTGTTACATGTTCTAGATGCTATATATGTTTTTTGGTGATGTTAGTAATATTGATGATGAAGTTAGTTCACTTGGTTTCCAAGTGCTTTAGAGAAAATATGAATAAAAGAGAGTTCAGTGTGATAGGGTGGTGTTCAATGTTTTTCTCTACATTTCTTCATGATTGAAGATATGCTCATGCAATTTGGATGTGATGATCAAAGGTTTTCAGAGGTTTCATATCTAGAGTCTTATGTTTTGGATCGTATTGTAGTGGAAGATGTGTTTGAAAATATGTCTATTTGGTGAAATAGGGTGTCTAGGATAAATGAGATTGCTCTAAATTTATCCACAGCAAAGGTTCAGGTGTTGAGCATTTGGGAACATGCTTATGATGTTTGTATCTACCTTCCCTTGAATTTTTAGGTGTTGAGTTGTTCCACAAAGTTTTCTGGTGTGTTGGATGTCTATGCCATTGTGTCTGGTTGCAAAGAATGAAGGTGTTCTTGAGTTTCAGATGGTTGCAGTAGTTGTGGTGAATATTCTAATGATGTCAAATATTCTGATATGTGTTTGGAATATTGTTGTGTGGTCCACGAGATGTTTCTAGACCTAGAGAGGTGTGTTTAGAGTCGCTTCTTAGTGTTAGTGTAGGTTTTGTTGAATTGGCATGCTATCACTTATTGCAAAGGATAATTATTTTTTGAGGAAGTGTTGAGAAGTGTGTTGATGTAGATTTGGGTCCCAATTAAGTAGTGGCATGGTTTGGCTTCACTTCTTTATATTGTGGAAGTGTTTGGTGCCGACCTATTTGATGACAATGAGGTGCATACATTTGGCTGACCTAATTGAGATTTTTTTAGGTCATGGAGGATATAAATACAAGTACAATTGATTGTGAATTGACAGTGAGCATGTGTGAAAGATGTGAATTTGATCAAGTGTGATTATCTGAGTGTGATCCTTAATGCCTATGACTTCCTAATGCAATGAGTAGAAGGTGTCTACATTTCAGTCTACTTCATGAGTTGTTTGCGCTTTAGTGGAATTGTACCTTCAACATATGAGAGATGCATTATTAGTAGTTCAAATTGGTAGTGAGCCACCCCTTCTTATATTCTTCTTTCTTCTAGATAGTGAGTCCTTTGGAAATGAGCCAATGACAATGAGCCTTTCTTTATCTTTCTAGGAAGTGAGCCTTATTGTATTTAGTGTTGTAATCCATATATTAGTGAGTTAATCCTCACCCTAATTTTTTCCTTCTTGGGTTTTCCACATAGATCTGGTGTTCTTATGTGTTTGGATGTGTTTTCATTACTATTTCATATTCTTACATTCTACTAATGCATGATAAGGGTTTAATGGTTGCTAAGGGTTAAAGGGCTAATGTAGAACTAAAGTTAAAGAAGGTTTTTTATGTTTTAAAGTATACAACCGATTCACCCCCTCTCAATTCTCCTATGCATCTAACAGAATTCACACAAGCATCCTACTTGTTATCTACCTCTTCTGTGACTCCATAGAAATCGTTATACTCCCAACTATGAGATCCACCCCCACCCCCCTGATATATGCTAGGTAGGGGGAACGAGAGAGAGGGTGAGATAGAGAGAGAGAGAGAGATGGAGAGAGGGGATAAGGAGGTAGGAAGGAAGAGTTAGGTAGGGGGAAGGAGGTAGAGAGACAAAGGTGAGATAGAGAGGTGTAGATAGAGAGAGAGAGGGAGAGAAGGAAGGAGGGAGGGAGGGTGGGAGAGAGAGGGGAGCAAGGGAGTGGAAAAGAGGGATAGGTGACATAGAGATAAGTAGGGAGATAGAGAGGGAAGGAAGGAGGGTAGGATAGAGAGAGAAGGGAGGGAGGGAGTGGTAAAGAGAGAGAGGAGGGAGTGACAAAGAGAGAGGGAGAGAGAATGGTGAGATAGAGAGAAGTAGAGAGGGAAGGAGAGAGTGACAGAGAAAGAGGGGGGGGAGAGAGAGAGGTAGAGGTAGGTAGAGAGATGGAGAGGAGAGATAGAAATAAGTGGGAGGGAGGGAGAGTTAGAGAGGGTAGGTAGATGGAGGGAGAGTACAGATAGAGAGAAATAGAGAGTGAAGTAGGGAGACAAATGTGTGTGTGTGAGAGAGAGAGAGAGAGGACAACAAAGAGAGAGAGGGAGTGATGGAGGGAGAGGTAGGTAAAGAGAGGGAGAGGGGAGATAGAGAGAAGTATGGAGGAAAGGAGGAAGGGAGAGGTAGGGAGGGAGACAAAGGTGTGTGAGAGAGAGAGAAAGAAAAATAGAGAGAGTGATGGAGGGAGAGGTAGGTAGAGAGAGGGAGAGGGGAGATAGAGGGAATTAGAGAGAGAAGGAGGGAGGGAGAGAGAGGTGAGAGTGAGGTGAGAGAGAAAAGGTGAGATGGAGAGAGAGGGGGGAGGGAGGGAGAGGTAGGTAGAGGGAGGGAGGGAGAGGAGAGATAGAGAATAGAGAGGAAAGGAGGTAGGGAAGGAGATAGATGTGAGATAACAAGGTGTAGAGAGAGTGGTAGGTTGTGATGGAGGGAGAGGGAGAGGAGAGATAAATATAAGTATATATAGAGAGAGAGAATTATGGATGAAGAGGTAGGTAGAGAGGGATTGGGGGGACTAGAGAGAAGTAGAGATTGAAGGAGAGAGGGAGAGGTGTGGAGGGAGAGAGAGAGAGGGAGGTGAGAGAGGTGAGATAGAGAGAAATAGAGAGAGAGGGAGAGAGTGATGGAGGGAGAGGTAGGTAGAGAGAGAGAGAGAGAGAAATAGGGGAGATAGAGAGAAGTAGAGAGGGAAGGAGAGGGGTCGGGAGAGGTAAGGGGGTAGAGAGAGGTGAGATAGAGAGAGAGAGAGAGAGAGATTGTGTGTGTGTTAGAGGGTGGAGGAGGGAGAGAGATAGAGATAGAGATAGAAAGGGAGGGAGAGAGGGAGAGGTAGTGTAGTGTCATAAGTTTCCACTCATGATAAATTCACACTATGGTTTGCTTCCCCTAAGTAATTGGACCTAATTGTACACCTAGTTTCCTAAATTATGCAGTCTATTGCCCATTTTATTATTTTATGATAAATTACAAGCACAAAAAATGAATTCATTTAATACTTTTCCCCTAACTCCTTAATTCTTAGAAAATAGGTTTGGGACACAGGCGCCTATGTCCCCCTATTTTGGCTTCAAATTCAAATATGTTAGTGTTGACATTTTATTATTTAAAATTTAAATATCTAAAGTTAGCTGTCATGATTTAATTTTTGGGAAATTAGAATAATTGCATATAAATACCTAGTTATTGAATCATTTGAAATCATCTAGCAAATTATTGGAGAAATTATTGTCAATAGAATTATCAAGCAAGTCAAGAGCAGCATTTCAATGATTTATTGCAGTAATTTAAGATCCAAGCATCATGTCAAAGTGTGTATGAGTTCATTCATGTTTATGTGGTTATATTGTTTGTGAAGACTAATCATTGTAGGTCTCCAAGAAATTCAAGCAAGCAAGATCAAAGCCTTGAGGATATTTTTATGACTTCCATCCTTCAAAGAAGTCATTGAAGGGTAGTGAGTTGCAATCCATTGTTGATTCATCATTCCTTTTTATCATTTATATTTATAATTATCATCGACATTACCATTGTGGAAGTAGAAACACTAACACGATGTTTGACTAAGATAAGTCCCTAAATGCCACAACCTTTCTTCTCTCTTTGAATGTGTAGGTTTCAGGTTTGAAGAGGATTGGAGGAAGTTTAAAGATCAACTATTCATTGTTACAATCAAACCTTACATCTTGATGACTCACAAAAACTCAATTTTAGAATTTATGACATTAATCCAATAGTGTAACAAGTGGAAAAATGAAGCTCTAATTTGGCATCTGAGATTTATGAAAATAGATTTAAAATTGGTCAACAAAGTGCGATATAAGAGGGATTCATTGTACACAATTCTCTTTATTCTCAAGAGATCACCAAGGAACGAACAACCCTTATACACCTCAACATAAACAAGTCAATGTAAATGTAGATACTCCAAGCTGCGTTTCAGAGAAAGTTATTTCAAATCCTAAGAGAGTGAACCCTGAGATTTTTGCCTCAGATGAGCGAGCTCTCAGCCAAAAGATAGAAGCACAGTTTCAAGATGCTAGCATGGCACACTGTCATCTAAAAGGTGCACTGGCGTCCTAAGCAATAGAGGGATCAAGATCTCAAGCGGAAAGAACTAGGTTCCACTTCTAAGCTCAAGTTTGGAATGTACTGAGCGAAATAAACGAATAGGAAGATAAAAGCTATAAACACAAGTGGACTTGTAGATAGCTTACCTTTCACTGGACATTGAACTCTTCACTCCAAGCGCCACTTTGTACCTACACATAGAAGAACAAAGGGAAAAAGTTGGGGTTGTATAGGGGCCTACCTCAGTCAGACCCTCGTTTTGGTGTTCCCACCTCCATGGACAACCAAGTTGGAAAGAAGTGTAAATGAAGTAAAAAAAGCATGTGGTGAAAGCAAAACCCACTCAAGACTAGAACCTGCACCACGAGATAGTAAATGAACAAGGAAGGAAAGTGAAAGAGAGAGAGAGAGAGAGAGAGTTAACCACGAGTCTAGACCCTCTCCCAAGCACATAGATGCACTATTGAGTGCTTGCTTGAGAGTTGTTTCTGTTGGAGGGACCTCTGTTTGGCATGACTTCACTTGTGAGAGTGTTGCTATTAAGGATGAAGAGAACTCAAGACTCGAGCAAATAATAGGAGAGCTTGAATGAATGACTTCCAACCCCAAATGAGAGCAAGAAAGGGATTTTTTAATACATGTAAGGGCGGAAAAGAGTTGTTACATCCGAAACCAAACTGTTAGGACACGTGTCAAAAGAGTCAGGATTCTAGATTTCCTATTTCAAACTCAAAAAACTGCCAAGACACTAGCACGCCATGCAGGTGTCCAAAGCCTATATTTTTGGGAAACATGTCATTAGGCTTATGTTGCTCTGCCACAAGTCCATATAGGGTCAGAATCACGAAATTCTGACTCATGGGATTTTTGACATTAATGCTCTAAGGTGTCATAAATGCTAGGCAAAAATGCAAAATGTTGAATTGCCCCTAGATGCAATTCTATGACATTACATTTTTCCCCCACTTTAGTGGGCTCGATTTTGGAAAAAATAAACCTCACTAAAGTAGAGAAGAAAAATTTCACCCGAATTTTCAATTTTATGAAATTGTGTGCCAAGAAAAAGGGACCACAAAGGCCACCAAAGTCAAGCTAATGGGTACCGAAGGTGCCCCCAACATCCAAGCTCAACAAAAAGTGACAAAACAGTAGTAGAAAAATAGTTCAAGACTTTAACCTGCAAAACTAAAATTTTGGGTCAACCTCAAAAAATTGAAAGAAGCTATAACAGAGAGAAGAATGATCAAGAAAAAATCATCAATTTGGAAGAAAAACATGATCAAGAGGTGACTGTATGCCTCCTCTTGAGTTTTCCCTCAGCTTGGTGGGTAAGTTTACGAGAAACTGAGGAGCCACAAAATCTAGGAAAAATGGGCCCTAGGGGGCCTATATATACCTAGGTGGGCCCCTAGAAGGGTCATTTTTACTATTTGCTGCAAGCAAATTGTTGACTTTTGTGAGAGAAAAGTTGGAAAAATGCTTAGTAGGCGGGAGTACAAGGCACCGAGGTTGGAACAGCTACGTGAGGACATCGCTGAGGGTCATGAGGTGGACCAGGTAGGCCTCTAAGCCTCGTTTTTTGTGAATTTTAGCTTATTTTTAGCACTTTTCTAGTTGGTGAGGTGCACAGGAATCTTTTTTTTTGCGCATGTGTCCCAAAGACGCATTGTTGTCCATAGTCTATGGTGAGGTCCTGGCTTTGCACTGTCATCTCGGGGATGCGCTAGCATCCTCTAGGAAGCTATGGTGGTCCAAGACGATGCGCAATGTGCAGACATCTACGCAACACACATAGGTCTTAAGTAATTTTTTGTTTTCATAATGAGATTCAATGTTCTAACTTAAATTTTTTCACTTTTTACAAGAGTACCCTAAGATTCGGGAGCATTCGAGAGGGTGAGCATTTTGATTTGTTCATGAGCAGAGTGACCGTCTGATAGATGACGAGGTCATGCACCTAGAGCAGGTCGGTCTCTGGCATGTATTCACCATGCTAGAGATGAGATACCACAGGAGGATGCTTATAGCTCTGATGGAGCGGTGGGATCCCACTATGTCATCTTTCCAGCTACCTTGCAGGGAGGTGACCATCACACTTGAGGATGTCTATCGGATCCTTAGACTACCCATCCACAGATGATGAGTGGCCCTAGATGATACCTGATCAACACGGGAGTGGAGGGAGGGCGTCCTCTACTACTCAGGGAGGACAGACGGTGGTGACAAAAAGAGCCACATATATACGCACTGGTATGACTAGGTGAGGACCACTGCATCGTTGTTGCACTGAGTTATGGTTGTGACCATGGAATTCTAGATCACAATAGATGGGCAAGGCTCACACCTGCATAGGGTCCTCATCCATACTATTAGAGAGATGGTTGAGCATCGCACAGTTTTTTCCTGGGGGCACAACATGTTGGAACACCTTTACCAGGAGTTAGGCTGGTACATTCATTATGAGTATCACAACCTCATTGTGTGCACGCTTTTGTAGATGTTAGCCTTCGCCCACATCATGTGCACCCAGCTAGTCAGTTTTCCCTAGCGACAACCATATCACATCCCAATGGTCCACTAGCATGATATGATAAGCCAATGGAGATTCAATGATCTATAGTTTTGGCAGCTACAATTTGACACTATTGCAGTGGATGAGGTTCGATGGAGTCCCTATCAATTTTTTCGACGGGTGGATGATGGCAAGTATCTGAGGAACCTATAGCGGGACCATTTTTTGGTAGGTCACCGTGACTACATTATAGTGTCGTATTATTGGATTCGAGTCATGTGACAATATGGCCATCCTCACACGATTCCACCAGATGTTCCCATCTATACTAGGGCCTATAGGAGTGCAACGAGGGTTAGTAATCACCCTCGCCCCACCATTACTGATGTAGTCCCCTCCTCGATGATGAGCCTAATTAGGATCTACTACCCATAGTGGCAGCGGATAATGTCAGGGTAGCTGTTGATTTTGCATAGTGGTGGTAGAGGCATTGTCTTGCTCCTGTGTTCGGTGAGGGTGCCTCGAGAGGGGAACCCAGTCCATAGGAGGATTTTCCTCCCCAACCTCTACAGGACAGACGGAGAGGGCGCCAGTAGGCTGGCGGGGAGGAGGAGGAGGCAGTACCTTTGAGACCGAGGCAATAGAGGAGATTAGGACCCCCTAAGGCTACCCCTATCTCTTCGGCACCACCAGCTCCCACTATTCCAATGACAACAACCTTAGCGTCACCAAGAGCATCCATCAATGCCAGCAACACAAGTACTAGCACCGACCCTCACCCTAATACTACATGGTACATTGCTTATGTTTCTATGTTTTTTATTTTTCTATTTACGATATATATACATATATCATGTGATATTGATTTCTCTTTCTTTCTCTGTGGTTGCAGAGGACGCACAGGTATGGACTGGGTTGATTGCTCAGTGTATTTCGGAGGTAGCCCTTGATGTCCTAATCTAGGGGACAGTTCTCGAGGCTTTCCAGCTAGTATCCATGGGATGACATGTCCCCACTTTTGAGCTAGTATCACACCTGAGGACTTCCTACGAGGAGCGGGGCACAAAGATTATGCAGTTGACCATAGAGCTAACGATTGTTCAGGGACAACATGACCAACTATCGCGAGAGCTGTAGATGACACTTAATGAGCAAGATGCGACAGTGAGGAGGGCTGATGCCATTGAGTAGGTATGTGACACCCTCCATAGCCATCTTGATGACCTCGGAAGGTAGCCGACAACTATGACCCCGACAGCGGTTCAACGTCTATAGGATGAGCTAAGGTAGGTGGAGACGACTATAGCCTCCTTATAGGGAGAGATCAGGGGGATGTGGTTAGATTTTTTTGTATCACGCTCACACTGATCCTGCTCCATGAGCACCGTAAAGCCTCTCTCGAGGGTACTAGAGTAGCAACCAGAGTTGAAGGGCTCCAAGAGTCATGCGCCATAGTGATAGGGACTCATCATTTTGTACATCATTTTTGTAGCGAGATACACATACATATACAATATGCTTGTAGATATTTTTTATAGGAATATATTTAGCAACCACTCATTTTTTATAGTAGTGGTATGATACATGTACATGTCATTTGATACATACATGGATATATATATATATATATGGACATATCGGTTTTGATATCATGGCTTTGTTTATGTGTATGTTTTTACTTTCATGTATGTTTATGCTATGGATGTTATATACTTATATGGATGTATGTTTACATTAGATGCTAACATTATTTAAGAAACACACATGGTTGTATGTGAATTAAATACAATGATGATCTAATTTCCTTAAAATATGTAATCTGATGCATGGACATAGTGTAGCGAAACAAATGTATTTATGTCACACACATACACACACACACATGGTCATATCATAACACAATTTTTTTTTCATAATGTGTTAATGAATAATGTCAATATATGTAGTGCTACTACCCTTTCATAGAGAGAACACCACACGAATGACACATAAAACACTCGCATAGTATCGATGAAGATGCACCATATTAACATGCTCTTTTAGAGGTGTCCCATCCATAAATGATAATCCATAGGCACCTGAACCATACACAGAGATCACAATGTAAGGGCCTAACCAGTTAGGACTAAATTTCCCTCTGATTAGGCAACGCATTTACATTTCACTGAATTTTGCAGAGAACCAAGTCTCCTAGTTTAAAGGTCCTAGGAAGTACACTATGATTATATTGTCTTGACAATGACCATTGATAAGCTTTAAGTTGAGCGAGGGCCTGTAAACAATGCTTGTCAAGCATCTCCAGCTGATGCAAGTGGTTAACTTAGTAGGTTTCATCATCAATTAACCCTTTAAGGGAAACTCGTAAGGAAGGAATTTCCAACTCCAAAGGCATGATAGCTTTGGCACCATACACGAGGTTGTAAGGAATTGTTCCCCTCGCCGTATGGACACTCGTGCGATAGGCCCACAAAGCGTAAATTAATTGAATATTCCAATCCTTAATGTGTTTATTAATTATTTTATGAAGAATGAGTTCAAGAGTTTTGTTAGATGCTTTTGCTTGACCGTTGGACTGTGGATAATACGGTGTAGAAAACCTATGTTGGATATGAAATTTCTCCAAGAAATGCTTTACTTCCTTGATCTTAAATGGTGTACCATTGTCAGAAACAAGTGTAATAGGAAATCCAAAATGAGAAATAATGTTTTTCATGATAAAACTACAGATAGCTTCAATGTTTATGGATTAGAGTGGAATAGCTTCAACCTATTTGGTGAAGTAATCCATAGCGGTAATAATAAAGGTGTGTCCCTTGGAAGAATGAGGTGATATTTTTCCTATGATATCCAACCCTCATTTTGTGAATGGCCAAGGAGAGGTTTGATTTTGTAACTCTTTAGCAAGTGCATGAATAAGACGGTTGTGTTGTTGACATTGAAGGCACTTCTTAACAAAATCAAAGGAATCCCATTCCATTATTTTCCAATAGTACCCCATGTGTATCAATCTTCTTTCCAGGGATCTATCATCAAAATTTCCACCCCTAGAGCCTGAATGGGCTTCCTTAAGGGCAAGGGGTATTTCCACTTTAGTGAGACACCTGAGGAGCAAGTCATTATAGGAGTTTCGATAAAGAACATTGGATAAAATGACATAACATGTTGAAAGCTTTTGTATACGAGTGCAATCATTTTTTGTCGCATCATTGGGAAAGTTTCCAATGTTTAAGTAACTATAGATACCAGAGAAGCATTCTCCCAAGTTTGTGTGAAAACACACAAGGGACTTGGATTCATGTTTATTGGAAACTGTAGGGGTTTGCAAAACTTGAACTACGAAGTGGTATTCTTCCATATCCTCTTCTGAAGGTACCAAGGAAGCAATGCTTTCCATGACATCAACATGTATATTTCCTCTCCTAGGGAAACTGTCTATTGTGAAAGAGGAGAACTGCTTGAGCAAGGACAAAGCAAGGTCTCAGTACCGGGACAACTTACTTTGTTTAGCTTGATAGGTTCCCGTAATCTGATTCATAATAAGCTTAGAATCACCTAGTATACAGAGATGTTTGATTCTTAGTGTAATCACAACATGCAAGCCAACAATAAGAGCTTCGTAGTCAATGATGCTATTGGTGCAAGGAAAATATAGTTGAAAGGATAGAGGGACCGGTTTACCTTCAGGGGATATCAAGACCACACCCACTCCAAAACAAGTTTGACACCTCAATCCATCAAAATACATCTTCCATTTGAGGTCATATTTAATTGGGAAAATATTTTTGTTAGGGAACAAATCCAACCCAGGGAAGGAGTGAGATGAGGGAGTGTCTTCCAATTGATCAGAAACTACTTGACCCTTTATTGATTTCTAAGTAATGAACTTTATATCAAACTCAGAAAGCAACATAACCCACTTCGCTAATCTCCCAACAAGGTCAACGCTAGAGAACAAATGCTTCAAAAGATCTATTTTTACTATGACGTGTGTTTCAGCATGGAGAAGGTAGTGTCTCAACTTCTGTGTAGTGAATACAAGAGTGAGGCATTGCTTCTCCATGGAGGAATAACAAGTTTCGTAATCAACTAAGACACGATTGATGTAGTAGACCACTCTCTCTTTCCCTATGTCATCATACTAAGCCAACAAAGTTGCCAAAGTGTATGGTGAGACATCAAGGTAAAGAAAAAAGGGCCTATCTTGCATAGCCAACATCAATATGGGAGGATTGGCCAAATAAGATTCGATTGACTCAAAAGCTTTCTGACATTCCTCGTCCCATATGAAGTGAACATCCTTTTTCAATAAACGAGTGAAAGGGAGGGTACAATCAGCCAATTGAGATATAAATCTACAAATCACCTGAATCTTCCCTTGTAGACTTTGCAACTCAGTGATATTCCTTGGTAGAGGCATGTTAATGATGGAATCAATTTTATTTTTGTCAACTTCGATTCCACAATGTGAGACTATGAACACTAGAATCTTGCCATCATCCACGACAAAGACACACTTATGGGGATTGAGTCTCATATTGTAGAGTCGAAGCCTTTCAAAAATAAGATGAAGGTTCTTCATGTGATCCTAACGGGTTATCAATTTTGCCAAAATGTCATCAACATAGTCTTCCAAGATCTTATGAATAAAATCATGAAATATCAAAGGCATCACCCGTTGGTAAGTCACTCCCGCATTCTTTAAACCAAAGGGCATGACCACATAGCAGAACGTCCCCCAAGGGGTAGTGAAGGTTGTCTTGTATTGATCATCCAAGTTAACATGGATCTAATTGTAACCTGAGAAACCATACATAAAAGATAACCATGTGTGGCCTACAGTCAAGTCCACAATCATATCTATATTAGGTAATTGAAAATCATCTTTAATAGAAACCTTATTAAGATCTCGAAAGTCAATATATATGTGAATATGGCCGTCAGGCTTACTAATGGTGAATATATTCAAAATCCAAGGGGAGTAGTCAATCAGATGGATAAAGCCTAATTTCAACAGCTTCTCTATCTCAGTCTTGACCATCAACTCCACCCTGGGATTCATCTTTTAGATTTTCTGCTTAACCAGCTTGGCATCAAGACATAGGACGATATTGTGAACCACTATAGACTCCTCAATACTAGGAATATCCTCATACATCCAAGCAAAGATATCAGGATGAGAATGCAAGAGATCAAAGTGTTCATTTGCTTCCTCAGAAGAGACACACTTCCTGATCTTGATTACTTTTTCTGAAGATTTAGGATCCATAGGAACTTCAACAATATCTCCTTTAAGGAGAGAACTGTGGTCTTCAAGATGGGATATCGGAATTCCATCACTGATGTTAGATAGAGGATCTTCTTTGTCAATACTCAAGATGGATTCTCTGAAGTATGCCTATTTATGTAGGCGATACAGGAATTGTCTCTTGTGATGATAAGGAGGCAATGGGGAATAGGCACCTATAAATTCCCCTAGTGCTTCATTTGAAGAGAAGACATCCAAATGGACTTTCTTGGTGTGCCACCTTTCTTCTATCAACTCAAGGTGAACCAAGCTCAATGGCTTGGCCGAAATAAAATTAACACTCCACCAAGGTTTTTCTTTAGACTATTCAACAAAGCATCCCAAACCTAGGTAGCACTATCGTATCTTAAATTAGATAGGGACTTGAATTCCCTTCTTGATACGCCCCAAGACTTTCTACCCATAGCCATATTGAGAGGCGAGTTCTTATCCAAACCCATAACGAGTTTGTATAACTTCAGGAGGTGGCGGCTCTACGTAGAGTGTTTCATTCCACCAATGAATGTTGAATGTCTCTATGGGAGTGTTCCCACCTTCTTTACCAGGTTCACAAACATTCACCTCCTTTGCAGGAGTGAGATTACTCTCTTGGGTAGATGAAGAAGCGGTCTCCTGAACAGGATCACACTTCTCTTCACGAGTGAGAGTATCATCCACCTTTGTGTCAATAGTACCCAAAAATTCTATACTAGAGGGGCTTGCTATGTATTCTGCGATGAAGAACTCAGAGAAATTGAAGGAGTCCCAATCATCACCAAGGAAAGCATTTTATTGAGAAGACAAAGGGGAAGATGTAGGAGACTTAGGATCTTCTGCTTTAGGCGGTTCTATTTTTTTGACACTTTCTCCCAAAACAACTTCCACAGAGGGTATCGATGAAGAACATGCCATAGCATCAGTGGTTAAGGATGGAATACAATTCTTTAGAGTGGATACAACTGAAGCACAACTGGTAGCCACTAGCTCATAAAGGTGAACAACTTTTGGATTTTTTTTAACCGTAACCACCTGATTATTTGTGATGAACTTCAAAGAACGATGTAAAGTAGAAGTCACAACACCCATAGCATGAATCCAGGGTCTCCCAAAGAGAATATTATATGGTAATGGGCCAAGCATCACATAAACCCATGAATATACAAGGAAGAGGCTACTAAAGAAGGTGAATCAACTTCAATTTTAGGCAATAGGTCCATACCATAAATGTTGAGAGCTGAACCAATGTCAATAAGCGTATTCCTAATACCGATATTATTAACATTAATTATAATCATCAAGGGATCTACTTGCTTCTGCACATCTGGAGGTAGGATTTCTTATGGGTGGAACATAATATTTGACGAATACACTCGAATATGAGCCAACAACACATTACCATCTGTAGGCCTAGCCGAGGAAGGAAAGAGAATCTTTTGCAAGGATTCCTGTGGCATCTCTTGGTAAACCAGAGTGGTCTGAAGCAAGTCCCAAAGTGAGATCTTAGTCAGAGTAACACGAAGTTGCTCGACAAGATCGTAATCACCTGGTGCTTTTATTGTAGGCTTAGGTGCTGAAGGAAGGCTTGGTTGGGAAGGTGGTAAAAAATTATGAATTTAAGTTGGTTGTGATGTAGGAATGGAAGGTTGTTGATCCAAGTTCTGTTTATTTCTCCTTGTGTTGTATGTATGCCCAACAACATTATAGGAAGTAGAGTATGTGGCTTTCATGAACCTTGAATATAAGTCCAATGAATCACTACGACATGAAATCCCATAGATAGAATAGTTCTCCCTAGGGGATGATTCAACTGGGGTCACATAAATGATGGGTTTCTTAGGGCTCAGAGGAGCCAAAGAGGCCACAACCACATTTATCGACTCCTTAGCTTGCGAGGGGAGATTTTGTTTGAAATATTTGTAGATATGGGAGAGCGCTTCTAAGAAATCATCTAGAGCATCTTCCAACATATCAAAATCTTCTTTAGAAAATGGATTATCATAAGCATGCAACATCACATAAATAGATCCAACTCATTTACATTGGGTTCACTGAAATGTGATATAAGAGAGATTCACTACACATGGGTCTCTTTATTCTCAATAGATCACTAGGGAACAAACTGCCCTTATACACCTCAACATAAGCAAGTCAATGAAATTTAGAAAAAGCATACTCCAAGTTGTGTTTCAAAGAAAGTTATTTCACATCCTGAGAGAGTGAAACCTCAAGATTTCTTCCTCAGATGAGTGAGCTCTCAGCCAAAAGACAGAAGCATGGTTTCAGGACGCTAGCACGACATGTTGTCATCTAAAAGGCATGTTGGCATCCTATGCAATGAGGGCTCATGAGCTCAAGCAGATAGAACCAAGTTCCACTTCTAAGCTCAGGTTTGGAATAAATTCAATGGGAATTGGAGAGAGCTTACCTTTCACTAGACGTTCAACTCTTCACTCCAAGCTCCACTTTGCACCTACACATAGAAGAACAAAGGGAAAAGGTTGGGACTGTATAGGGGGCTACCTATATCAAACCCTCATTTTGGTGTTCCCACATCAATGGATAGCTAAGTTGGAAAGGAGTGTAAATGAAGTAAACAAAGTGTGTGGTGAAAGAAAAACCCGCTTAGGAGTAGAACCCGCACCACGAGATAGTAAATGAACAAGGAAGCAAGTGAAAGAGAGAGAGTGTTACCCACAAGTCTAGACCCTCTCTGGAGCACATAAATGCACCATTGAGTGCTTGCTTCAGAGTTGTTGTCGGTGGAGGTACCTCAGTCTAGCATGGCTTCGCTTGTGAGAGTGTTGCTATCAAGGATGAAGAGAACTCAAGACTAGATCAAATAATAATATAGCTTGAATGAATGACTTCCAACCCAAATGAGAGAAAGAAAGGGTTTTCTAATGCATGTAAGGGTAGAAAAGAACCATTACATCTAAAACCCAACTACCAGGACATGTGTCAAAAGAGTTAAGATTCTAGATTCCCTATTTCAAACTCAAAAAATTGCTAGGACACTAGTGCGCTGCGCAGATGTCCGTGTGCCGCGCAGACGTCCAAATCCTATATTTTTTAGAAACATGTCACCAGGCTTCTGTTGCTCTGCCACAAGTCCACATGGAGTTAGAATCATAAAATTGTGACTCATGGGATTTTTTTCATTAATGCTCGAAGGTTTCATAAATGTTAGGCAAAAATGCAAAAATGTGGAATTGCCCCTAGGTGTGATTCTACGACATTACACAAGGATAGTGAAATTAGGTTCAAATTTATACCACAAGTGCACAATGTCTTGGTCAGTCCATTTCTCAAGTCTGAATTTCTCTGTGTTATCTCAATTTTTTTGTATTTGCATTAGAATAGTCATTTGCATCATTAGGCTAGTTGAATAATTGCATTTCATCTTTAGGTTACTTTTACATTTGGTTAAGGCAGGTTGACTCACCTTTCAAGTTGTAAGTCAATCATATACCTTTTCCAAATCCAATCAAACCTTCCTCTCTTTATTTAATGAAATAGGAAAAGGTGGAAAACCCCTACAAAGGGAAATATCCCCTAAAGGATCACACATTTTTCTACATTTCATTTTGGTGAACTTGACATATTAACATTACATACCTTTTGAAATCTAAAGAAATTCATCCTAGATCTAGGTTTTGCATTTTTCACTTAGGCATTCATTTTTGCATCATAAAAAGCATAAAAATTCAAAAAAAATAAAATTAATATTGCATTGTAGGTTGCAATAGGGTTAGTTTTAGTTGTCTTAGGTTTGATTTACATTCAAATTGCATCTCAAATATGCATTAGTTCATTAAAATCTGCATCGTAGTTTATAGGTATCTTGTATATAGCTAAAAAGAAAAAAATTGCATTATGTTGTTTCAAAAAGTATATTAACATCATCATTTTCAGATTTTGTCATCTTAGATCTATAAATTGCATTTACAACTGTCTTGTATTGTTTAGACATTTTGAAATTGTTGCACACTTGCATTCTTGCATTACATAATCTTAATTTGAGAAAATTCTAAAAAAAATCATTGTTACACTTGTACACACACAGACGCAAGAACCTTAAACAATATCATAGATAGTCAAACTTTGAATTTTTTAAAACCCTATCTATGACATAGGCGCCCTACATGCCCAATGTTGCAAAGACAATTGTCATTGCACTAAAATATCGACCTACTGATGCCTGATACAATTATTAGAGTTAATGAATCCATGGGAGGTGGTTAATCCATACCATGAACCCAAGTGTTGTGCTACACAACACAAGGAGACCAAGGGTGCACACCTTGCAACAATCCCCCCAGCACAAGCGAGGGGTTCAAACCCATGACCAAGGCTCTAATACCAATTGTTGCAAAGATGGTTGTTGTTGCACCAAAAGGTTGACCTGTTAATTCCTAATACAACTGCCAAAGTTAATGAATCCATGGGAGGTGGTTAAGCCATGTCATGAACCCAAGAGTTGTGTTGCAAAACACAAGGAGACCAAGGGTGGACACCTTGCAACACCCTAGTCCTACCTTTTTTGGCTTAGATTTCTATCAGACCTCTGTCTCTATGTCATCTGTTTGTTTTTTCTCTTTGTTTTTTTCTTTTGAATGTTTTACTATGACTATTCAAAAATTTAGTGTTAATAGTGGGAACATTTAGTGTTTGAAACTTGTATGAGCTTCACAACCTAGTGTCCTATTTCCAATACTTTGGTGAGATGTAGTTGTATACTTATGGTATCCTACATTGTTGTTACATCCGTTGTGGATCTTGGGTCTTCCAACTCTTTCACGCAAGGTATTGCTAATACCATTCCCATTTTGGACTATCCCTAAACCTACCATACCAATGACAACTTCACAAAAAAGCACCTTTATGGATGTTGAGACTATTGTTTCCCATGTTCCCAAAGAAAAACTGAAAAAATTAGACAAATACTTAGGGGGACTGCAAGACTACCTAAGCATTGAATCCTTGGTGGGATAAACAATTCCTATAGTAGACAACTTAAGGAAACCAATCAATGATGCACAAGGATTAGAGGTTTTGTGTAGTCTAGCCCGCATAGTTGATACTAACATCCCTACAATGGCTAGTTGCACTCAAGCTTTAGGATTCACTTAAATTGAAGGAGGAACCCAAGTCTCCCTCCCCACAACTATTGCCTCTATTCCTACATATACACTACCAATTGTAGCTTCAACGATACAAAAATTCAATGGAATAACTCCAACCTTAGGGATCTACAGTAGGCATCCTTATAGCTTCATGACATCAAATGTGACACCTCAATATTCATCCCCTCTTATAAACTTGTAATATAGTAGTCCACCAAAAACTTACACAATCCCACCATATTCACCACACTCTCAAAACATGTCAAGCAATTACTCAGTCATTAACCAACTTTTCAAAATGTAACCTCACTCTAACAATAAATCTCGCAATTGAACCAAGCTCAAAATGGAAAACCATCACAATATGCCAAAGGGAGCCCTTTGTCACTTAAAATTTTGAAAACAACCATGTCGCTAAACACATAAATTCCTAGGTTTGAGAAATATAACCGTAAAGGGGATCCTAATAGTCACATATTAGCTTATACAACATTGTGTAGTGACTTCATCTTTGATGATAAGCTCCTAGCTAAAAATTTTCCTAGGTCATTGAAAGACATGGTCTTGGAATGGTTTTTCTCATTTCTGAATAAATTGATTCATTGATTCAATAAACTTGTTGATGCTTTCCTACAACATTTCCAAGAAAACATAACTCTACAAATTACATTAGGTGACTTCATCTTTGATGATAAGCTCCTAGCTAAACATTTTCCTAGGTCATTGAAAGACATGGCCTTGGAATGGTTTTTCTCATTTCTGAATAACTTAATTCATTGATTCAATAAAATTATTGATGCTTTCCTACAAGATTTCCAACAAAACATAAGTCTACAAATTACATTAAATATTTAGTGAGGTGCGAACAAGGAAAACATGAAAAGTGACAGACTTCATAGGATGATATCAGTTACCATATTCACAAATCAATCTTACTCTTCATGATGCAAATGTTCAAAGAGCATTCATTGAGAATTTACAACCTGACATTAGGGATAAGATCTTATTGATGAGATATCCATCCTTTACACATTTGTGTACGACTCTTTGTGACTGTCAGAATGTGGTTATTCAACATGAAGAAGCATCTTCATCAACTCCTACTGAAAAATCCAAATCTGTACCTGAAAAAAACTATCAACCATTCAAAAAGAAAAATAAGAACTTTATCAAGATAAACACACCTCAAACAACTCACCACATTGAGCCACAAGTTGTAGCTATAAGTTCAACTCCCTATCAATTTAGAGCAAGAGATAGACAATTTAGTCAATTGCTTGATTCCCTTCATTCAATCATGTTAAAAATTTTGAGTAAGAACCTAATGGAAAATTTCCACCTATTAGACCAGTGGCTACAATGTTATCTTAAAACTTCAACCCAAAATACTTTTGTCAATATCATCATACACATGGACATGATACAGAGCGATGCATACATCTTAAACATCAAGTTCAAGACCTCATTGATTCTAATCACATCCAATTGGCCAATGTTAATGAAAAAGGAAAAAAATCTATGAACTTACCAAATCAAAACATAAATTTTCATAAATTCATGCCAAACCACACATCCAACTTTGTACAAGCTTGTGATGATAAGGTTGATGATATGAATGATGATGACAATAACAATGAGAATGAGGTAGATAACCTTGTTGCTTTAATAGATGTTCAACCTCGTAAGGTCCAAACCACTTTGTTACCCAGCATTGCTTTCACCCATATTGATGCATCTATACACGCGCCCGATGGTCCTCTTTATATCACCGAACGTATTAATGAAAAACCTACACAAGGAATACTCATTGATCCCATGTTTGTAGAGAATGTGATCACTAAGGAGTTCTTGTATGTGCATGATATTTATCAAGACTCTTATGAACAATCAAAATAATGGTTAAAAACTCATGATGGTTTTTCTCACCCTATAATAATAGGTTTGATCACTCTTCCTCTTAAAGATGGACCAAAAAAAATAGATGTCTCATTCTCTATCATCCTAGCATCGAACCAATTTCATGTGAAGTTAGGCTATCTGTGGCTACACTTCATGAATATTGTTCCATCAATTATCCACAAGTGAATAAAGTTCCCTTTTGAAAATCAAATACACATAGTGCATAATAGTGGGTTTAATTCTTTGTCTTCCTATGGAAAATTTTCCTTAGATTATTTTTGGCCTCAACCCATGGAACCAATTAAACCTCGAGGAGAATTATTTTTTAGATCATATAAAAAACTCAAGGCAAAGCACATAAAAGAATTATCCCTTAGTAATATTATAAGAAACATAAGGCTATGGTTGTTCCTCCTACCTTGCAAGTTGTGGATGAACCCATGCTCAAAGAAAAAGACCTTCCAAATTCAAAAGGTATTTATGCTAGAGTTCTCCCATCTATATCATACAAGATACCAAGAGACAATCAAAATATTACCTTTGTGCCATCAAAATAAAAACAAGTGTATAGAATTAAGGATATAGTGGCTTCCCAACCCTCAATGGTCCCTTCAATTCCTCCCCCAAGGGAAGAAAAGAGACCGATGGTCGAGAAACCCACTCTTACCCCTTCACAACTTGAAAATCGAACAAGAAGAAATAGAAATGCTAAAGATCATAGGCATAGACATCGTGCTATTTCTTGTTAGTTAGAAGAAAAGAACAAAATATTACCTGATGACCAAACACCTATGCAAACAAATCAAGATGAGTTACAATTTTCACCCAAACATGACATTGAACCATACATGACTCAACCAAAAAAAAGAATGAAACAAGAACATACAACTGAGATTGTCATTAAACCTCCCATTGTGATAAACTTGGATGATGAAGATGAAGATGTTAAAATTGATGAACAAGTGCATAAAGAACTATCTTTATTCTTTTTAAAGTCTATGTACTTAGATGGGGGAAACTATGATGATCCTTTTGATGAGATAGATTCACCATGTGTTGAACCTGGTGATGCTCCTAGTACGATAATTGTTGTATTCCCTTTGGCTAGTTGTGGGTGATTTTCTTTAGATCAACCCACATGTGCAGTACCTCTTTTTGTTTTTTCTATGTGTTCTTTTTGTTTTCTTACACATGATGTGATCTCTTGTGTTGTGCTGCTCGTGTCTTTTTATTTGTGAGTTTTATTTGGATGGCCCTTGTTGCTCTATTGGTGCAAGGATACAAAGGAAACAAATCTATCATGACATTCTTCTATTTGCATCTTCATTCTTCTATATATCATAAACAAAAAATATTTTTGTCTTGTGTTTTCCTTTTGGGGACGATGCAAGACATTGAGACATTTAGGTCTCTTCCATGGCCCAAAAAAAATTCTCTCTCTATGTGTCATTCTTCCATTGTGTTCATTGTTCCACGGGTATTTGTGGAATGATGTTGGTTTCAATCTCGTTTACATTATTGTAGCAAAGATGTATACTGACCCCGAATCTGTGGATCCCTTATGTGTTCATCTTTCATGTTGTTTGTTGCATTGTCTTAGGGGAAACCCCTTATCATGAGGAAACTTCATTTGGAACATATCATTGACATAGGGATTTATAAATAAGCTCTCATGACCCTTATCACATGGAATTTATCATTTTTTCTACCTTAAAAAAATTGCTCAAAACAAGGTGTTTAGCAATTAATTTAAGGTGGGGGCATACATGGGCACTTTTTCTTCCTTGTTCACATGAGTTGGACTTAGTGATGCATTGACATTGATATTGGAATTAAAGCATTTTTGCTTCACTTTGTTCACACGCATTGGACTTAGTGTTGTGTTGGTATAGTATTTTGATCATTTGTGTACCACCTTATCAGAATTATCAGGGAGCATAATTCTTGGTATAGTTGACATGGGTACACACCTAGTGAATATAGGACTTCACTAGACCTTGTGTGTTTCTCATTTTGCTACTTTGTCTTGGGGGCTCACCTACTAAATATTGGACTTCACTAGCTTGTGGTGCCTTTGATATGTGATTCACCTAGCAAATTTTGGACTTTGTTAGCTTGTGATTCATGAACTTTGGGTGTAGATCCTAGCATAATGCAACTTGCTAGTTCATGAGTATTCATAAATTTCCTTTGCATTTTGTGTTGGCATTATGTATTTTTTTGTATGTTGTCTTGTTGCATTACATACTGGAGACACCTATAAATTATCACTAAGTCTATGAATTTATTAAAACCCCATTTTACATCTTTGATAATTAAATAATCTTAATTATTTAATTATTACCTAATGTCATAAATTCTTCTATTAATTAAATAATCTAAATTATTTAATTAATTCATTTTAACCTTTTCTGACACAAATAAATTTAATTTAATTTAATTAAATAACTTATTTTTCCTCTCACTTTTTGAATTAAATTTCTATTTAATCAAAAAGTTAACTCGCTTTTTTCCTCTTGAAATGAGATAATGTTTCCATTATTTCAAAATGTATCTTCCTTTTTGAACTAACAAGAAAAATCAGTTAATTTCTTTTTTCCCTTGCACTTTCGATCTTTATCTTATCGCATCTCATTTAATTGCAGCTCCTTTTTCAAATTTTGGGTAAAAGAGTAGTATTTTTGACAAGAAAAGTTGATCAGGTAATATGGGCACAATCCAAGAGTGGATTTTACACAATCAAGCATGGCTATAAAGTGATTTTGAATAAGGGTGATTTAATTCAATCTCAGAGGGCTTTCTCATTCTGTTAGAAAAATGTGGTCTTGCCAAAAGTGGGCATTTTTGCATGGCTAGTGTTGAAAAAAAGAGTTCTTACAAGTGATCGGATTGTTAAATTAGGAATTGCAAATCATTTCAATTGTGTCTTATGTAATCAAACACTTGAAGATCTAGATCACTTGTTTTGCAATGCTCTTTTGCCTAGTCTTGTTGGTTATTTGTCTTGCAAAAAATGAGCTTTTATGCTTCGTTGTCAAATTCAATATGCGACCTTTCTCTTCTTGGCATGTGTTATACAAGTCTTCATTTTTTGCATGCATTTGGCGGGTCATACCAACAATAGTGATATGGGCTATTTGGTGGGAGAGGAATAAATGCATCTTAAGAAAAACCTCTACTTCTAATCAAACTTCCCATGCAATTATTGAAAAATCAATCATAGAGGGAGTGTCTGGGTCCAAGATCATAAGAATGTTGGTTCTTTATTTACATCATGGGATAATAGCATGCTAAAAGGTTGGTAGGGTATAAGTTTTCCTTTTAAAGGAAGCTTAAAGCAACCTAATAAGGAAAAAGTGGATAGGAGTACAATTAAATGGTTCTTGCCAATGGAAGGCTTCTATAAACTGAATTGTGATGGAGCATCCAGAGGAAATCCATGTATCTCAGGGGTAGAAGTTTGTATCAGGGATGCATGAGGCATTATGAAGAGAGCTAGATCAATAATTTTACTGTCATGAACAAACAGCATGGCAGAGTCAATGGCTATACTCTATGGTATGCAACTTGCAAGGCAACTCCAAATTAGTGCAATACATATAGAAGGTGATTCTTTGATAGTTGTAAATGTGTGCAAAGAAAGAGAATGTTTTAGTTTGCATTTGAAATATATCTTGCGAAATGTGTGGAATCTATTAGATGAATTTGATGCTTATTAGATTTCACATACGTATCGGGAGGGTAATATGCTTGCAGATTGTTTAGCCAATATGGGGTGTGATAAGGAGGAAGTTTTTCTCATGGAGAATGATAATAAGCTTAAAACCTTCCTAGATCTATGGGAAATAATAAATAGAGAATGCTCATCTTAATTTTATTTGCAAACCAAACAAAGAGTCGGGAGATCTAACACAATGTAGATTGAAGTAGTTGTAAGCCTGCTTGATGAATGAGTAACTATTTAAATATAAATTTGAATATCTCAAATAGCATCAGATAGGGGGTAACATATTATCAAATAGTTTAACCAATATGGAGTGTGATAAATTAAAAAAGGAATTTGTGATTTCAACCAAGTTTAGTGTGGAGGCAAGGGAAGATTGTGTGAAATTGAAATCTCATCAATCTCCTAAGTAACTAATCATAATCAAAGTTAACATTGGAAATCTCATTGATTTGTTGTATGCACTGCATTTTAAAAGGGCGCGTGTTTGGATGTGTTTTGAGAATTGAAAGGGCATGATTTGATGGGTTAAATGTGCAACTAATAGAAATCATTTCATTCCCAATGGAGCTTTGTACCATCTTGCTTATGATTCAAATGAAGGACGATCCTTTCAAGGATAGGCAAATTGCTTCAAGCAAGTGACAAATTTTATTTTAAAAGATAATCTTTATTTTGATGTTTGCAAGATAAGAATGGTACAAATCTCTTAGTTTAATGATGATGTGGCATTAATTCATCTGCAGGGTAATGATTTTTATGAATGATCTAAGCTTAAGACAATGCGGATAGAGGAGGTGATGAAATACATGTGTCGTCTCATCCTCTTAACGCGAGTGAACAAGTTATTAAACTTATGGATTAGCATTCCTTTGCTTGCCAAGAATTGCATAGTGATTCATGCCTGGCGATATGCAACAATCGTCTTCCTGCGAAGATGAAGGTGAAATCAATTTCAATTGGAAAGCTTGTCAACAGTGCAGGAGGGCCATCATGGAGTATCTGCCATGCAACTATAGGGTGTGGCTACCTATTCTTGAATGGGAATTTCCCTTTTCTGACTCAATTGGAGATGCAGAACTCAGTCAAGTCTTCAAAGTGTATTGCTTCCAGTTTCATAAAGGTGTTAAGAGGGTTTTGAGGGATGCAATTTTATACCCACAAGCAAGAAGATGCATATTTCCCTCATAGATGATATCCATCTTTCTCTCAAATACATTTGATCTTGTCTAGTCATTTCCATTGTTGCAAATTATAGCTCGCAAGGTGATAAAGGATGTCTTCTTGTTGGAAAATTGGCTCATGAAAGCGATGCAAGCCTATGATTTGTGGAAAGGCCAAGGTCGAATTGGCGGCTTGTTCCCACGATATTTCCTCCTAAATGGTAATGCTTATATATCTATTTTGGATGCTATCAAAAATACACTAGAAATGCAATGCTTTAGGTACTTGCAACTAGCCTTCGATAGGCATGGTGGGTTCGTTGGAGATGATTTAGCAGATGAGATAAATAGAAGCTTCAATGCCATATTGGATCTGATCTTTCATGAGCACCAAGAGCCAATAGTTGTTCATCCTCCGTTGATATCTCAAAGTTATCTGCCAGTGGTGGGAGCTCCTCTTGCTCCAGCCAACCCGGATAATGCTAGTTCATCTCATCCTCCTCAACCCGAGCATATCCCAAATTTGAACGTTCCACTCCCAGGGCAAGGTAATGAAGAAGGTCTCCTTGAGCAGTAAGGGGAAAATGAAATTCAGAGTGATGACATGGAGGAATGAGGGTTCTGTGTTTCATAAGCTTTTGAATAGTAATTGCAAAATGGGGATAGAAAATTGTGTACATCATGTAAATGCCTATAAAATGGGCTCTATAACTAAATATGAATTTTGATGGGTTAGTCATAGATAAAATATGCTTTGTCAGGGCTAGGGTTAGATTATTTTGCTACAAGTATGATCAATATGCTAAAAATTCAGGTTGATAAGAGCCGATAAAATCATCTTTTGTTTAATCCTCTACTTTTATATATTAATATAAATATATTGGGTATCACCTTTTTCCAAAAAGGAAAATCTTATAATCTCGACCATCCATTTGTCATTTGTCTCTCTATAAATACCATCGTCATTTATCATTTTAGATTATCTTAGAAAATATTGAATTCATAGCTATCGTGTTGTTGAGATAATTAAATTCTTCAATATTTTGTTGGTCATAGGCATAGGCTATAGTTACACTTCAAATGTAAGGGAAATTGTATTGTTTATAGCAAGGTGGAGAAGAGCAATAGAGGTCAATCAATGGAGGCTTGAAGACTGGGTGACTTTGTTTCATGTTTTTATGCTTCTTGCTTTCTTTGTTCTCTATTGTTGATTAGGGTTTATTTATTATGCTATTTGCAATTAATCTAAAAATTCTACCCTAATATAGATGGTGAACCTGATATGAATTATTTTATGGAAGATTTAATTTGTTGCAACTTTTATCAGACAAGTTTTATTTGAATATATTTTATGGAGATTTCATTTCTTGTAGTGATGACTCTTGCATGCTTGTGAGAATATTTTGTGTCAATCTCGACAATAGATTCCACGACCATCTTCGCATCCTCCTTGAGCTCTTTCATGGCAGTCACCTTTGGCTCTTCCTTCACCTCTATTTTAGCTTCGCTGCAACCTTCTTTAATTTAGATTTTTAATTAATATATTTAATTTAGAATTTTAATTTAGAGTTTTAATTTAGATTTTAAATTTAGATTTTTCTAATTTAATTAGATTTATATTTTTTCTAATTTAATTTAGATCTTTAATTTAGATTTTTAATTTATATTTTTTAGATTAAATTTAAGATTCTTCTAATTTAGTTTATATTTTTAATTTTTAATTTAGTTTAGATTTTTAAATTTCTAATTTAGTTTAGATTTTTAAATTCTTAATTTAGTTCAAATTTTTATTTTTATTTTATTTTGTTTAGTTCAGATATTTAAATTCTTAATTTAGTTTAGATTTTTAACTTTTAATTTAGTTTAGATTTTTAATTTTTAATGTAGTTTAGATTTTAATTTCTAATTTAGTTTAGATTTTAATTTCTAATTTAGTTTAGATTTTTAATTTCTTAATTTAGTTTAGATTCTAACTTCTAATTTAGTTTAGATTTTTAATTTCTAATTTAGTTTATATTTTTAATTTCTAATTTAGTTTAGATTTTTAATTTCTAATATAGTTTAGATTTTAATTGCTAATTTAATTTAGATGTTAATTTCTAATTCAGTTTATATTTAGCTCTAATTTTAGAGTAATTTAGAGTAATTTAGATTAATTAAATTAAGTTGATTTTATTTTGTTAACTTTTAGGTCTTGTTTGTTAGATTAATGTCCTTTTCCTTTTTAATTTAATTTTGATTTTGTCGCTAATCATTGGCTTTTTACAAGTTTGTTTGTCCAAGACTAAAAAAAACAAAAAACATAAATTATAGTTTGTTGAAGACTTGAAAATCAAAACTATTAATGACATTTAGTGCAGGACGTTTCTCGAAGACTTGTTTTTTTTAAAAACCGATTCTCTTTTAGTGTAGCAAACACTTCGTTTGGTGCTTAAAAAGAACATCTATTTTATGTGTTTGGCACACTTGTGCATGTGTTGAGTGGACCTAATACTAACACACACTATCCTCTCCCCTGGATTTCATGGTCTTGGGTGCAAGAGAAAAGTGTTAGTGACGCTCAAGTTTTCTTTTTAGAGGGGCTTGCCTTGCAAGAGGGAACGACTCCAATCATTTTTTCACTCGGGCTGGTATATAAAAGGATAAGACTAAACTGTCAAGTCCTCATGCTGATCTTTTCCCTTTTCATACAGTGTCACTTGAAATAGGGTACCTACCATAAAATGTATAAGAGCCCCTAGTAGAGTGATTAAAGCCTTAAGTGGCTTGTTGGACGCTTGCGGTGAGCTGTGTCCCTAAGCATTCACTAAGAACCAACTATTTTAGTAGCCCAAAATCCTTCTATTTGTTGGTGCAGGAGGTCGGACCTCTAAAGCCATCCCACATTCTCATAGTTCAAAGTTAAGATAGCAAATTTCTTGAGATTTTTGGGTCTTTGGGAATTCAAAGTTTGGTGTGCCCGAGAAGTGAGTTCCATGGAGGGGAGCCAATGCTACCAAACTTCTAAGCTATCCACTTTGAATAAATGCAGCTAGAGAAATCCAAGTGGGAATCTAGCAAATATTATGTATGTGTCTTTCAAATAAATAAGAAAACAAACCTTACACCTAAAAAATTGCAACACTTCACAGTTTTAGACTAAGCATCATTTTCGTACAAAACAATCAAAATCAAGTCAAACTCTTGCCAAAATCAAATTCAAACCTTTGAGATCCATTTTCAGACCAACTTCTTGTTGTGATTCCTATTTAAAACTACTTCTTGTTGTGATTCCTATTTACAACTAGAAACTTGCTCCATTCACCTTGCATATCATCATTCCATTCTTAGGTCACCATTTTAGGTACCTTAGCGATCCTCATTACTTGCATATCCCAACATCACATTAGGCTTCCTTTTGTGGACTTTTAGGTTAGGACCTTGTGGATTTTAGGATAAAAGAACTCTATACCTTGGTACGAATCATTGCTTCAACAAAATATTGGCATTTGACCAAGTCACTTTTTAACTTTATCCTTTGTCATTTTGGTGATATTTTCCTACTCACAAGTCTAGTTGGGAAACTCACCTTGTCACTCTTTTCACTTGTCCTAGAAAAATTCCATTTGACAATCCTAGTTGAAACATTGGTTTTCCCTTGGTTAGTTAGTGATCATGTTCTTACATCTTTCAAAAGTATTTAAGCCCTCAAGTTCACTATAGCTATCCATCACCTCTTAGACATTTGCATCCTTCATACTACAACATAACATCTGACATTATCATTATCACTTTTAGTCTTTTTGCATACATTAGACATTTTTTATCCTCAAAATACCAAAAATACCAAAAAAATAGTTGCCTTATCTTTAGGCATCCCTATATATTCAAAAATACAAAAAAAATATCACTTAGGTTGCATACTTTATGCATAGGTGAATACCTTCCATTGCATTGGCATATCTTAGGCTTCATACCATCCACTACCATGTCTTCCCTTCACCTTGATATGCTTGCTAGTCAAGTTGAATACCAATTAATCTACACTAGTCAAGCCCAACAAGCCATAGAATTCAAGATACAATGGATTAATTCTCTATCCTAATCACCCATAACCCATAGTCAACTACCCATTTTTCCCTCTTATCAACATCTCATAAACCCTAGTCCTCCATCCATCTACCCTCATTATCAAGAGTCCCTTAACACAAGCTATACTATTTATACACAACAAACGTCCATTTATCACCCTTATCCTAACCTTGACAAGGGAAACCAACCTTCCACTGGTCCATTCCAAGCCATTACATCCTATCCTAGCCCATCATCCCTCAACCCATTCCAAGCCTTCACATTCTATCCTAGTCCATCATCCACTAATTCATTCCTATTCACTCCATCCCAACCTACATTTAGTCATGAAAATACATTTGGTCATGGTCTCTAAAATCACATCACATTGCCTACACCTTGGGATACATGTCAAAAAGAAAGTCCACAGCATGACATCATAGCTTCACCTTTATGCCAAGATCAAATTATTCCATCCCATGACCCCATCCTTAATTCCATTCAAGAAGTCCTTCTAGATAATCATGGAATCCAAAATACACCTATCCTTAATCAAGATCCCATTCCCAATCATGTCATCCAAGACAAACCCATCTTTGACCAAGACACTACCATTGATCAAAAAATCCAAAATGATCCACTCATCGACCTTTATGCCATTCATGATCAAACATTTGAGGTTGATCCTACCCAAAATCCGAACACAACCATTTCCCAAAATGAGACACTTGCCTCCTTTGTACACATAGATGATCTTCCTCTAGAACAAGAGTCTTTTACTCTAGACATATTTACAAATGATCGAGCTATAGCAGAATTCACTAGACTCTATGATAATGACCATAAGGAAGGTTTCTACATCGACTTGGAAGAATCAATATCTTTTGAAGAACCATTAGAATCCAATGTTTCACAAAATCAGACCAAAGTTATCAATTAGAAATATATCCAACATGTCAATGAAGCTACATCTTATCAACTAGGATCATCTATCTTTGTCAAAGCAGGATTTCTTGCATATGAGAAAATACTAAGTAATAGTGTCCACATACACAATGATGGGTTAGCATCTTGTTTTCAAAACAAAAAATACCCCATCACAAACAAAATTTTTCAAAGCATGCAGTATCAAGGAAGAGGACTAAGCATACACGAGAAAGGAATTCTAGAACCAACATAGTTTTATGAAAATCCTAGACATCAAGGTCTTGGATATTCTTTAGTCAGAGAATCAAATGATGTTAGTGGTACCTCCTCAATATTGGGGGCAACTTTATCTGATACAAATATCAAAATGGCGCAATGAGTAGTTCTTACCATAAGGTTGTTGCCAAAACTCCTTCCATCCACACCATAAACCATTATTCCAACATAATTAAACCCATCAATTGGAACCAACAAAAACAAAAGTCTTACAAATCCAAAGTTCAAAATCAAATGTCAAAGGCCATTAAGTCAAACAAAAATCCAAATGGACAATTGAAGTTAAAATGGATCCCAAAGAAAAATGGATCAAACAAAGAAAATATTCCAAATCCAAAAGTCAATCAAAATGTGGAGCCACAAGAAAATGGTCTCCTACATATAATAAATGTCCACCTCCTTCAAAATGGTCATCAAGCAAGGCATATAAAAGTGTTGGTTCCAAACGCTATCCCAATCAAAATTCAAAACTCCACCATCCAACATCCCAAGTTTGAAAAAATAAAAAAGTGATTCATCTAAACGTCCAAATAATCCTTCCATGTCTACCATCATCCATCATTCCAAAAGTCATACCTCACAAATCTGGCACATCTTGGTAGTAACTCTTTATTGTAAGGACTCTCATGGCACTCTATCACAATATGTGTATTCTAATAAGGTCAACTCTAGTATCAGAACAAATCATAATGACATCAATCAGTTGTATGCAAGCCCTATGATTCTAACAAGGAAAATACTTCATAAAGGTCATTATTGGAATATCATGGCCCCAGTCTCTACATCAGCACCATCAATGGTTTCAAAACATTCAGTGATTAGCTAAAATAGCAAGGCCATCCAAAAATATCAAAAATACCAAATTTTTAAAAAAAAAATTGTTACCTTGATGAAAACCTAGCAAACAGGTGTCTTACTGACACCAAAAAAACCAAAAAATCAAGAAAAAAAGTAAAGAGAAAAATTTCGTCTAATAGTGAAAACCATTTTTATGGCACTTTGGATAAGTACCATGATGAAAACCTAGCAAACATGTGTCATGTGTAAGAGCAATTATCTATGTAGACCGTTACACTTGGGGGCAAGTTGTCTCATCTCCCATGCCTTTCTCATGAAATTTCCATCTAAGCCCTATCATTCCCATCCATTTTCCTACCTACTTTGATCTTGATAAGGAATTAGGTACAAACATAAATCATGCTTTGGGAAAACTCTTGGCATGTCTATCGTTTGATCATACACTATCCATGAAATATCATGTCATAGCCTTCATAGCCTCATCCAAACCCATATCTTGGAGAAAACTAATTATTCCTATGTGAAATTGTCCTTAGAGATCATATGATAATTCTTCCAGCCTCATGTCTCCTATATTTTATCAAAACCACCCATCAACCTTTCATACCTATCGCTTGTCTTGGTTTTCCCTTGTCAACGGTCTAAGGATCCTCCATCATCCCATCTAGTCCTAAATAATTCATTCCAAATACAACCAACCTAATCCATACAATCTTGCTATGCACCCTAGCATATCATCCAAAACATTCCTTAGCCTTATTTCCAGCCTTGTTACAAACCTTGATCCTTTAGTCACATTATCGTCATCCTCACATTGTTTTGAGATGTGTCCTTCCCACGTCAAACAACGTCATCATTGTCGTCATCACCCATGAATTGGTTTTTAGCTTGACTAGGAGCAAGATCATGGTTTTCCTTGGATTCTTACAGTGCATGATTGCTCACTTTCTTGTAGGCATCATTCATATGCATTTGTCATGGTTCTTATAGTGTATCATCCATAAAAAAATACACACTTCCTCATATCATCCAAAATCCAAAAAAAAAATACAAAAAATCAAAAAGATAAAAAAAGAAGAAGTCAAATATCCACAAAAGACCAAAAAAATCAAAACATTCAAAAAGACAAAAAAAAATCATAAAATGACAAAACTCCAAAAAAATCATAAAAAATTCAAAATCTAAAAAAAATCAAAACATGCGAAAAACACAAAAAAATCATATAACTTTCAAAAATCCCAAAAACAGAGTCAAATTTAGTCATGTCAGTCTTTTTCATTGTCGAACTACATTGCCTATGCGACTAGGCATAGGCAAGGTCATCTGTCGATGAGCCCTCGAGGCAATAGGCCAGTCCTTTAGGTGTTGTCACATAAAATCATGATTCAGTCATTTGTCATTGAAATAAATTCAAGGGTCATGTCGAACTATGAGGTCTTTGTGCATTGCTACATAGGCAAGGTCATCTATCAATGAGCCCCCAAGGCCCTCTAGGTCAGTCTTTTAGGGTTCATCAGGTCAATCAAAATAAATCGAACACTATCAACTTAGACGCGGCATAATCATCTGAACTTCAAACAAAAATCCTGAATCAACAAGACAAGCAAGCCAACAAGTCTCCAAGTCAAATCAGTCCTTTTCATTGTTATCAACAGGAGTGCACCCGTATGCGAAAGTAAACATGTCATGCAATCCTGTGTAACATGGGAATAATTTCAGGTTGTGGGTACCCTATGTTGAAAGTAGACCTCCAGATTATGGGTTGGCTTCCCTTATGTTTTTCTAATGATTGATATTAACCTGGATGGAAAAGGGAAGAAAAGCTTGAAATGAATGCATAACTAAACTTAAAATGAATGGTGATGCACCTAATGATGATAAAACCTGTAACTTGATTCATAGCTATTCTAAGAGAAACTATTCACACAATTTAGAAATGGTAACTTAATCACAAAAATAATTTTAAAGAAGGCTAAACAGTTTGGTTTCTTCAAAAGGAAAATAAGTTCTCACAGTTTGATGATCAAAATGAAAATAAGCACTACTTAAGACTTGTGATTGATGCAAAATAATGAACAAGACAAAACTTAAAAGTTTTGATTATTTAAAACATAATAGTTTCATCAAAATCATTCATAAGTACACTTTTTTATTATTTTGAAGAGGAAAACTTGATAGATTCTGAATGAAAATAGAAGGAATCTCTGCACTAATTGACAAAAATTGAAACCAAAGCTTTGCTGCTATATTACTCTATAAATAAAAAAATGAGTTACAAATCTTAGTCTCTCTACAAAAGGTATGCAAGAAGAGATGAAAATAAGAACTAACTCCAAATATGAAAGGAGTGTACAATATAAAGAGAAGGGAGGCCAAAAGTGATCCTCAATTGAATAGAATCAAGCCTCAATCCAAAATAATCTCTTCCTCATGCAAGCTTGGAAAGCATGCAAAACAAGGCTCGAAACTGGAGTAAAAGATGGGCAAAGGTGGCCAAACTCCCCTCGATCCATGCATAACTCATGTCAAGTGATAAAATCCATGCAATATGTCATAAAACCCCCTGAAAAGCTCCTCAAAAGGTGGCATGAAAAGAGGAAAACTAAAGAGTTCACTACACTTTGACTGAAAGTCAAAACTCAAACTCATGATCTCAAAATCTCCAATCTCCTTTATTTACATGAGTAATAAACTCAAAATAGACTCAAGTCCCACTCCTGGTGACATACGTATACATCTCCTTCATTTTTTGTATTGAAATGATAAATATTAAGATAATTAATCATCATTAATATTTATTTACATTTTTTATTTGTCAATAATCATACAAAATAATAAGTGAGGAATGCCTTCACTTCAAAATTAAATAATAGTTTTGAGCTTGAATTCATAATCCATCTTCAAAATACATGGGCTCCCTATCATCATTAGGTCGATGAATTCAAGTCAAGACCATGGGTGTTACTAAAATAAAATGATTTTACTCTTAAAACTTAGTCAAAAATCACCCATTTTGAATTAGGGTTGCATGTAAAAGCTATTGAACCCTAAATTATGCTCTAATTCGAAACTTGCACTTTGGAAGAAAATTGTGCTGCCATGCTGTTGGGTAAGGTCTAAACTGGATTTGGAGCTCAAGCTTCTTCATATTCTTGTATCTTTGAAGATTTTTCTAAGAGATTCTTGCATATATCGCATGGTAAATTCCTCTATTTTACAAATTTGGGTGTTTTTTTCTATTTTGAAAGCACTTCCAGGCTTTCGTAGTCGTGGCCATAACTCCATTTCCCTAATTCCATTTTTCTGCTACTACTATCTTGCTTGAGGCTGCCATGGACGCCTTGTGATAGAATTGCACACAGGTTTTGAGGGAATTTTATCAACAAACTTTGGTAAGTCTTTTCCATTCGAGCATTGTATTCTCCTTTATTTCCTCTTTATGGCACGACCTCACAGGTTTCTCCCCATTGCTTCTGTATTTTATTTCTCTGTGTAAAATGATGGAGAATGGTAATTTAGGTCGCAGCCTCCATATGATTTATGTGTAGAAAATATCAAAACCCTTGATAATAATTGTGTCATCTTACAAAATTAGCTCCACCTCTACTATTGTTTTCCTTGGATCTCTTATAGTCAACTCAGACATTTATCTCATCTTATTGCAATCAGTAGGATATATTTCAGATATTCGTAAGGATATGGAAATCACTAAAAAAAAAATATTTCTTAGTAGCTTAAGAAACCTTCTTTCATGGTATTTCACAGACCTGTTGAAATTCATTGTTTTTCCATTGGGATCACCAAATAAGGGACTTCCAATACAACCTCCTATTCATGCTTCTTCGAGGCTTAAAAGAATTTTGTCGTATTTCTTTGATAATGAACCTTGCATTAATAATGACCCTTGCATTTCTTGGCATTATGTAGAAACACCCAACTGATAGAGCCACTACTTACTTTGATTTCTGCATACAATCTTCTGATGGTTTTGTGACTTTAATCCATGGTAATTCAAATAAAACACCACCTTCTTCTGGTTAATGGAAAAAAATTCATATGCATAATCTATAGGTTGTCTTTTATCATTGTTTTATTTGATAATTAAGGGCTTAATTGAGACCTAGTTGTTGATGGCTCTTTATTTAATGTTATTTTCCCTCTTGATTTGGAAACATGCTTGAAAATAGTTATTGATTGATCAACACTACAATGGCCTTTGTCACTATTCTTCTTTTGTTTTCTTCATTATGGCTCTTGATAGTATATGAAACATTTGTGATCAAAATGAGAAAAGTATCTGTAATTACCATTATAGAAACTTAAAGCTATTGTCTATTATGAATGTCCACTATCTTGCTTTGTGAAATCTCTGTATCATATGTCTAAGCTAGAATGATGTATTCTTCCATTTTTTGAATACATGCATTATCATACTAGCACATTGTAGGTTACTACTCATTGTAAGTTGAATGAAAATTTTGCCTTATACTAGTGAATTGATGTCCTCCTAATGATAAAGTTGAAACTGTATTGTCTCTTCAAGTTTATACAAACACTATAATTGCTTTCCTTTGATATTATGACTAAGAACTACAATGTAACTACACTCTAACCATTTATTACTTGCATGTAAAACTCATAAATGCTAGAAACTAGAATGTAATCACTCACCAATGTATTGTATCTTGATGCTTTCAAGTTTCTTTGATGATTATATTGTTTTCCTGCTTTGATCATGAGTGAAAATTGTTACCATGCATTCATTGAGGCATTGACTCCTAAAGTTAGTTCATGACTATTCTCTGAAGATAAACCGTGTTTGCATATGATATCCAAACATCAAAGATTCAGTTACTTTTAGCATGTTGGGCTCAACCCTTGTGGGAGCCACACTTTTCTCCACATGCTGAAATATTAGAACATGATGAACCATGTAACGAAAGACAAACCTATATCTGCATAGTGAACAAACATGTTAGATAAAAATAGAGCAATTAATGTTCATTTGATGATTTTCCATTTTCACTTTGATGATCTAATCCCGATTCTCTCTTGTACATTCTTGATATGTCTGAATTGGATTGATAGCTCATAGGTTTAAGTTATTCAACTATTGATAACCATATGTTGAAAATTTATGTCTCAAGCTCTAACAAATCTCTTTAACATCTTGTAGGCACACTTGAACCAAGGGCATGAAGGAATGAAGATAGGAGGGAAGCAGATGATAGAGTTGAAGATAGAACATCGACAACATTGAATAGAAAATGACAAATATAATATTTTGTTATATGCTTTCCTATACTTATCTTCAGTTGAATAGCTTAGCTCTTATGTTTTATCCATGTGATTTAGTCATTCCCACAGCTTGTGTGGGACTTTTAAACACTCTTTTATCTTCAAAGCATGAAACAACAATGTTTATGCAATCTTGTATGTTCCTTCATTTCAAAATGAATAAAATACAACAGTACTATGCAATTTTGATGAATCTTCTATTGTGAACTTTGCATAATAAATTGAATTCCATTTGAGATACTTCATTGCAAATGAACTATCAACATAAAATAAAGGTACTTTTCACCTTAAATGTAGCAAATAATTCCAACTCTACCAAAATGAGCTGAAGGTAGAAATTTTGGTAAGATTTCTGGTGATTTCTATTGAATGCTTGCCTTCTAAGCATGTCAGATTAGTTGCCTTGCATATCCATTGGGAATGGAGTCAAATTTTTCTCCCTCTTGACTTAGAGAATCTACAACTCAGTGTTTGAAACATACAGAAGCAAGACAAAAACTAAAAGTAAACTATCATGACTCTATTTAAGACAAATCCAAAAGACATGTGCAACATATGCACTTATTGAGGAACAAACAGTAATGGAATGAAATGTGCTCAGAGTACTTATTGACTAAAAAATATACCCTACCCTACACTAACCAATAGTGTTACTGCTTAGACATGACCATTTACTAGTTGTGAGAAATTGTTGCCCTTCCTTAAAAACAAAGGATGCTTCAAATCCTTAAGATCAATCAAAAAGAGGTAAGGAAATGATAAACATTTCATTAATTGTTGTAGAAAAGTTTGGAACCTCACAAAAGGCACACCTTCATCATTTGATTGACCACCAAAGATGTTATTTTGAGGCATATAGATAAGATTAACCTGCTACATTGAAGTTGCAATCACATGCTTTGGCAGAATCATGACTTGTAATTCTGTAGACTCCTCTTTGGATAAATATCTGATCGGAAACCCTTTTGAGAGGATAAAACTTGGCCTCTCACTGTTGTCTTCATGTTTATGCACTGTTATCTCTCCATTTTTCTCATTAGGCTGCTCCATTTGCAGTGTGAGATTTTCTTCCTCCAAAGATGTTGTTTCACCTTCTATCTCAATTTCAACCTGATCTGAAAGAGTTGGTTCACATGAATGAAATGAAGGAATGCTTGCCTCTTTGATCTAAACAGGCTAATCACATGCTACTAGTCCATATAATACAAGCTTATCATATATGTTAGCCTCTATGATGCCTGAAAACATGTTCTCATCTAACTCATAACTTTGCATTAAATCTAGATGAGATTTTTCATTATGTTGCTCTAAAGTAGGCACTAACGTTAGTATGCATGTTTTATCTTTATTCTCGTCTACAAATTTAGGTAATTCATCAAACAAAACAACTAAATCCTAAGATTCAACCTTTATTTCCTTCTCCAAAACATGTTCAACCTACTATTATATGCCATCTAAGTTTGACAAAAAGGACTCAAGATCATTCCAAAATGAATCCTCATCAGATCTTTCTTGGTCTTTTGATAAAAAAAGGAGTGATTTTTATCTCATAAACCGTCCTTTCCTCATGCTCATTTTTATCTTTCAGTTGCTTCAAGACTTGATTATTACGTTGATTGTCTCCTATCAGTTACTCATCAGATTGTTTGACCTTTTCCTACTCATCCAGCTCAATAAAAGAAGGGAGTTCATCTAATAAAGACATGAAATCATTTCCTTTGATACCATTTTCAAGCTTCTCAACCTGTTGTCTTGACTAATCATGTTCATTTACCTCCTGTTGCAAGTATGCTTTGCCATCTTGTCCATTAGGTACAAGCATATCCATATCAAACACTTCTTCCTGCTTCTCTTCAAACAACTCTTGCCTTTCTACATTATTTATCTTCAACTAATCGTGCTTATTGAACCAATTATTTTGAAAAACAATTGGTTCTCCTTTGAAAAAAAAAATGGTATCAGGACATGCATACACATGTTGGCTCTCTTGAAGAAGAACTGGCACTTGAGATGACTGCTCATGAACCTTCATAGCTTGATTTGTTACATGCATTATATTTTTCAATAGAAGAGGATCTTTGAAACTTGGAATGGGAGCCTTTTGAACTAGATTTGGCATTTTGAAGGCAGCATGCTTGGTCCATGAAGGTTGCCATAACTGTTCAGGACCTTGATTACCTAGTTCAAGGTCTTGATATGACTAAAACTAAGGATTAATGGATTGGTTTGATAGATTTTGTTCATTCATGAGCTTCTGTAGGGGTTGATCTTTAACATTGGTATGACTATTACCCTTATAACTTATGTCAAAACTAGAAGATGTAATTGGAGATTGAATAGAAACCTCTTCTTCTGTTGGCTAATGTTTTATGAAAAAAAGTGATTGGGCTTCCATCTTTGGTGCTTGGGCAACCAATATTCTAATTTTCTTTTCCTTAGTAGCAAGATCTTCTTCATATTGTCTCCTTTGCATCAGCAAGTCTTACTCATAGAGATAGGCTTGATAAGCTATCTCTTCTTGTTGTTGATCATATTATTGCTGCCTCTTGATCTCTTCTATCTACTTTGTGAAGTCTAACAATATGTCCTTCATGACATTCATGTTATTCTTTATATCACTAATCTTCAAATCTTAGAGGTAATCAGGAGGGTGTTTGAACTGACATGGAGGTTGAGCAGGGGTGGGTGAGAGGTAAGCATGTTGAGCATGTTGATATGCTATTGTTGCATGGTTGTTTGAGATAAAACCAACAACATGATTTGCCTGATATGGCTGATAAGGATGTGGATAGGCAGGATTTTCATGATACGAAGGTGAAAACATGTTCTTTTCATAAAAACCTAACATGTTAAAGCATTTGAAACTTGCAAATCTTCTTTAAATCAAATGAATCAAACTTCTTTTGTAAATATGAACATACCAACACTTCGTCTACTGAAACCAATGGATTATACTTGGAGTTGCCAGGCATAGATTGTAACCTCTGAAAGGTAAAAATGTTGTTGTATATACTAAAACAACAGCTTGAAAACTTTGAATTATTTTTCTAAAGTGAACTTCAAGGTCCCACCAGGTATGCCAAAAATTGTTATCAACAAGAGTGCACCCGTATGTGAAAGCAAAGATGCCTTGCACTCCTGTTGATAACAGTCACATCACTCAAATCAGTCAAAACCAATGGTCTTATACATGATGTGTCCTTCCTAAAACCAAACCTTGTCACTATTGCACTTTGTCTTTTGCCTTATACAGGTAGTTACATAATCGAAACTAGACTTGATGTCTTATATGACATGTTTCTTTTCCTAAAATCAAGCCTTGTCAAAATAATCAACCCATCACTCACTTCATCCCTTAACGCACTAGAAAACACTTATTGGAAAATAATTTGAATGGTTGTTGATCTTGTTGGTCTAATTTGTCTTATCTTTTGGATTTACTTCAGTCATGTTACTAGCCACCTCGAGGATCTCCCATGAAGGATTTAGAGGAGCGATGATGTCTCATGACTCATCTTTTATTTGATTGCTATTTGTGGTTTGTCTTCACAAAAAGATTGGGGCAACATGACCCTTATTATGAGTTAGGACATTCTTTGTCTGTGACTATCTATTTTATAGATGGATGACCTTGTACACCTTGGTCTATGTCATACCATGGTGTTTTTTTTCCATTTTTCATACTTCACTGCCTAATGATGATTAAATTCTCAAGCCTGGCATAACAAAATATATATCTGCAAATTATCTCAACTAGCACTATCTCAACATTTAGGTCTTCTATGCTAACATCCATCTTTTCTATGCTAGTAGTCATCTTTTCCATGCTAATATTTCTTCTTTTCTGCATCTTCATCATCCTTAACTATTTTCCCCTATCCTCTTTTATTTCATCCTTTAGTCTTCTCATCCATTTCAAGAGCACACTCATGTTCTTTGAACCCACCTGTCTTCTTGAGGGGGCATACCAATACCTCCTCTTCATCCTTCTTCATCCTACCTTCACTGGAGCATATCTTTTTCTTTGACATAATGCGATAAACTACATTATATCAAAGAGAGGCAAATGTAGACACCTAGAAATTATCACTAAGTCTGTGAATTTATTAAAACACCCTTTTTCATCTTTGATAATTAAATAATCTTGATTATTTAATTATTACCTAATGTTGTAAATTCTTATATTAATTAAATAATCTAAATTATTTAATTAATTCATTTTAACCTTTTCTAACACAAATATATTCAATTCAATTTAATTAAATAACTTATTTTTCCTCTCACTTTTTGAATTAAATTTCTATTTAATCAAAAAGTTAACTTGCTTTTTTCCTCTTGCAATGAGATAATGTTTCCATTATTTCAAAATGCATTTTCTTTTTTGAACTAACTGATTTTGTTGAAAAATCAGTTAATTCCTTTTTCCCTTGCACTTCCAATCTTATCTTATCGTGTCTCATTTAATTTCAGCCATTGATCAAAATAGAAATCTTATAATCTCGATCGTCCATTTTCCATCTATCTCTCTATAAATACCATCGTCATTTATCATTTTGGATCATCTTAGAAAATCTTGAATTCATAGCTATCGTGTTCTTGAGATAATTAAAGTCTTCAATATTTTGCTGGTCATAGGCATAGGCTATAGTTGCACTTCAAATCTGAGGGAAAATGTATTATTTACAGCCAGGTGGAGAAGAGCAATAAAGGTCAATCAATGGAGGCTTAAGACTGGGTGACTTTGTTGGGTGAAATCACAATACTGTGTCTCACTTTTTGCCCAAGATGGACATTTACATCAATATTTGTAATTGAATCTTCATCTCTTGAGACCTATAGCAGCTAAACCATTAAGAATTGAAGATGATATAAACTAGTGATTTGTGGAAATTTATGTATAGATTCTAAATATATATATTTTTAATTTTTTTTTAAATAAATCATGAATATTTCAACATCTCTTTTAATAACTAGTTTTAAATAGAAAAACAACATTTTTAGAAAGTAATGTTTGTGTCATACAACATAACCTTTTTTCTATAAAGGATTAAATTCTAATTTTTGAAATATAGATTCTCAACATCAATATATAGGGAAACAATATTTTTTCATTATTTTTTGTTGTATATTTTTTTAAAAATTAATTTTTGAAGTCATTATAACTATAATTTGGACATATGTGTGTGTCATACAACCTACCTTGTTGTGTATATATCAAAATTCAATTTTATTTTTTTGGGTGAAACAAGGACATCAATACCTAGGGAAAGGGAATTATTTGAAATTTTTTTACAATGGTTTACTATTTTTCCACCTTTGCACAACAAAGAGCTTGATTTTTAGAGAAAAACCTATGTTTAGTAAAAAATGAAAATTAAATACATGATAAAATGAAAATATATCAAAACTATACTTGTTGGAAAGCTCGTTTTGAGGGCTACAATCTTGCAAAATATAATTTTTAAATGACATTATTTAATCCCTCAAAATGTAAAGAAAAAGTGATTTTTTGCCAGCATTTTGAGAGGTGCGAAGGAGACTCCATTGTGGGTATGATTTAATATTAGAGGGGTTCTATCCAAGGGGGTTTGATCTAAGAGGGTCTTATCTATCCCTCTTAAATTAAAAATCTTTAGATGGAGCCTCTCAAGACTTAAATCATTAGTTTTTCTAAAAATAGTGATTTCAGGCAAAAATTAGCACGTCCCAAAAGTGACACACTATTATGGCAGTACCCTATTTCATGTTTTTATGCTTTGTGATTTCTTTGTTCTTTATTGTTGATTAGGGTTTGTTTATTATGTTATTTACAATTAATCTAAAAAATTTACCCTGATACACATACATGTGTGTTCCTCTGTGCTTATGTTGGTTTTCCATGGGATCTTGGATCTTGGAGGCTTGTGCACTCCCCCTTGATCCATTTTCATCCTATCTCTTCAACATTTGGACAATAGGACCCCTATTAGCATATTTTCTACTTTAGTACGAGTCTAAGCATAAATTCATACTCTCACTAAAGTGGGGGCTAAATTAGCATCGTAATTGTCACCCATGACAGTTTCACACTATGTTTTTTTCCCCTAAGTAATTGGACCTAATTGTACTCCTAATCTCCTAAATTATGCATTATGTGGCCCATTTTATCATTTTTTGATAAATTTCAAGCATAAAATAAATGCATTTATTTAATATTTTTCTCCCAACTCCTTAATTCTTAAAAAATGTGTTTAGGACACTAGTGCCTAGGGCACCTATGTCCCCCTATTTTGGCTCCAAATTTAAATATGTTGATGTTGACATTTTAGTATTTGAAATTTAAATATCTAAAGTTGGTTGTCAGGATTTAATTTCTAGGAAATTAAAATAATTGCATATAAATACCTAGTTATTGTATCATTTGAAATCATCTAGCAAATTATTGGAGAAATTATTGTCAAGAGCATTATCAAGCAAGTCAAAAGCAACATTTCAATGATTTATTGTAGCAATTCAAGATCCAAGCATCATGTCGAAGTGTGTATGAGTTGATTCATGTTTATGTGGTTATATTGTTTGTGAAGACTAATCCTTGTAAGTCTCCAAGCAATTCAAGTAAGCAAGATCCAAGCCTTGAGGATATTTGTATGACTTCAGTCCTTCAAGGAAGTCATTGAAGGGTGATGAGTTGTAATCCATTATTGATTCATCATTCTTTTTTATCATTTAGCTTTATCATTATCATTTCCATTGCCATTGTGGAAGTGGAAACACTAACATGGGGTTTGACTAAGGCAAGCCCCTAAATGGCACAACTATTTTTCTCTCTTTGAATGTGCAAGTTTCAGGTTTGAAGAGGATTGGAGGAAGTTTGAATATCAATTATTCATTGTTGTAATCAAACCCTACATCTTGATGACTCATGAAAACTCAATTACAAAATTATTCAATAGTGTGACAAGTAGAAAATAAAAGCTCTGATCTAGCATCTGAGGACTACGAATAAAGATTTGAAATTGGTCAACAAGTACAATGGCACCCTCAGAGGAAACGTCCTTCAAAATTAGGCTCAAATTTATATCATAAGTGCATAGTGTCCTGCTTAGTCCATTTTTAAAGTCTAGATTTCTCTGTTGTATCTTAGATCTATTGTATTTGCATCAAAATAGCCATTTGCATCATTAAACTAGTTGAATCATTGCATTTCATCCTTAGGTTGCTTTTAGATTTGGTCAAGGGTGAGTTGACTCACCTTTCAAGCTATAAGTCAATCATATATCTTGTCCAAATCTGGTCAAACCCGCCTCTCTTTATTTAATGAAATAGGAAAAGGTGTCAAACCCCCACAAAGGGCGATCTCCCCTAAAGGGTCACACATTTTTTTACATTTTAGGTAGAAGGAGAGGGAGAGAGGAGATAGAGAGATGTAGAGAGGGAAGGAGGGGGGAGGGAGATAGAGAGAAGTGAGAGAGAGAGAGGGAGAGAGAGGAGAAAAGAGATCAGAGAGAGGAGGGGAGAAGAGGAGATAGAGATAGTTAGAGAGGGAGAGAGAGAAAGAGATAGATAAAGAGAGAAGGATGGACAGATGGAGAGGTAGTTCTTGAGCTCAAGGGAGAGAGAGAGAGAGTTAGATAAAGGGATGGAGATAATTAGAGAGAGAGATCTAGAGCATAAGGGATAAAAAATGAGTGATATATAGAGAGAGAAGGATGATACAACATGCTAATTATTGAAATTTGACCTCTTGATTACTGAAATTTGACATGATGATTACTAAAATTTGATTTTCTAAAAATTATAAGATCTTCCAAAAACTAGAATTTGCATTATAACTCCTAGAGATCCAAAACCACTCTCAAACATCTTGAAACTATATACATGAAATATAACTTAAAGTATAAGAAAGTAATTGTTCATATGTAAATGTCAACTTATACTTAAATTTTTATTTCATGTATATTTTCATTGGACAACAAGGAGAAAGAGAAAGAGAAATAAAGAAAGAAAGAAAAATATTTTCAATGCAACACAAAACGTGAGCACACTATAACATGGTCATGTTTTTTGGAAGCCAAACCATAATGCAAGCACATTATAACACACTCAATTTTTGGCTTGGTAATGATCGAGCCTAGGCTTGGTCACTACTAACCCATAACATGAGCACATTTCATTATAACGTGCTCACATTTTCTCTATTTCAGGATGAAAAAGTGGAGTGGCCACTTTTTGGCCCCTCATCTTTTTGCACTCACCCAAGAGTGTCAGCAAGGGTTTTAGAATTGGCAAGACATGCACTTCCTAAGTAGTTGATATCCTCTTGGAGTTTTACCTCTGGAGATGGTTCTTTCTTAGCCACTAGGCTAGGTATAGGTTTTCAATAATTTTTTCTTGTTCTTTTTCTTGCCATTCTAGCATAAGAACACTTTCAAACATTACCTAATCAATTAAATGTTTGAGAAAATTTCTCATAGTGAGCTCCCAGGTCCATGTGTTGAACTCAATAGCTCTGATACCATAGGTCACATACTCAACCTTCATAACTAGAATTACTTAATGAAATAACAAGAAAGTAAATAACCACATGCTAAAAATTGATAGTAAAATTTTGTCTTTCATATTTCATTCGTTATACATGATCAATAATAAAATGAAAACTACAATCATTTGAATTTGAATGCAACAATTACAATAAGGAAATTATGATAATCTTTTCTTTCACATTACATATATGTATTGCATTTAAAGTAGCATGTTTACAAATACACCAATAAGTGTTATGAAATCTTCCATATATGGAATCTTGCATCTACCACACAAGTCTCAGTGAAGTAATTTGCAAGAGGGAGAGCATCACCTGAGTTCTTTTCCTCCCACCACAAATTGGTGATCCCCCCCACACCTTCCATCTAGAAGTGGCCCCACCCTTCATGAAGAGTATAGACAAAGGAACCAACAAAGTTCATGCCATCTGAGTCCTAGTGTTGTGTCCTACATAACTCAATCAACCATACAACTTTATACACTCCTCTAACTAAGTATGACCAATTTGACTAGATTCTATGAAATATGTAACATTGTGAACCGGCTAAATGCAAGCAAAGACTTTTGTATTACTTTGGAATTATTATTTTTAATATAATAGACACTTCCATAGGAAATCTAGTCATGTGTTCACACACCTCTAACTTGACTTGGAAACAACATTAAACCTACGGTTTAACACATATTTGATTCATTTGACTGATCATCTAATTTATCATAAATATTTAAGACCAAACATGTATTCTTATCTCTTGTTGGTAAATGACTAAAGCCATTGAAATATATAGTTCTGACAATGAACATTCATTTTGTGTACTCACAATTTATGGACCTTAGCTATTGCCATGTGATCGTATGTCTTTTTATTTAACTCAAGGGTATTGTAATACTCTCTTATATGTCATAGTACAAAGCATTTAAAATATTTTAAAGGTAAAAGTACATTTTGATAACATCACCCTCCTACCAATGACTCATGATTTTGTAGCTATCATTGAAGGGTCTTGACAACTTGTAATATAGATAAATAAGAGTTTTATTCTCTTCAACAAAATAACTTTATAAGAGTGGGAATATAAGAGTTCAAGGAAATAAGGAAATGGTGGAATATAAGAGTTCAAGGAACTGCTATGTTCAGAGTAGCAAAAAAATTAAGGGAAGTGAAAGGTAATTTAAAAAAATGGAAAAAGGAATCTTTTGGGAACATCTTTAGGATTAATTCTGATCTCCAGATGGACTTGGGAGAAATTCAATTTAAAATACAGAAGGAGGGTTACTTGAATGACACAAAGGAAAAAGAGAATGAGCTCCTTACGAAGATGCATGACATAATTGGAAAGGAGGAGGAGTTTTGGAGACAAAGATCTAGAGCCCTTTGGTTATCAGCAAGAGACAGAAATAACAGGTACTTTCATCTATTGGCCTCAAAACATAGAGTTGTAAACAGAATTTCTCATATAGAAGCGAATGGAACCAGGTATGAGGAGGAGGAGGATATTAGAAAGGAGGCGAGCTCCTTCTTTAAACATCTTCTCTCGGCAAGTGATGAAATAAATCAAAATGAGCAGGATCAGTTAGTTGAAGCTATACCAAGAATTATCAACCAGGAAAACAAATCTTTTTTGACCGCTATCCCCACCAAGGAGGAAGTCAAGTGGGCTGTCTTTTCCTTTGACAGGAGTAAAGCCCCGGGTCTTGATGGTTTCTCTTTATTTTTCTTTCAATGGCTCTGGGAGATTGTTGAATAAGATGTGGTAAATGCTGTGAAAGAATTTTTTGGCTCCAGGAGTCTTCTAAAAGAATTAAATGCCACCTTCTTGGTTCTTATACCCAAGAAACCTGGAGCTAATAATTTTGAGGCTTTTAGGCCTATAAGTCTCTATAATTCCTTATACAAAATCATTTCTAAGGTCTTAACCTCTAGATTTTTAACTTTTTTGCCTTCCTTGATCTCTCCTCAACAGAATGGCTTTGTCCCTGGTAGACAAATTATTGACTCTATTGTTACGGTTCATGAGAATATTCACTCCTTAGTTGAGTCGAAGACTGAAGGCTTTTTATTAAAGCTTGATATTTCAAAAGCCTATGATAGAGTTGACTGGACTTTCTTATTTAAAATTTTAAAGGCTTTTGGTTTTTGTAACAGGGTTATCCAAATGGTGGAACAACTTGTGTCCACGACTTCCATATCAATTATGGTCAACAGATCCCCCACCTCTTTTTTCCAGAGCGCCAGAGGTCTAAGGTAGGGTGATCCTATCTCTCCTATTTTATTTACTATTATGGTTGAAAGCTTAGGCAGGAATCTGAAAAAATTGGTTTACTTTAAATCTCTTCTTGGTCTCAAACCCTCCTCAGGCAATCTAGTGTGCTCCCATCAACAATTCGTTGATGACACTATGCTTATGGGTAAAGCCACAGTGTCTGAAGGAAAAACCATAAAACAGTTGCTTGACAAATACGGGAGAGCTTCAGGATAGCTGATCAATAATCAAAAAAGCTCTCTGTTCTTCTTCAACACACTGGAACATAGACAGGCTAAAATTGCCAGAATTTTGGGATGTAGGGTGGATTCCTTTCCTGCCACCTACCTGGGTTTACCCTTAAGTTTGAAACCTCCCGAGTCTTTTTGGCTCTCGCTGGTTGAAAGATTCAGCAAGAAGCTTGCAGGATGGAAAGGAGCCCTGTTAAGTCAAGCCAGAAAACTTCAGCTCCTCAAAGCCTCTCTCTAGAACCTGCCTATCTATGCCCTGAGCTTATTTAAGATTCCTACTAAATTTGCTTATGCCATTGAAAAAATTCAAAAAAGATTTATGTGGTCGGGTGTTGAGGAAAAAAAAAGACTTCCCTTAATTAGCTGGAATCTGGTGTGTAGATCTAAAAAGGCCAGAGGACTTGGTTTAAGAAGAATCAGAACAGTTAACAAAATCCTCCTTGCTAAACAAATCTGGAGAATCTCTTCTTCTTCTGGGGAGTGGATTGACATTCTGGCTAGCAAATATTTAGAAAACAACTGCTCCTCTATTATCAAAAAGGATCCCCACCTTCTTCCCAGAGGGTCTACATGCTGGAATAATATAATCAATGGAAAAAAGATTGTGGATCATGGCATTAGATGGCAAGTAAGAAATGGTCATCATACTAGATTCTGGGAGGACAGATGGCTTTTTAAGGAGCCCATTATAAAAATCAATTCCTTCAGTGAATGGGCAGAGATCTGTAAGGTTCGGTTTGGCACTTATGTGAAAGATTACAGAGCAAATGGTAATTGGGTGGACTTGTGTAGTGTTAGTCAGGCTTTGGCTCCTATTCAGTCCTCTCTGCTGGCTGTTAGACTTAGTTCTGAGCAGTTGGATGATAATGCGGTTTGGATGGATGAACCCTCTGGTAATTTTTCTATGTCTTCTGCCTTTGCCAGGATTACTTCTTCTCTAGATCATCCTCCCTTCTGGTCTAGAGCTTGGTTCAAACACTTGATACCTAAAATTAATATCTTTTTCTGGATCCTTCTCCAAAACAAGGTGCTCACGATTGATAACCTGTGTAAACGTGGGTTTCAAATTCCTAACAGATGCTTTCTTTGTAAGATGGAGGCCGAATCTGTGCGTCATCTATTTCTTCACTGCTCATTTGCTGCTTCTTTTTGGGAAAAAATCATCAGGTGTTGGCACCTTCCTTGGGTTTTCCCTTCGTCCATTGAAGACTTCTTCACTCAATGGAAAGCTCCGATTAGAAATCCTCTGCTCAGGATTTTTTGGGATTTATCCTTCCCTCATGTTGCTTGGGGCCTCTAGAAAGAACACAACAATAGAATTTATAGAGGTAAAGAAGCCTCTGTGGATATTGTCTTTGATAAAATTGTTAGATTCTTGAAGGAAAATTTCAATGCTTTGGTTCAGAAGGATAGTATATCCATGAAAGTGGAGCATTCGAGCTATGACCTTACTGTTGCGAAGGAGTGGAACATAAGTCTTGAATTTCCTAGAACCTCTATGAAAGCCAAGAAAGAAAGAGAGGGTGTTTGTTGGTCTTTCCCGCCAAACGGTTGGATCAAATCTAACTTTGATGGTGCGGCTAAAGGTAATCCGGGGTCAGTGGGATATGGTGGAGTTATAAGGGATTCCTTTGGCAATTTCATTGGTGCGACGGCCTCTCCTCTTGGTTCCCAAACTAATCATCTGGCAGAGGCTGCTGGAGCTTTTCACATTATAAATTTAGCCCAAAGTCTTAACATTAAGAATCTGTGGCTTGAAGGAGATTCCAAAAACATAATCGACTGCCTCTGTGGCAAGTCTCCCCCCTCGTGGACCATTAAATCATGGGTTGAGGACACCATATTGACTTTGGCTAAATTTGATAAAGTTAAAATATTACATGCTTACAAAGAAGCCAATGCTGTTGCGGATTTTTTCGCTAATGAAGGAGTGAGGAGTAAAGAGGTGCACACCTGGCATAATATTAGTGACCTAAACTCTAATGCTTGCACCCTATTAAATTATGATAAGTCACATGGAAAAGCGACGTGTTATCCCTTTAATGAGGACAGGCTGGATCTTTCACATCACAATCATTAGATGGCATGGGACTGATCCCAACAGCTTAATCTGCAAGAAAGCTCCGCACGCTTTATGGGTTCTTAGATTTGGCGGGGCCAAATTAAGTAAATATTTAGCTTGGGTCTACCCCACTGTGTCGGCTGAAATGGGAGGAGACAGAAAGCGAATTGAGCCGGATAGCTATGATACACACATGAAAAATGCCAAGGCCTGGAATAAGGTTAAAAGAGGTGGGCTACTTCCTTTCCTGGAGAAGCTCCATGGCTCTAACTAGGAGGCCACGAAACTCTTTGTTAAAAACTGGAATAATGGAAATTTGACCCTGTTTGGCAGGAATGTGGAGCTCAGCGAAAATTTAATCGCTGATGTTACGGGCTTATCGACTAAAGGGAAGAAATTCTTCAGGGACAGGGCTTTTTCTGATGAAGCTGTGACCAGATTTCCCAAAAAGGACAAAGAAAGGCAGAATCTTGTTAAAATTGCAAATAGCTACTTTGAGGCAGACACAATAAAGGCCATTTGGAAAAAGGTTCTGCAGGTCATCATGGAGTACATTACGGTGGACGGGTGCTTCACCAGAGTCTATGGGTACCACTTTGCTCTTCTCAATCATTTCTACTACAAGGTTAGGGTCTCTTTCCCCTATTATCTTTTATGTTCCTTGAAGAAAAGCGTGGAGGATAACAAGAAAAATCCTAAAAGATTCCCCATCCTGCACACTGGGTTAATAAGGTCGATTGTTGAACATTTCCAAAAAATGCCCGCCCCTGCTATTCCGAAAACTATTCTGGATTCTGAGAGTGACGACACTGAGCCCAGTGGCTCGGAATATCTGCCTAACTCTAGTCTGGCTAGAAATGTTCTTAGCCTACACGCTGTCCCTTCTGGGAACAAAAACCCTACTCCCCCTTCTAGTAAAGCCCGCGTTGAGCTTGAGCTTGATAGCCCTTCCCTTATGATCAGTTCTTTTGATAAAAAACCCCAGGCCAAAACCCTTGTTTCCTACTCTGAAGATACCTCTGATTCGGAGGAGTCTGACGCTAACAAAACTGAGTTTTGCACTGATCCTCTACCGGATAAACAAGATGACTCCCCTGTTACTCCTAACCCTGAGATAACTTGTCCTAATACCAGTAAGGAGCCCTCTTTGGATGTCCTGAACCTAGCCAAAACCAACTCTAAGTCCCACTTCAAACTTTTGGAATGGACTTTCACCGAGATTAATGAGCTAAAAATAAAAAATTGGGCCCTTCAAAGCAAGATTGAAGAGCTAGGTGCTAAGGTTGCAGAGATTGAAAATAAAGATATGGATAGTGGGGTTCAAGGTCACAACAACAAAAATATAGACTCCAAGGTTGAGAATATAAGGAATACCATCAAAACTGTTACTGAGCAAAACAACCGAATGGCAAGACACAACGCCATAATCATTAATGCAATGACAAAAAAGCTTGATAAAGCCCAAAAGGGGTCTCTGGTGGTGGATCTGGAGGAAACAGAGGACAAAAGCCAGGATACAGATGCGGGCATTTCCAAAAGAACCAGAGCCAATCTGAAGCGCAAGGTCCCCCCTACTTCGAAGATGATCCAAATTTTTAAAAAGGGAGTCAGTGATATGCAGAATTTGGAGGCAGATACAGAGTCTGTCCTCAAGACTCTGAGCTAACAACTGGGGTTTTTGTGTTTACTTTGCTGATCTTTTTGGTCTGACATTTTTGGTCTGTCTCGTGTGGTTGCTGCTGATCTTTTCTCAGGCAGCTGGTCTTTTTGGTTGGGCTTTTGTGTCCTCTCTTTTTTATTGTAAACTTTGTGGTTTCGAGTCCCTGTAAAACCCGTTTTACCCTTTTATCAAAAAAAAAAAACTTTATTATAAATATTTTTGGTTTTTCTATGTTTACTCTTTCAAATTCATTCTAGAAAAAATATCTTATAATGCCAATGAAGGTACAACATGATATCTATTTCTTTTTGCAAGAATAAGCACATATATATACATAATTTGTGTCATTATAAAAGCTATCAGTAATAATCCGGTTACTTACTACCATACTAACCAATTTAAGATTCAAACTTTTTGTACATATTTACAAATGTATCCAAACTAGATTATACATGCTTATATGTATGTATGTATGTATGTATGTATGTATGTATGTATGTATATATGTATAGTGTTAGAGTAATAGGTTGTTTACTTGATTAATTTAATCATATTGATTAATTAATTAAGTCACCTTTACTTTATTTCACTTAATCTAAACTTAGGAATCTTTATTTATGCATTATTAAATTAGTCATGTCGTCTCATTCATTATGATCTTGACACTTGTTACATGCTAATTTAATCCTCTTCCTAGGGTTCTCACCTTTAGGGTTTTTATCTCCTTTCTTAAGGATTATCTCTTTGTAATTATTATCTTCTTGGGTAATACATTTTTGCTTCATGTTTGCAAAGCACCATTCTTGTGTCTCTTGATCTCCTTTGGTGATAGGTTATTTTTTTGAAGGTGTTCATTGGGATCTGTGAGGTTGGATTATCAACTTCTACATAGTATCAAAGCTTTAGATTTGTAGGCTTCTTGTTTCAATTTTTGTGAGATCTTACCTTGAAGTGGTTTTCTAGTGCATCTAGGGTCAAATCAGACTTCTCCATTGAATCCAGAGCTATTGGAATAGTCAAGATTGATCTTTGTTTTGTCAAATTTGGCTTTCGTTTGTCAAATTTATGATGGTTTGAAGAAAAGGCTTTTTGCTAGATCCAAGGGTTCCTAATTTTTCAAAGAATTTTGAGCCCAAATGAACCTCACCATTGCGCTCAGAAGGCCCAAAAACCCCTATTTCCATATATAATTTGTCAATTTTGGAGCAAGTCACCTCGGGGCAAAAAAAAATTACTTGTACGCCCCCTGCATGCATTCCAAGGTAAAAAAATAGTAAAAAATATTTTTTCTGCAAAATAAATATTTGCAGTTTTTAATTGTAAAAAAAAAATAAAAAAAATTGTTTTAAAAAAAAAATTGTTTTTAAAACAAAAATAAAAAAAGAGGTACCTGTGTAGGTACTGCACAGGTACCTACACATTCATGAGGAGAGGTGGGGGTGGCCCACGTGCCCCCCACCAATTATTTTAATTTTATTGTTTTTTTTTAAATAAGTCAAATTTTGCAAAAGTTGTGATGGTCATATGGTCGTCAATTTTAGGCTCGCGGTTTTGCTACGACGGTCGTTTGGCCGTCAAATTTAATGCAACAAATTGTGTTTTTTGCCCTTTGAGAGTTGTTTTCTTCTGGAGGCCATAACTTTTTCCCATGGTGTCAAAATCGGGCAAACGAGATATCGTTAGAAAGAGAACTCAGAGTACTTTCCAGTGGTATAGGTTTTTTTGGAGATTTTTTCTCAGGTCCCTGTTATTTCCAATCAAAGTCAGATCTTCTTTTCTAGAGTTGTCTTTAGTGTTTTCAACACAACTTTTGCATACACTGTCAAAAATGAGCAAACAAGATATCGTCAGAAAGCTTGTTTTGAGCTCTTTGTAGTGTTGTAGGTAGTTTCTAGATTTAATTTTTGGTTTTTTTCTAGAAATCCTTCTTCTTAGCTGTAGTCCTTTTTTGGACTTTATGGGCTCACATTGCATGTATTTATCATCTATAAATGCACAAAATAAAGTGCCTCAACTTTGAATGTGTAGTATTGGGATTCTTGCACATCATTTTGTGCCTTATTGTACTCGTACTATGATATAAAGTGTCATGGGGTTGATGTTTTCCTTTGTTTTTCCTTCATACCTTTCTCATGTGTATATGACTTTTGTTTTCACATTCTTTCTATTCGCTTGTGCTTTCATGTCTGCACCTTCAGATGTTCTTGGTTCCTCTTCATGCACTACATTCTGGCATTCAATTTCAGTGTACCTGTCACACCTCTCCCTTTTCAGCATTATGGGGGGGGGTTTTACTGTTGGTGCTAGTGCTTTCTTGGTTTTGTGTTGGAGTGAGCTATGTATACATTATTTGTTCCTATGTACTAGGCGGATGCAATGGCTGGTTACCCATGCATTTTGGTGAGATGGAGCACTTACCATATGGACACTCTTGCATTCCTTCTCTCAGCATTTCAACAATAATTCTACGACAATGTTTGTAGCTTCTTCATGCTTCAGTGATGTTTTCCATGTTCATCCTTTAATCCTATCTTCTGAGACAAATTCTTCTTGATTGGAAGCTTCTTCGTCTTTCACTCTTGTTTGGAGGCTTCTTAGTCCTTCACTTGTATTTCTCTCTTTTGGAGAGGAGTTTTTCCCATGAAGTTTTCTCCTTTTCTCCTATTGTGAGAGATATTTTACATTTGTACATGGGTACCTCATCTGGCCTTAGTTGTCGGGACCCATCTTTATTTTCATGCATTTTTTCCTTAGTTTCTTAGCTTCTCCCTAAGTTCATCTTAAGGGGGGGTGTTAGAGTAATAGGTTGTTTACTTGATTAATTTAATCATATTAATTAATTAATTAAGTCACCTTTACTTTATTTCACTTAAGCTAAACTTAGGAATCTTTATTTATGCATTATTAAATTAGTCATTTCATCTCATTCATTATGATCTTAATATTTGTCACATGCTAATTTAATACTCTTCATAGGGTTCTCACCTTTAGGGTTTTGATCTCTTTTCTTAAGGATTGATCTCTTTGTAATTATTATCTTCTCGGGTAATACATTTTTGCTTCATGTTTGTAGAGCACCATTCTTGTGTCTCTTGATCTCCTTTGGTGATAGGTTATTTACTTGCAGGTGTTCATTCAGATCTATGAGGTTGGATTGTCAACTTCTACATATAGATGTATATATATGTATATGTATATGTATATATGTATATATGTATGTATGTATATATATGTATATATACACATGTATACATATATATATATATATATAGTATACATATGTATATATATATATATATATATATATATATATAGATATTAAAGTTCATGGAACAAATAAGAATACTTCTTTTCATTGCAACCCAACTAGTAATAAGAATTATGGTATTTAATCATATCTTCTATGTTGTCTTACATAGAAGAAATATAGAATTTTAATGATTTAATTCATAGGTAAATATACTCAACTATGTCATTTTCTCATGCACAAACATATATTTATATGTATAAACATTTTATTTTCTTTCAAAATTTAGAATTCATGTTATATCATAACCAGGATAAATGAGAAGAAGAACAAATAATGGCATGCTTGTAATAAGTAACCCAGCCTCAAAGATTGAATCCCTACGCACAACCACAAATCTCACGTCTCCTTTCACTTGAAACTTATGCCTATGTTCACCAACACTTGCACCTACCTTCACTAATACCTCCTCTTCCTTTATAACAGTCAAACTATATCCCTTTCCATAACAAACTTTTTCTCTATTTATATCACTAAACTTTGCTCTCTCCTTCATATGTTTGTTGTGTATTTTTTAATTTTAAGGCATTAAAAGCTCCTTTCATACCAAGAATAATGCAAGTTTAATAGGCACCAAACCTCCACATGAAGAATAAGGGAGTTAACTATATTCCACTAAGCATTAACATGCCATACAGTGAGCTAACTACCCATTCAACTTGTGGCATTCATAATGTATGGCTATGTTAATAATAATGGTATTACATATCATATGTGTGTGTGTGTGTGTGTGTGTATTTATGTATGTATATTTAATTCCTTTAAATAGTAATCAAATAAAAACCTTAATAAATAATAGGTAAACCATAAGGACGATGATGACACAAAATATTGCCTCTTAGCCAATACTTGAGACTAGGCCAAATACCAAATATGATTTTGATTTATCTTGACGACCTGACCACACAAGCCAAGACACAAGATTAACTTATCGACAACATTGGGAATAACTTACCCGGAATTGATGCAAGACCTACGTGAGTTTGTGATTGACTCAAGATGGCATTTACCCGTTTGTTCACGATGTTTATACACTTCTCTTTGGTGATACTCTCCCTTTCTATCTAGGAGGGAAAAATTGTTCTAGCATTCAACTTAGAAGCCATCATAATGGTTAGTCCGTTAATAGCCATGATATCATAATCATTAATAAAAAAATAATCATCATCACAATTCTATGACCCTTTAATGAAAACATTTTCATTGCATTTGGATTTTATCTAAATATCAATTTAAGTAAAATCATTTGTCTATTTAAACACATATTTAATGTAAAAGTTAAAAGTAACTGCAAGCCAAAATTTGGGGTGTGATAGATCTATTGAAACCAAAAGGTAAGATATAATTAGTTTCCACAAAGAGATGCAAATGCTCAAGATGCAAAATAATATCAAGAAAGCTCACAATAACATGAATCTAACAAAATGGAATAGTGGATACACATATAAAAAAAATATGTGAGACGAAACCAACCAATTAGAAATATAGTTCCAACTACTCAAAAATAGGTAGGTGTTACACTTGTGAAAAAATGTCATCTACTCTTATAATGAATTTCTCGTTACAACTAAGCAAGTTAAACTTAATGTATAAGAAAAATGTCTAGTATTCAACTAACAAAAATAAAAAGCTATACTAGCACATCCAACCACTTTTGATAGACTTATTAATATCCACACATGGTTAAAGATAAATGAAGAGTTTTTCTTTGTTTTGGCAAATAACTACCCAAAATATAGTCCATGTAATAGAAACACTAAAACTATATTGAGAAAGGATCTACTAAAATCAAAATAGCAAGATATAATTAGTTTCCACATAAAGATGCAAGATCATATCAAGAAAGCTTACAATAGTACGAATCTATAAAAAAATAGAGTGGATACATATAGAGAAAATAGGTACATATATAGAAAAGAGGTGAGTCAAAACCAATCAATCACAAAAGTAATTCCAACTACTCAAAAATAGGTAGGTGTAACACTTGCGAAAAATAATATCCACGCTTATAATGACCCCCCACTACAATTAAGCAAGCTAAACTAAATGTACAATATTCAACTACTTTTATAATGACCCACTCACTACAAGTGAGCAAGGTGTATAAATATTCAACTACTCTTATAATGACCCACTCACTACAACTAAGGAAGCTAAAGTAAATGTATAACCAAAAAGTATAATATTCAAGTAACACAAATAAAAACCCATAGTACCATATACAACCACTTTCAATTTATTAATATCAACATAAAGATTAAAAAAAGAAAAAAATATATATTTTGATGAATAACAAAAAAGTTCGAATAAAATATTTGTGTAAATGACTTTTTTTTTTTAATTATTATTAATTTTTTAGATGGAGGGTTTTTGTATCAAACCCAAATTCATTTTAGCACCCAATAAGAGAGCATGAGCCACATGCGAAACCTCTTCAGCTAAGAGCCAAGGACTGAGGGGTATCCTTTCTGCCAAATTTACTTGCGGCACAATGCCGGCCTCGTCTCTTATAACATTGAAGACTTGCACTCGGCAACACTTGATTCCTCTTCGACTCATTCAGAACCATTCAATTTCACTGACAGACAAAAAGACCATTATCTTTTTTAATTAATTTTATAGTTTGCTGTTTTAAACAGATTCACTGTACAGCAATGAAATATTCCGAGATTTGAAGTCCCGATAATGTGGACACAACAATCTTCCGAATGTTTTATTTATTGTGTTGTAATTCTATAATGGAGATGGCAGAGCAATTATTGGTGTTGGAAATGGCCAATAATAGAGATGTTTATCAGGTTGGTCCATAAGTGTACTACCTACCCTTGGGAAGAGCGCTTGTATTTTTTATCAACACCACATGTGATGGTTGTTGACAGAATGCCTATACCTGGAGGAAATGTGGATAACATGTTATAAAAAATATTAAATAATGCATACCAGATGTGGATAAGGACAACAATAATAATTATTATGAAATTGTATCATTAAGTAAAATTTTGTTAATTTACACGGAATACGACAAGAGAGATGACGAGGACGATGTAAGGGGAATTTAAATGGAGGAAAGTGTGAAGTAAATTTGGTGCAAGTAGGGGAACGTGTCCCAATAAAAGTCGGAGGAAGTGGTCCGCCCCGCCGCGTCACCAGTTTCGTATCGTGGGGATAGGTATGATAGCGGAGACCGAGCATTATCCAAGTCCAAAGTTTTGGGCTATAAATGCGGTATGCTGCGCCTTATCCATGCATATGCATCTCATTCTGCATTATTTCCTGTTTATCATACACCATGTGTGGAATCCTAGCTCTGCTTGGTTCTTCCGACGCATCCCATGCCAAGCGTGTTCGAGTCTTGGAACTCTCTCGCAGGTATACACAAATACCTTCGTTTCTGAATGATCATAACATTAACTTTGAGACACTTAAACTGGTTTTTTATGTTGATTTTCACGTAACATTTTTTTCCAATTCCGCTCCCATATATTTTCTCTTTAATTTTAATGTTTTGCATAGTATTTACTCGACTGTAAGTTGGGAGGATCATCACTTTTATTAGCTGCCCACTCAATTCTAATTTTGTATATAACACTCGCTGTTGGGAATTATTTTTTGTTTGCCAAATGTTTGTCCGTTTTGACTTGCCTTTCCGAGTAGTTTGGAAATTTGCCCAAATAAGGGGCCACTTTGAAGGAATCTGCCTCGTTTTCTAGTACCACACAAAAACATCCATTCTGGATAAGACAACGTATCGATACTCCCGTCTTCTGTATAAACGGGACGCGGTAGAACGATGCTTTTGTGAGGTAGCAGGGGCCCAGGACCCAGGACCCAGGAATCAAAGAGGAGTTAGGTAAGAACTAAAGTGTTATGTTTTGTCTGTTGTTTGTGCAGGCTAAGGCATAGAGGCCCCGATTGGAGTGGACTCTACCAGAGTGGAAATTCCTTTGTTGCTCACCAGAGATTGGCTATTATAGACCCTGCATCTGGTGACCAACCTCTGTTCAATGAAGATAAAAGTATAGCAGTGACTGTAAGTCCCCTACCATCTCAGCTAAAACCTTCTAACCTCTGGGATGGAAAAGGAGCCCACTTTTCCAAAGCACTTAGCCTTGAATTTTAACCAAAAAAAATACTGTTTTATTCAAAATCTTTCAGCTGAAACCTCCTGTAAATTCATTCGAAAGCTCTGTGTCTAAACCCATAATGACATGACTGGTTGTTTAAGCTGAGTCAAGCCATAATAGATTTCTACTTTGCAACTGTAGGTGAACGGAGAAATCTATAATCACGAAGAACTGAGGCGTGGACTGAAATCTCACAAGTTTCGAACTGGTAGTGACTGTGAGGTGATCGCACATCTGTACGAGGAGCATGGCGAGGAGTTCATCAACATGTTGGATGGAATGTTCTCCATCGTTCTGCTCGACACGCGCGATGGCAGCTTCCTTGCCGCTCGAGATGCGATTGGAATTACTTCTCTGTATATCGGATGGGGACTTGATGGTAGTCACCACTCCACTCTGTTTTTCTTTGCATAATTGTGTAGGAAGCATGGCCTTACTGTTATTTTTCTTATGGTTGATTGCAGGATCTGTCTGGTTTGCATCAGAAATGAAAGCTTTGAACGATGAGTGTGAACGTTTCGAGGCATTTCCTCCCGGGCATATATACTCCAGCAAACAAGGTATACTGTGGATTTGGTGTACGAGTGATATACTGACATTTAACCTTAATTAGTTTTTCATTTCCATACTCCCTGAAAACATCTCTCCTTTTCTTGATTATATCCTCCATAACATCATTTTGGCTATTCAACGATTATCAGGTTCAAATTTTTTCAGCTGAGAGTTAGGACTGAGGGGTCTCCATTCCGTTAAATTTGTCCTAAATGAATCCAGTCTCATCTCTTATGATGTCAGAGTCAGATTCTTGCGACTCATTCGGAATCATTCAAGTTCACCAACAGATCCAGAGTCCCCATTCCGTTTTGTCAGAGTCTTGCTCGTTCAAAATCATTCTACTTCACTAACAGATCAAGAGCCTCCATTGAATTAAATTTGTCCTAAATGAATCTGCCTCATCTTTTATGATATCAGAACCTTAGAACTCATTAATAATCATTCAACTTCACCAACAGACCAAAAGTCCATTCATTAATTAAAGCTTTTAATTTATATATAATTTTTTTCATGGAAAAACAATATTTATACACAATTTTGTCGCATTCTTCTAAAGATTGGCATTTGCCCATGAAGCAGGAAAGAGATACAGTGCAAGGAGAAATTGATTGTAGCAATCGTATCTAAACTCTGATTTGTGTTTATTGTCATTTGATGATTCATGCAGGAGGTTTACACAGATGGTACAACCCACTATGGTTTTCAGAAAATATACCATCCACTCCATATGATCCTTTGGTTCTAAGAAGAGCATTTGAAACTGTATGAACCATGCTTATGCTCTGTAAATTCAAAACTAAATTGGGAACGATAATTTTGAATGAAACTAAGATAGTTGTGTCTGAATGATTGGGGATACAGGCAGTCATAAAAAGACTGATGACAGATGTTCCATTCGGAGTACTTCTCTCGGGGGGGTTGGACTCCTCATTAGTCGCTGCAGTTGCTGCTCGCCATTTGGCCGGTACTAATGCTGCCAAACTTTGGGGAGCACAACTTCACTCTTTCTGTGTTGGATTAGAGGTCAGTCTCTTTCCTCCCATTTAATATTTCTTTGAATTTCCTCTATTCTGGATTGAGACGCATCCTTAACATTCATTCTACAAATGGTCTTTTCCCCTTCACATACAAGCAGGGGTCACCAGATTTGGAGGCTGCAAGAGAGGTTGCAAATTACCTTGGTACTCTTCATCATGAATTTCACTTTACCGTGCAGGTATGTGTTTCACTCATGTCTTTCCCCAAACTACTTGAAGGTAAGGGGATGAGGATCCATCTCTGAGGCAAAGTTTCATAATGTTTTTGGTGTACCCTGCAATGACAGGATGGCATAGATGCACTTGAGGATGTTATCTATCATGTGGAAACATATGACGTGACAACTATAAGAGCAAGCACACCGATGTTCTTAATGTCACGTAAGATCAAGTCTCTGGGAGTGAAGATGGTTCTTTCTGGCGAAGGTTCAGACGAAATATTTGGAGGTTATTTGTATTTCCACAAGGCTCCTAACAAGCGCGAATTCCATGAGGAAACTTGTCGTAAGGTAAGAACGTCCTAATTGCACAAACCCTCTAAACTTATCTACGTTTCCTGGAAGCCAAAACTGATTGATTCCTACCTGAAAATAGTGGTTAATTTCTTGCCCATTTGGGAATGCAGATAAAAGCTCTGCATATGTATGACTGCTTGAGGGCTAATAAATCCACATCTGCATGGGGTTTGGAGGCTCGTGTACCATTTCTAGATAAGGAATTTATCAATGTTGCAATGGACATTGATCCCGACTGGAAAATGGTAAAATGTCTGCCATTACTTGCCCCTATAAATATATTGTTCGCAGAGCAAAATTTGTTAGTAGAGTTGAATAGTCATAGAAAATTTCAGTGCATAAGTAGCTGATTATATTAAGAATTGTGTTAACAGGTGCGCCCTGACGAAGGGAGGATTGAAAAGTGGATTTTACGAAAGGCATTTGATGATAAGGAAAATCCCTATCTTCCACAGGTTTGACTTCTATCCGTGTGTCTGATTCTCTGGTTACATACCCAATTCATGTTGGACTCCTTAATACATTCCAAGATCTCGCTAATGTCAATTATAACACAATTCTGGCGGTGATATTGCAGCATATCCTCTACAGACAAAAGGAGCAGTTCAGTGATGGGGTTGGTTACAGTTGGATTGATGGTCTGAAAGCACACGCGGCAGAGCATGTACGTGCCCCTTTCTCCCCTCCCCTGCTTTTCCCTCTCATAGACAACTCCTTGGATTCTGCTTCAATTCTTTTCTGAGCAGCTTTTTAGCTTATTTGACATTCCCCAGTCTTCTCCATGCTATTTGATCTGGAGGTTCCAACAAAGTATGTTTTTTTCTTTTCAATTTTCAGGTGACAGATATGATGCTGGTGAACGCCAAGTATGTGTTTCCCCACAACACACCCTGCACGAAGGAAGCTTTCTACTACAGGATGATATTTGAAAGATTTTTTCCACAGGTAACTTCTGAAGTTCTCTTATTGTGCAAAACATCTGAGTACAGTTGGTCTTGATCGAATGAATAATGGAAGAAAGCTTTGTGGTGATGGTATGTGCAGAATGCGGCGAGGTTGACAGTGCCGGGGGGCCCCAGTGTGGCGTGTAGCACAGCAAAAGCGGTGGAGTGGGACGCTGCTTGGTCGAATCATCTTGACCCGTCCGGCAGAGCTGCTTTAGGTGTTCACGCCTCTGCCTACGCAGACAAAGACAAAGTTCCCTCACCCTCACACTCAAACCTACCCACTCGAACTGTTACGGCCGGTCATGGGACTTCATTGGATAAAACCCCGGGCCCTCTCATGGGAGACCCGCTACCTCCCAGGGAAGTTGCCATTCAGGGCTAAAACTTGTAATCAATGTAAAGCACTACTACACATGCCCACATGATGGGAGTAGGACTTGTTTGGTTTTACTATAATGTTTGAAAATTAGTTGGGTCTATTATAGGTTATGGGGTACTCTTTATAAGCTCTTGGTTGTTGGATTAAACTCTACATAAAAAAAAATTGTTTGAAAATTAACTGAGTTATATGTTGATAATTTAATTATGTTATATATTTAAATATTAAATGTTTAATTATGTGTAAATATTTATTAGTGTATGTTCATAGTTTATTTGATTATTTTTTATTTGTAATACATAATATTAAGATGTAGATTCAATAGTTATTTTCATTTGTAATAAGTAAATATTTTTGAAGTGACAGTTAAATTAAAACTAATACATCATTGAGTAGTTGGAGATTTCCATCTCTATTATGTTTATAAATGGTATCTAAAATAAAATTATTAAATAAATATATAATTTGGTTAAATTTTGCATAAGCACGTGTTCAACAAAGTTTGATATTAAAATATGATAATTTAAAATCAATAAGTTGTGTTCTCTAATCAATATATATTCATTTTTCTCATAAATTATATTCACCGACATTTTTATTTTCTACATCTTTATATACCATTTATCTAGAAAAGAGTTATGTACTCTCCACATGTTGTATCACCATCAATATGTTTGATTTTCTAATATTTTTTATATGATTCTAATTTACTAAAATTCATTTTTGTCCAAAACCACTGACACATATACAATTAGGGATGGTCTTCCCCTACTTATTGTAGGTACTTTTTTTTGTTTATATATCTCAATCACTATCAGTTAATTGTCATCCCATTTCAACCACACATATATTTATAAGGTTGTCAATAAAGTCAACAATGAAGAGTAGAAAAAATCTCACGATATAAGTGTTATGTCAATCACAATTCACAAAATTGATTTCTTTCAATTGTTTGATTAAGAAATTTACATGTAAAAATTAGAAAAATAAATAACCACATTAGTAAAAAAATGTTTAATTTTAACTGGTTGGAAGGTACAATGTTTAACAATTGATTAAAACCTTTGCAAATATATATTGTTATAATACCCTACCATGGTAGACCCAACTAAAAAGGTGTGATTAGCATGCTTACATATTATATATTTCAAGTAATTTAATTCATACATAATTTTTCTTTGCCCACTAATGAAATTATTGCTTAACACTTAACATTTACACTTTTTTCCCTAATGTTCATCCTAGTTTTACTTGTAAATATGTTTGAATGATTATAAAATTATAAACGATTTTTTTTTTATGTAATTTTTAATATAGGTTAATTAAACATATAAGAATTCATCAACTTGGATTAATTATTTTGAACCGTGTGAGTGGGTATTTAAACAATTAAATGTTTAGCTGGAAAAATAAATGCAAAAGGATGAAGGCACTTAGCTCTAAGATGATGGAGAAAAAATGACTCTATTGTTGCACTAAATTCCACCTATCTTGAGTCTAAAAATTATAGTTTGTACAATTATTTTCTAGATTTTAGGAAGACTATAATAAATTGTGAACCTAATAGATGATTTTGCATTATCAAAGAAAGAAACCATGAAGTTACAAGATTGATGATAAGATTTGTGTTCCTTGGGGTGGCTCCTAAAGAACTTGTTCCAAATATGGATTATGTGCATTTCTTCTATGTTGTCTAAACTTGAGCAATTATACTCTAAAGTCACTAGATCTGGATCTTGTGTTGATTCTCCTTGACTTTAGTTTGGTAGCCCTCCCTCTAGCACCACTTATATTGATGTGTCTTTTGATCACAATCAACTCAAATAAAATTTACAAAAAAATTAACCTCTTTTGAAAGAAAATCAAATCTAGAATAGAAATGATGTTCCCAAGGCTTCAAATGTCAAGGATTGACAGATAGGGCAACTTAGAGATTCGTTGTGGAGATTGTTTTACAAGGGGCCTTTATGGTGTTGGATTCTGAGAGTAGGATTGAATTGTGTAGGTTTCAAATAAAGTTTGAAAAAACATATCCTTTGGTAAACATGATTTGAGTGAGAAATTTAGAACAAAAGCAATCTTAACACCAAGTTTGAACATTGTGATAAATTTTCATATAAAAATATAAAGAAAAGAAAAGGAAAAGAAGTAAGGGAAAATAATTTTTGAGTCTAAATGTCCAATTAGGTGACATGTCCAAGATGTAGATCTGATAAATATATTTATTTTTGAATATGTAAATATTTTAAAGTGACAAATAAATTAAAATAAATACATCATTGAGTAGTTGGATATTTCCATCTCTATTATATTTATAAATAAAATTTATTTATTTTTTATTAAATAAAAATATAATTTGCTTAAACCTTGCATAAATATGTGTATATGTTCAAATTTTGATATTGAAGTATGATAATTTAAAATCAAAAAGTTGTTTTCTAATCAATATAAATTCTAATGATTTCAAGTTTCCACAATCCATATTGCTAATTCAAATGATCATTTTTGGATTTGATTGTGTTTAAGAACCCTCCTGTTCTAACCGATGTTGGAAGCTATGCTAATGAAGCTAAATATTTTATGTTTTGAATGTTTTCTTGTTTTTTTCATAGTTTTTGAATGATATTTGATTTTTTTGTATTTTCTTGGAAACAAGGCTAGGAAGAATAAAACTAAAAAATAAACTAAACAACTAGAAATGCAAATGCTGCAAATGACACTATGTTATTAATAGATTTCCTTTATAGGCTTATTACATAAAAAGGCATACCCAGAAACTGAAGATAATATTTATATTGAAATCTGGAAATATTGGCAGCAAAATATAGGACTGATTTTTTATTGATCGGCTGCTGATAGTGATTCCTCCACCTTAAAAATTGTCCAAAATGTCTTTATTAAAATAGACGCCAATCATAAAGAAGGAATGGCCTTAAAAGGCAAGGCGATTTGGCCCAGAGGAAACACGCCAAGCCTTGATGTTAGTATGACTAGAAAATATCAAACTATATGGACTTTGGAATGTGTGCCAAATGAATATTAATTGCAAATGATCCTCCTCACACAAAGCTGATTCAAAACCCTTGATGTAACTTCTCAAATAAGCTCTATTTTGACCTCTATTTGAAGCCAAATCTCGAGGCAAACCTTTAGGAGATATTTCACACCCTCGGATTGCAAAAACAATGAAGAAGGCATGTTCTCTAATGCTGACCTAAAAGTTGTAAATGGCAGAAACCCTTGGTCTCTCTCCACAAACAATAAAGAACTCCAAAAGGACAAATAATAAATTGCTCAAAGGTGAGGTTGATCTTCTCTTTGGCTTCTTATATACTTTCAATAAGATGGTTGATCCCTCATTGGCTTTTTAATCATTTTAAAACAATATTAAATATGCACTTTAATCTTTATTAAATATCACCTCAAAGTTGGCGCCCAATTAATTAATCATTAATGACCCCCTTGTTATGTTTCATGGCCCCCATTAGACATAAAGTGCAATTATAACTTTATAATATGATCTTATAATATTAATTATTATTAAAGTCACCTTTAATAATAATTAAATGATATAACTTGCTCAATACACCTTAAATTTCACCATGACAGTTGAACTCTAGGATCAACACTGCAATCACATCATGTCCAGGTGCCTTGCTATAAATAGTAACACTAGACTCCCACTAGCTAAATGACTTACTATTTTATAAATAGTAAGTATGCAAACTGAGTCCCAAAAACTCTGTAAAAGGCTAAGCCTGAACCCAACAAAGTTTTGGAGAAGAATAATGTCATCAAATGATCAAGTGTCTACCTCAAAAGACCCTCTATCCAAAATCATTAGCCTACAAGGGTCAAAATAATAGGCTAATCCACCAAAAAATGATAATGGCCTAAAAGGGGACATTACATTGTGTATGAGATTTTTGCATCAACATTTCAAATCACACTATGTGATCCATCATCAAGATATAATAGAGCTAGAGGAGAAGAAATGATTACTATATTTTTTATTTTCTACATCTTTTATATAATATTTATCTAGAAAAAAGTTATGATTATCTCACTCATTTTATCTCCATAAATATGCTTGACTTTCTAATGTTTTATATATGATATTAGTTTAGTTATTCTTGTCCAACCACTAATACATGTATAAATAGGGATGGTTTTCCCCTACTTATTGTAGGTAGTTCTTTTGTTTATATATCTCAATCACTATCAATTAATTGTCATCTCATCTCAAAAACACATATATTTATAGAGTTGCCAATAAAGTTGATAATAGAGAATAGACAAAATCTCACAATATAAGTGTTATGTCAATCACAATTCACATACTTGATTTCTTTCAATTGTTTGATTATGAAATTTACAAGTTAAAATTAGAAAAATAAATAATCACATTAGTAGAAAATGCTTAATTTTTACTGGTTGGAAGGTACAATGATTAGTAACTAATTAAAACCTTTGCAAATATTGTTTTTTATAATAACCTGCCATGGTAGACCCAACTAAAAATACTTAATTGGAATGCTTACATATATATATTTCTAGTAGCTTAATTCATACATAATTTTGTATGGCCCACTAATGAAAGTAATTCTTAACACTTAGCATTCACACATTTTCCCCTAATGTTTATCCTAGTTTTACTTGTAAATATGTTTGAATGATTATAAAATTATAATCGAAAATAACTTTTCTATAATGTTTAATATAGGCTAATTAAACATATAAGAATTATTATGATAGGTAGATAGATAAAACAATAGATATTGACCAACATGATGGCAAAAAACAAAGAAGATGAACTCTTTCTCTGCAACTTTTCCACTCCTTGATTTTTTGAATTTATGCTTGATTTTATGTTGGTTCTTTGGATCTAATTTGATTGATTGATGGGTTGGTTTGGCGAGGGGCCAGTAAGGCCCCCCCCTTCCAAGAATGTTGTTCCCAAGTCTGGTACTATGCTGGAGTTTGCTACTTCCAAAAATGTTGTTCCCCATTGTGGTACTTTTTTTGGCACTATTGTCCCTTCTTCTACAAAATTACACTAGTAGAAAAACAACAATAAATGACTAAAAAAACTACTAAAAATTACATATTGAAGGAGCACAAAGAATACTGAAAGCTAAAACACTTGTTATAAGGGAGATGCACATCAAAAAATGCTCAAAACATGGAGCTCAATATTGCCAATTGTAAAAAGAGTTAAATTACAAAGAAAAGATTACAACCTTATATAGGTAAAAAACCTAAAAAAAAGAAACCCTAGGCTTGCACATAATAATTAATAAAATAATTAATTATTATGCACCTAAAGTTAGCTTAAGTGAAAAAGAGATAAAAGGTAACTTAATTAATTAACCAAATATTGTTTAATTAATCAAGTAAAACCAATTACTCTAACACCCCCCCTTAAGCTAGACTTAGGGAGAAGCTAAAACCTAGAAGAAGCTACTGAAAGCAAAGAACACTGGGTCCCGGCAACAAGGCCAGATTAGGTACCCAAGTACAAGGAAATCTCTATGAAATGGAGAAAAAGGAGAAAACCCAATGGGAAAAACTCCTCTCCAAAAAGAGATAGAAGAACATGCTTAAAGAAACATGAAGGAAGGAAGGCCTCATGAAGACCCCCCAAGGACAACTTCCTTTACCCCAAGCATAGAGAACAACTGAAGATAGCGCGGCGAGGCAAAAGGCTTCGTGAAGATGTCAGCAACCTGCTCGGCAGTGGGAATATACTCCAAGATGAGAGAACCATCATGAATCAACTGTCTGATGAAATGCATATGAAGCTCAATGTGCTTTGTCCGCTGATGCTCCACCGGGTTGCGAGAAATGTGTATAGCACTCTGATTGTCACACCAAAGAATAATGGGACTATCAGGAGGAAAACCAAACTCAGTCATCAACTGTCGAAGCCATAAGATCTCCTGACTAGCGAGCACAACAACTCGGTACTCAGCCTCTGTAGATTTTAATGCATGAGCAGTCTACTTCTTGCAAGACCATGTTATAGGACTAGAGCCAAGACAGAAAACAAAGCTAGAAGTAGACTTTCGATCATTGACATCACCAGCCCAATCTAAGTCAGTGTAGCCAACAATGTGAGGATCCCCTGATGTGTAGTGAATGCCATAAGAAAGGGTGCCCTGAATGTACCTCAAAATATGTTTGGCAGCTTGCTAGTGACTCTCATGAGGATCATGGGAGAATCGAGAGACAAGGCCAACCGCAAAGGAAAGATCAGAACGAGTGTGAGTTAGGTACAACAAACTGCCAACCAACTGCCTGTAAAGTGTAGAATCTACGGAAGGAGTGGGGCAAGTAGGAGTCAAAACAACCCCTGACTGAAAAGGTGTGGGGGCAGGCTTGCAATCAAGCATGCCAAAGCGCTGAAGCATATCAAGAGCATACTTCTGCTGGTAAATGGAGATCCCATCAGAAGACTGAATCACTTGAAGACCAAGAAAATAGTGCAGAAGACCGAGATCTGTCATCTCAAACTGCTCCATCAAAGCTCGCTGAGCATGCTGAATCATAGAGGATGAGCTACCTGCGATGAGGAGATCATCAACATATAGCACAAGAATCAAGATCTCACCCTCAAGATTCTGAATATAGACTATAGGATCAGAATGACAACATGTGAAACCAGTGGAGAGCAAAAAAGAGTCCATCTTCTCATACCAAGCCCGAGGGGCATGTTTGAGACCATATAATGAACGCCGAAGTCTGCAAACCAAAGAAGCATCCTGAAAAAATCCCTGAGGCTGCTCCATATAGATCTCCTCTTGTAGGTCACCATGCAAGAAAGCACTCTTCACATCCATCTGATAAATGGACCAGACCCTAGAAGCTACAAGTGATAGTACAAAGTGAATAGAATTCATCTTGGCGACAGGGGAAAATGTCTCAGAGTAATCAATACCCTCAACCTGTGAGAAACCCTTTGCAACAAGACGTGCTTTGTACTTATCAATAGAACCATCAGCAGCATACTTGGTGCGATACAACCATCTGCACCGAACCATCTTTCTGCCCTTAGGAAGAGGACAGAGATCCCAAGTACTATTCCTCATCAAAGAAGAATACTCCTCCTCCATAGCACTATCCCACTCAGGGTGACCTGTCACCTCAGAAAACTTCTGAGGATCCTCTGAAAGAGCATGACTCAAAAGACTAGAACCCGCAATATGAGAATGGGTGCGACGAGTGTCTGAAGGATCACTTGCCATAGATCCTGTTGCCTCAACAGTAAAGCGAGCCCATTTGGGCATTTGAGGTGGAGCAAGTGGAGGTGGAGATGGGGGATCATCAGCATCCTCATCAGAATCATCCTCAACATAATCCTGAAGAGCTGCAATGTGAGGAGTAGGTAGTGAAGTAGAAATTGGAGACAGGGTATCCACTGTGGGAAGGCGCTCATCAAACTGGACATCCCGTCAAAACAAGACCTCTCTGGAATCAGGATCAAACAGCCTGTACGCCTTAACATTATCACAGTAGCTGAAAAAAATGAGGGGTTGACTCTTTCGCTCCATGGCTCTCCTCTAAGCATCAGGAATAAAGGCCCATGCCTCACTACCAAATACTCGAAATGATGAAACATCAGGCTTGTCATGAGACCAAGCCTCCTCAGGAGTCATATGTCGAATCGCCTTGTGAGGCATCCAATTTTGAATATAATTGGCACAATTAACTGCCTCAGCCCAAAAGGATGGATCCATGGACCTAGACTAAATCATACAATTCGCCATCTCCCATAAAGTCTTGTTCTTTCTCTCAGCGACACCATTCTACTGAGGGGTGTAGGGAACAGTAAACTGATGCTGTAAACCATGCTCAGTACAAAAATCTCTGAAAGCCTGATTCACATACTCCCCCCCATTATCTGAACGTATCCGCGAATAGAAAGGCCAGACTGCTTCTCTACAAATGTCTTGAAGATTCAAAAGGAATCAAAGACATCAGACTTGTACTTAAGAAAGTACACCCATGTGCGTCTAGAGAAGTCATCAATGAATGTGAGTACATACTTGGCCCCAGAAAAAGGAGTGGGAAATGACATGAGGTCACTATGAATCAACTCCAAGGGTGCCAAAGGACAAGTGGCACTTCCCTTCGGAAAGGGATCCCTATGATGCTTGCCAAGCACACAACCATGACAAACACCGTTTGTACATGAAATCTGTGGAAGACCAAGAACAAGTGCCTATGTACTCATCTGCTGAAGATATATGTAATTGACATGGCCCAAAAGCTCATGCCAAAGCTTACTCACTGAATCTGCATGTGCAATAAGAGAGGAACCTGTACCCTCAGAAGGCTCAAATCCATCAAATATGTAAAGATGAGATGCAGTATCAACATACCCAGTAGCCACAACCGAATGAGAGTCATGTAGGTCCCGAATAACCACATGATGTGGTGAGAACTCAATTGTCTTACTAGAGCCAGAATGGAAAATCTGATAAATGGACAAAAGGTTCGTCGAGATGTCAGGAACAACTAGAACATCCTGTAGAGTACCCCCATCCAAAGAGACAGAACCTGAACCCAAGACTGAAAGTTGTGTAGAGTCACCCACTACAATCTGTGAAGTACCACAAGATGCAAGAGAAGTGACCAACTACTGAGTGTGAGTCATATGGTGAGAAGCACCAGAATCTAGAATCCAAGTGGACCCATAGGTCGATGCGCGAGCAGTGAGGGCATGACCTTTCCCTATGGAAGGAGAAGATGACTGAGGTGAGGAGATGTGATGCTGCTGCAGGGCTTCCTCTAAAGCCTCTAATCGTTTCCAACACCTGGAAACTGGATGTCCTTCCTTGCCACAGAAGGTGCAGGTGTCTCCTAATTTCTTCTTAGTCTTGGAGGAAGACTCGCCAGACTTCGAAGATTTCCCCTGTTTCAGATTAAGTGGTGGTTTGGAATCAGACTTAGGAGGTGGTTTGGAGGAATGCTCACTACTGGCAGGTTTGGAGGAATGCTCACTACCGGTAGAATCTTTCTTGGACTTCAGTTTCTACTTCTGTTTCTCCTTAGATGACTGAGCAACGAATGCTTTGTTCTTTGATCCTGAGAGCATATCAATTTGAGAAAGGTGTGACTACTCACGAGACAAATGCTCACAAAACACATCAAAGGTAGGCATGGTAAAACGAGTACCCAGACCATCCATGGTGGAATAGAATGAAGAAGCAAATATCTTAAATGGACCACGAAGCTTCGAAAGGATCAAGTAAATACACTCGGTGTCTGACTTATTCTTGCCACAACCCTGTAAATTAGTGCGGATTGTTTTGAACTTGGTCAAAAAATCCTCAATAGTGGAAAATGATTTAGGTAACAGTGAAGTGAGCTCTGCCTCAATCTGTAATGCTCGGAACTCATTAATGGTCCCAAAAAGTGTCTCAAACTTCAACCAAATGGCGCGAGGAGTGAGCAAAGCATCAAGGTGAAATAGAAGGTTATCTGAAATGTGCAGAGATAACAAACCCATAGCTTCATCCATCTTGTTCTTGTGCTAAAGAATCTCAAAAAGACGCTGCAACTGAGGTTGTACCTCATCTAGACAAGACCACAACCCTCGTGACCTAAGAAGCCTCGTCATGCGAGACTTCCAGGTGTGATAATTGTGTGATGTGAGTAACTCAACTGAGGAGTCTTCCATGAAACCCTGCACCTGTACCTGTAACTGTACCTATACCTGTACCTGTACCTATAACTATACCTATACCTGTAACTGTACCTATAACTGTACCTGCTGGTGTTTTTTATTATTATGTGGTCTTTCAGAATAGACAGAAGATGCAGAAGGGTTTGATTGTTTTGATATTTTTTGGTGTTCTAGATTTTTGATATATATGACAGAAAGCGAGAAAAAACACCCCCCCACAAAAGAGAAACCCAAACCCTAGTACAAACTGAGAAAGAGGAAGCAATGCATAAGCAAAAAAGCTTCAAAAAAAATTCTCGTGTACCTGAATAAGATTCTGAGAAAAAAGATCACATAGCTAAATAGAGCAGGCTGAGAGCTTTCCAACGCCTATTTGTTTTTGAAAAACGGAGTCCGTTTGCACCTTTTATGGCCCCGGAAGTGCAGAAAGAAGATCCCTCTTTGACTAGAAAAAAATATAGTCATGCAGAAAATATGGAAAAAAATACCAGCACCATGATGTCCGGCACAGAATTATCTTTCCAACGGTATCTCATTTGAAAAAAATGGAGACTGTATGCCCATTTTGTACCTGATTTCGTGAAGCCTCCTGAAAAAGCACAAATCGGCCTCCTTGGAACCCTAGGGGCTAAAGAAAATAAGCCCCTGGTTTGCTGAGCGACCAGGGGGCTGGCGGCAGGTGGAGGGCCGAAGCCCTTGGTCACCAATGTGACCAGCGCGCTAGGAGCCCGGGCTGGCAGTGAGCTCGGCGAGCTCGGCAAGCTCGGCGAGGGCGGCAAGCTCGGCGAGGGCGGCAAGCTCGGCGAGGGTGGCGGCCGGAGCTCGGGCGAGCCAAGAGCACAGCGAGCAGGGGCGGGAGCTGGACAGAGAAGGCTCATTGGGGGCAGCACCAGGAAGAGGAGAAAGAGCTCGGCGTGGCGGAGGAAAAAGAAACCAAAGGCGGCCGGGAGAAACCAAAGGTGACGGTGAGCTCGGCAGCGGTAGCGGAAAAACCAGGGACGCGGCGGTGACGGTGACGGCCGGAAAAAAAACAAGGGCGCGTTGGCGACGATAATGGCCAAAAAAAATAGGGGCTCGGTGGTGACGGTGACGGCCGGAACCAGGGGTACGATGGCCGAGAAGAGTACTACCGCCTGCAGTACTTGTAGGTCCGGCGGTACCTTGTACCGTGGGTGCAAACCTAGAAAAAAAATTATTATTTTTTTTTTTGCAAAATTTTAAGAACTCTTGGAAATTCGCCTGGTTTTTTTTAAACCCAGTTTCTAATGCAAAACTCAAAACACAAGAACCGGGAGCTTCAGATTGGCTCTGATACCATGAAGGAGCACAAAGAATACTGAAAGCTAAAACCCCTGTTACAAGGGAGATGCACAACAAAAAATGCTCAAAACATGGAGCTCAATATTGCCAATTGTAAAAAGAGTTAAATTACAAAGAAAAGATTACAACCTTATATAGGTAAAAAACCTAAAAAAAAGAAACCCTAGGCTTGCACATAATAATTAATAAAATAATTAACTATTATGCACCTAAAGTTAGCTTAAGTGAAAAAGAGATAAAAGGTAACTTAATTAATTAACCAGATATTGTTTAATTAATCAAGTAAAACCAATTACTCTAACACATATATGTGACTAAGCTTGGTCATGTGACCATTAGTAGTTTATTGGCAGTCATTTATAACGCGGCCAAATTCATGACTAAACCATTTTTAGTCATTTATTGGTTGTTTTGATTGATCAATTTGGTAGTATATTTAGTCGTTAATTTAGTCATTGATTTTTGTTAACTGGACATTTATTTAGTCATGGTAGTCATTTATTTAGTCATGGTAGTTATTTATTTAGTCATTGTAATCATTAATTTCCATCACTTATTCATGGTAGTCATTTATTTAGTCATGGTAGTCATTTATTTAGTCATTGTAGTCATTTTATTTAGTCATGGTAATCATTTATTTAGTCACAGTTTAATCATTTATTTAGTGATGGTTTAGTCATTTATTTAATGATGGTAGTCATTTATGAATTAATGCTTTCAAGTCTCTATTCCTACATTTAAAAGGAAGTTGGATGGCCAGTTCTACTTGTATGGTAGAGTAAGGCACTGGTTTTGCATTTTCTCCTTGCTCTGTATTTGTTCATAAAAGAAATGCTTTTGTAGCTTCCAATTCTGTTTCACAAGAAAATAGCATGGTTACATTAGGGAAACTAATGAAATTAAGATGAAAATGGTTAAATCTGCAATGACCATTAAGATTTTAATCTCATGTGGAATTTTAATCTTACTTCCAACCATTGAGATTTTGAAAGAGAAATCTGATGAATGGTTGATTTGTTGAAGTGGTTGTAAATCGAACTTTTCCCTGTAACAAAATCACTAGAGGGTCTTAAGCATTGTTGCTTCACACTGCAATTATTTTTACATAAATTAACTCATTTAATTTGCTACTTACACATTAGATACAAGGAAATATAAAACTCAAAAATCTACAAAATCATCATCCCTAAAACACAACCAATAATATTTGTGAAATTGATTTTATAAACATATTTACATGAAGAATACAAGTCTGCATAAAAATACTTTTGTAGCAAAATAATATCGTTCAAATCTATAGATGTAAATTTAGATTTAGAAGAAAAAAAGATTAATTAATTAAATTGTGATTGTTTTTAGATCTAAAAAAAAAAACTTACCCTCTGCAAACTTTAAAATGGGCATAGGGATATGCACAGGTCCTTGTAAAACTATTGCTACCTGAAAACTTAAATCTATGTTTCAAAATATTTAAGTTTCAAAAATAATAATAATAAGCAGGTTTATTTGGTGATTGCAAAGGACAAGTTTATGTAAAAACAAAAAAATAAATCACAAGAAATATATTCTTATATCTATACAAATTCAATGCATAGGGAGACCTCCTCCTAACGACGAAATATCCCTCCCTGTTGTATAAATTGTGGAAATTGCAATAAAATATAAGTTAGAATACAAAATATTAAATATAAGTATGATTATATTTACTATTATTATTACTATTTTTTTATTGTATTATTATATATTATAATAGTAGTAATACAACCTATATATTTTTATATTTAAATATAATAGTAAATAATAGTAAATATAATAGTAATAATAATAGTAAATAATATAATAGTAATAATAGTAGTAAATATAACAATAAATAATAGTAGTAAATAATAGTAATAATAATAGTAAATAATAGTAAATATAATAGCAATGACGAAGGATCCCAACGGCATAGTAGGGTGCAAAATAATCTATATTAAAAAATTAAAAATTAAAAAAATAATCTATATTAAATTAAAAAATAATCTATTGTGTATGTGATGTAGCTCGACGGTATAACGTGGTGCAAAATAATCTATATTAAAAAATTAAAAATTAAAAAAATAATCTATATTAAATTAAAAAAATAATCTACCACTAGCCTGCAACGTGATGAAGCCCCAAGGTATAGCGGGGTGCAAAATAATCTATATTAAAAAATTAAAAATTAAAAAAATAATCTATATTAAATTAAAAAATAATCTACCATGTATGTGATGGAGCCCCGCGGTATAATGAGGTGCAAAATAATCTATATTAAAAAATTAAAAATTAAAAAAAAACCTATATTAAATTAAAAAAATTAACCTACTGCGAGCCTACAATGTACATGATGGAGCCCCACGATATATTGGGGTGCAAAATAATCTATATTAAACAATAAAAATTTAAAAAATAATCTATATTAAATTAAATAATATAGATCAAATTAAATAATATTAGTTACTACTATTATAATATTAAATAATAGAATACAAAATATTAAATATAGGTATGAAATTATTATAATTAATAATGAATATATTTCTATATAGATCAAATTAAATTAATTCATACATATTAGGAATTACAAAGCAAGGAGCCATGACTCTTCTCTGTCAATTCTTGATCAGTTCAGGATGGGGTTTCTTTTGTTCGAATTATTTTTCATCAAAAAAATTTCCCTCTCTACAGACTTCGAAATATTTCCCACTCCCGTCAATGAAATATTTTTTTAATTACCCACTTTAATATCATATTGTCTATTTAGTCATTTTTATTTGTATGACTAATTATTTAGTTGTTTTTTTTACTCGATGATCATATTAGTCATTTATTTAGTCATTTATAGCTGTGTTACAAAAAGTGGCTAGAACTTACTCATTTTTAGTTATCGTGACTAAAATTTTTAGTCACGTCATTTATTTGCCAAATTCGACTAGTGCTAGCAACCTATACTTCTGGAAAGTCACCTCTGTCCGCCCCTCTGGGCTTGGATTCATTTTTCTCTAAAGAAGATCTAGTTTCATTTGTAGAAAAAATGGTTGGTGGAGGTTCGCTAGCTATGGCAAGGCTAAAAATGGATATTATCTCCTATTCAGTAGATGGTCGGGAAATTGATGTCCCTGAAGCTCTCATGATTAAGGCAATGGACGGCCTCAAGTTCTCATTGGTGGGTGAATTATTGGCATACCACCCAAATATAGACCAGGTAAGGCAATGGGTTGCCTCTGTCTGGAATTTAAAAGGAAGTGTTTCTATTAGTGTTATGTCCAAAGCTATTTTCCTTTTTAACTTTTTTGTTTATGAGGATATGATTAAGGTTCTCATGGGAGGTCCTTGAGCTTTTGATGTTGGGTTTAAGAACTTTCTTTTGTTGTGTAAATGGAGACTGGGTTTTGACCCCTCTACTAACCTGGGTGTTGTTGCCCCTACTTGGGTACGCCTTCCTAGGCTACCCTTAGAGTTTTGGGAGTTAGGTATCTTCAAGGGGATTTCTAACTCATTTGGAAGCCTTCTGAATGTTGATAAGATCATCCAAGAGAAATCTCATTTGGTGTTTGCAAGGATATGTGTTAATGTGGTAGTTAACATTGTTTTGCCTAATTCAGTTGTCCTGAAGTTAAAGTTTGGTAACTGGTCTCAACCTCTAGAATATGAAAATGCTAGAGTGTTTTATCAATCTTGCAAAAAAAAATTCCATCTCATTGATACCTACAATAGAGGCCTCCAACCTTGGAAAATGAAGATTCTAGCCCCCTAAAAAAATCTTTTGCTCTCTCCATGGCCACTCTTGCACCTAAGGCTATTAATGTTTCTCGATCAATCCTTGAGAAGAAGCATAGTGATGGTCCTATGGCTGCCCTATATGACTCAGCCTCTGTACTTGTTCCAAACTTGGTGGCATAGGCAGCTGCTCATGGTGGCTTGTGGGATTCCCTAGAGATGCCTCAAGATTTGGGTAGTGTGGTAGGATGGATTGGTCGTGGCCTCTTCTAATGTTAGTAAGCATAATATCTCAAAAATGCATCTAGATGCAAAGGAAAGGGTTGTCGTGGCCTACCAAACAAAAAATGAAACAATTATGGGCTTGGAAAGAAATCCCACTCTCCCCTTGGAAGATAATTTTGAGTTTATTGAGGAAGGAGAAATAGTCTCTCAAATTGGCCTGGAAAAAGATTCCTCTACCCCCTCTCCTCTGAAACATTCTACAAACAGTCTCCCCCCTTGTCAACCTAAAGGAAAAAATATAAAGGACTCATTAGCTCTATTGGGTTTCCCTTCACCCTCAGATGAAGCTAATGATGAGGACTAGGTTCAAGTAAATAGTAAGTTAAAAAAGAAGAAGAAACTAGATGTAGGAGGAAATAAGGTAGGTAGACCTCCTCAGAGGAAACAAGAAATAAAGACACTCTGTGATGTGGCTTTGGGAAGACATAAGACATTGGACTCAATTGCGGGGCCAAAGTCTAAGATGAAGTAAGGGAGGTTGTATTCCCTCCCATAACAAAATTAAGGTGATTCTGTTGTTTTGTTTATGTGATTATGAAGATAATTTCCTGGAATATTAGAGGCCTCAATAGTCCCTATAAACAACACTTGATCAAAACTTTCTTGATGGACAATAAAGTTGATGTCTTGCTTCTTCAAGAAACCAAAATCAAGAAGGAAATTTTTGATAAGACTGTTAAGAATATATGGCCTACTGCTAATTATGCTTTGAGTGATGTTGAGGGTGCCTCTAGAGGTATTGCAACTCTATGGAATCCTTCTAAACTCAAAGGTTCTATGGGATTCTATGGAAAAAAATTCCTTATGGTCTCCTTTGAAGACCTTATCACCTTTGAAAAGTGGAATCTGATTAATGTTTATGGTCCTAAATCACACCGTGATAGACTGTTGCTTCAGGATTTCTTGGATGATAGCATAAAGGGAAGATTAGAGGATTTCTAGATGCTTGGAGGAGATTTTAATTCTCCACTACTACCTTTAGAAAAATTGGGTGGCCTAGATGACTATTTAGACAACATGATGGACTTGTTAGGGTTCATTAATTCTATGGGGCTTTTTGACATTCCCTTACTTGGATCCTATTTCACCTGGTCTAATAGAATATTAGGAAATCAATTGATTCAAGTCAAACTAGATCGATTCCTTATCTCCTCTAATTGGAACATCTCTCAACACCTCTCCTTAGTTGCCTTGCCTAGAACTGGATCTGATCACAATGCCATTATTCTAAAGAGGAATGTTGATGCTTCCAAAGGTCCATTTCTCTTTAGATTTGAAATTATTTGGACCCTCTAGCCAGATTTTGGTGCCTTAATTGAAAAATGGTGGAATGAACCATCAATTGGCACCCCTATGTTTAGCCTTGCTAATAAACTGAAAAGAATTAGGGAGAGAGTGAAGGGTTGGAACAAGTTTTCCTTTGGTAATATTTTTTACACTAAAAAATATTTGGGAGACAACATTAAGGAGGTGCAGGATTTAATGGATTCGGGGGTGGTGGGTGAAGCTCCTTGCAATCATGGACGCGATCTGAGAGCTCAATGGTACAAGGTTAACAAACAAGAATTTTTTTGGAAATAAAAATCTCGAGTTCAATGGCTTTCGAAAGGGGATCATAACACTAAGTTCTTTAATCAATCTGCTATGAAACATAGAATCAAGAACATGTTAAGACAACTTAAGAAAGAATATGGAAGTATGGTAAGTAATGAAAAATAAATTATTGTTGAAGTTGTGGCCTATTTCTCCTCTTTCCAGAAAGAACCTATGGTGGCCAATCAAGATTTAGATGAAATCCTCCAAGCAATTCCTAAGGTCATTTTTTATCAGGATCTTCTAGTGATGACTAAAGTTGTTTCCCTTCAGGAGGTGAAGTCTTTTGTTTTCTCTTTTGGAGCTTATAAATCCCCTGGGTCTGATGGGCTCCCCTTGGCCTTCTTCCAGCTTTATTGGGACATTGTGAACAAAGACCTCTTAAATGCTGCTAGAGGCTTCTTCAAATCTAGTAGGCTTCTTAATCAACTTAATGCAACTTTCATAGCTCTTATTCCTAAATAGGAAGATGTTTCCTCTATGCATTATTTTAAACCTATTAGCCTATGCAATACTATGTATAATTTTTTTTCTAAGATCATTGTGTTTAGATTGAAAGTTGTTTTGAGAAAAATTATAGCTAGAAATCAGAAAGGGTTTGTTCAAGGAAGACACATTTTCCAAAGAATTACAATGAGGCAAAAAAGGATGTATTTTAATAGTTGAGGGAGAGATTAGGTGTTCTTTCTCTTGCCTCTCTTCACAAAAATAGTTCTTTTCAGCATGGTTTCAGAGTGAGCTTATATCTTTATTCCTTGTCCCTAAATCTTGAATGCTTGTTTCAGATTTAGTTGAAGATTGAGGTTTTTTTATTGCAGTTGTTCTTGTTTTTATAGTCCTATCAGTCATTGTCCAGTGTTGAAATAGTGATACTACTTTGTTTGGATAGTGTTATGGTATTAGTGGCAGTCTATGTTTAATATTTGCAGTGATAGTGTAATATGGTTCTTGGACAATGATATGGTGCTTAGACAGTGGTATTCCTTCCCCTCTCAATGCCATGACTGCTCTTAACAATTTTTCATGCTTTGTAGGTGTGGATTTGAAAAAATATAGTTACTTTCATGTATCTGATCTCAATCACAGAGGATTTATAGATTTGCAGGTGATAGTTTGATGGTGATATTTATTAGTTTTGGACTATATGTTCTTGCACAGTGATATGAAACCAATTCCCTTGAGAAAATATTGCTAATGACAGTGATATGCAATTAGTTCCCTTGAGATAATCTTTCTAGTGTTATGATAGTGATGTGCATTTAGTTGCCTTGAGATAATTCAGTTGTAGGGGTATGGTGACAGTGTTGTGTAATGACAGTCTTGACCAACTTGATAGTGATATGCATGGCATTGATTTTGGTAAATTTTCTCTATGTTTTTGTCCAAGCAATCTTTCATACTTTAGTCCCTGTGTGTAGACAAGATGACATTTCCTAGCTTTCCATGAAAATATACCTGTTTTGCAAGGGGATTACATAGTCCTTTGTCTTTGATGTCAAAGGGAGAGTGATAGATTTACAAGCAAGGGTTTTCCATCAATGAAAAAGGAGGCATTTGTTGATGTTTGTCATTGATGTCAAAGGAAACAAAAGGAATGAAGTTTGTCATTGGTGTGAAACAAACAAAGGAAATGAAGTTTGTAATTGGTGTTAAAGGTAGTGTTGATGCAACATACAAAGGTACTTGTTCATGTTCCTTCATTTCATGGTGTTGATGCAAGCCTTCATTAAACCTTCATTTCACAATGGTGATGCAAAAGAGTGTCAAAGGTCTGTGGTGATGCAAAAGGTGTATTTCTCCTTTGTTGTCATCTTTATGATAGAGTTGCTTCATTTCAAAGTGATGTCATTGTTGATCATTCAGAGGTATATAAGATGGTGAGTTGATAGGGTTATTGTTCATTCAACATGGAGTCTTCTTTTCACAAGAAACCTTCATCATAAAACAAGTTGTCATCTTTCATAAATCAAATTAGGTATTCAATGGATATTTTTGCATAAAAGCATGAGTGATACAGGAAGAGATTGGTATTTAGATCCATTACATAATAGAGCCTCATAAAGTTGCAAGGTGATCACTATCAAAAATTGTCTTGACCTCTCTTGGTGCTCTTATGAGGATTAGGGTTGTTGTTTATTACCTTTTAAAAAAAAGTTGGAATTGCTTCCATTTCTTGTTTTAGAGTCTTATAGAAGACAAATTAATATGGTGGTAATCCCATTTTAGGGTTTTGTATACCTTATAATCTAAAACTCTTGGAATTATTTCAAAACCCTAAGACTATCTTTATCTTAAGAACCTTGAATACCTAGGGTTTATGTCTTGTGAAGGTCATCAATATAGAATTCACTTTATGTTTTATTCATTTGTTGACTTGCTATAATTGGTGAAAAGTCACTTAAGTGACATCTTAATGGTTTAAACTCTTCGGACAACCGGTCCCTAGTCCTAGGTGTACTGGTTGAATAGGTTAAAGGTTTGTTGATTATCACCCAAAGAAAGATCAATGGTTAGTGTTTAATTGATGAAATGGGGGGGTTTGAAGATCAAAGCCTCTCTTTTAAACTAGAGAATGGTTACTTCTTGAAGCCTTCACATTGACAAGCATATGGATGTCTTTGACCTAGTTTCAGTTACACCCAGTTTTGTAACTATATTGAGACAACGATGGTATATGTGTTTCCATGAGTACATTGAGGATTTTTTGATCGAGGTTTGAACGCTATGAGAGTGTATTGAAGACAATGAAACCATGTCTTTGTCAAGTCAATACTCAGAAGAGAAGAATTGAGTAACAAAGTATAAAATGGGTTTCATGGAGTCTTTGTGTGACAGTATACATGAAATGTATTTTTCTTTACACATATTAGTGTGATCTAATTGAGATCACAGGTAATTGGAGGTTGATTGAAAGTAAGAAAAACATGTGAATTTGTGTAGAAATGTTCTGAATGTGCGAATTTCCATGTGATTGAAGTCTTGTGTTTTCTAAGGTTTTTGATTATCATTATAGGGGATATGGTTGTGTGAAAGTCTTTTTGTATCATATGTTTGTCCTTTTGAAAAGGTTACAGTCAAGGTGTGTGCAGAGGTTGAGGATACTTTATTCATATATACATCAGTTTAAGTCTTGTTTATGTTTGATGAGATAAGGGGTTTCTTGTAAAGAGATTACTATACATGTATGCAATGAGGGATAAGAATTGAATGTTTGAATGTGAAACAAGGATTTGTTGCATATTGTAAATAGAGTAGTACTCTGTACTTTTTTCCTTCATTTATCATTGGAGTTGGTGCTCCTATTTTCATAAGGAGTTGGTGCTCCTAGACATTATGTATTTAGTGAGAATTTTGTCAATGATACCTAATGGTGAAAAATTTGTGAGGATTGGAATGCTTCTTTAAACCCAACCAACACTCACATAGTGGTTTTTCCCTTTCTAGGGTTTTCCACTTATAAAACTTGTGTCATGGTGATTCTTATGTGTTTCCATTGAATTTTGTGCTTTTCAAAAGTTGTTTAATTGATTTGTTTTTGGGCACCACTAATTCACCCCCCCTCTCAATGGTCTTGAGTATTCCTACAACATTTTGGATGTTGCCATAACTACCTATGAAATTCTCCACTTTATGGACCTTAGTAAAAATGTAGGGATGGCTCTAAAACTGGACATCTCTAAAGCTTATGACATTTTCTTGGTCATTCTTATTTGTTGTTCTTAAAAATTTTGGATCAATGGAAGATTCCTAAAATTGATCATTGCTTGTGTTACTACTTCGAAGTGTTTGATCTTGGTGAATGGGGTCCCTCAATGTTTCTTCTCCTATGGTAAGGGTCTTAGGCAAGGGGATCCTCTATCCCCTTATATTTTCATTATTTTTTATGAAGCCTTGGGAAGAAACATCCAAAAAATCTTGGACTCTAAGGTTCTGAAAGGTGTTAAGGCTGCTTCAACCCTCCCACCTGCCTCTCATGAATAGTTTGTTGATGATACTATCCTTTTTGGTGAAGCTTCAATTGGGGAAGATGGCCACTGGAAATCCATCTTGAATGAATATGTTAGTGCTTCAGGTCAACACATAATCTACAACAAGAGTAAGCTATACTTCTTCAACTTAGACCAGATTGTGAAAGATAGAGTTGTCCACATATTGGGTTGCTAGGGTGGTGTAGGGGCACCAGGACGTGTTATGCAAGTCTTTATGTCATTTTTGGTTTTTGGGTTGATAATGGGTTCTAATTTCCAATAAGGTAATTTATGGCCATTTTCAATCATATTAATTCATTTTTGTAGTGTTAGGGGTCATTGGTTACAAAGTTGTCAAAGTTGCTGAAAGTTGTCAAAAAAGCTGCTAAAATTGTCATGCAACTTTTGGCAAGTGGCAAAAAATCAAGAAAATGGTTACATGCAAGCAAGAAATGGTTACAAACCATTGGGATTGATTGTAAATGCATAAACATACCTTCCAAAGTCGAATAGTGGAGGGAAGAACTGATTTTGTAGTTTTTGGTGAATGAAAGCAAGCATTTGTGTGCATTTTCTAACGTTGCAGACCTGTTCTTTCCTTTTGTACGCATCTGAAATTGACTTTTATATAAAAGGCTGAAATTGCATGTGACAACCAGCAATTAGGGTTAGGGAAAAATTAGGTTAAAATTTGAAATGGAGGGTTGAGATTTGATTTTGGGAAAATCAAATCAAAGGTCAAGAATGCATGTGACAAGGAGATATTGGGCACAAAAAAAGAGGTTGTTGTAAAATCAAATAATAATTTAAAATTATTTGATTTAAAAGGTTGAGTTGACCTTTTGAATTAAAAATTAATTTAATTCAAAAGTGGTGGGGTCATGTGACAATAAATAATAATTTTAAATTATTTACTTGGTGGGAAAATAGAAAGTGGACAATTTTAAATAAATGATTTTATTTAAAATTAGAAAAAGCCAAGGTGGATGATAATTAAATAAATGAAAGAATTTTTTTCAATTATAGGAAGATATAAGAAGTTAATGACATATTTAAATAAATAAATAAAGTTTATTTATTTAAATAATAAGGAAGAAATAGTGGACAAATAATAATTAAATAAATTTAAGAATTTATTTAATTGTAGGGAGACATAAGAAATTAGCGACGTATTTAAATAAATAAATGAAGTTTATTTATTTAAATAATTAGGAGGAAATAGTTAGGAATTATGACATTAGTACATAATTAAATAATTTAATTATGTGGGGAGGATGTTTGACATAGAAAAATGTGGTTTGCGGGTCTAGGCCATTTTTATTTGTCTACATAGTTTGATAATGGTTGAGTGTAGAATCATTGAGACATGTTATGAAAAGACTGAAATGTCCAAGAACTCATGTGTAACGTTGTTTTTCCTTGTTGAATTCCTATTAGGCCATTGTAGCAATATTTCCAAGATGAACTAGGATGCACCCAGTTATGCTTTGTGATGAATCATTGTATCAAATGTGTCAATTGAATCAAGTTTAAGTCTCTCCTTCCTCTGCATCAATTTAGTATCAGAGCCCAAAAGATCTGGGCAAGAGAAGTTTTGGAAGTTTGTGTGTTGTTTTTGAATAGTTAAAGAGAATAACCTGTATGCCAAAAGACTAGGTAGTGAGGAAAAGGAAAGGAAACCTAGGTGAGGTATCACAAGAAGCATGGATCAAGAAAAGAGAAGAGATAGCAAGAAGATATAGTAGCAAGATAAGAAAGAATGCCTCAATAAGAAGGACAAGATGAAAGACAATAGGGTAAGCCTAGTTGCAAAATTTGATAGAAGAATGGATGAGTTTGAAAAATGTGTTGAGCTTGTATTACAATAGTGTCTTGAGAAATCCTATCAATAATTTTTTTGGCATTGGCCAATGAAAAAGAAGGTGAAATGGAATCTTAAGAAAATGATGGAAAAGAGAAGGAAGCATCAGGAAGCTAACAGATTGAGAAGGTGGCTGAAAGTACTTGACAAGCCATCTAAGGAAAGAGATGTGGAGGCAAGTAAGTCTCATTGTTTTGAAATTAATGAAAACTTTGAGTTTGTAAATGCAGGCATAACAGTAAATGAGGTAAAAATCCTAAGTGCAGAAGATGGAATATTGTGTCATCCTGAGGAAGGTGAGATACTTGGTGAATGCATATTGAATTATGTTTTTTATAGTAAAAGGTTGATGAATAATGAATATATTTTGTGTTCTCCTAGAGAAAGACTAGTGTTTGATGAAATGCATGATGAATTGAATGCTTTATTATTGGAAGAAATGAATATGAATGATAAGTTGGTTGAAGCAGTAAGACAACCTAAAAAGTTTGAAGATGGATGCAACCCTCAAGTGCAGTAGGAAGTATTTAGTCCATATACAGAGATTGATCAAATCCTTTGGAAGGAGATGTCAGGTTTGGAAAAGGAGGAACACTACTTTGTGTATGAAATTCAAGAGCAATTAACGACTGATATGGAAATGTTAGAAGATGCTATTTATCAAAGGAGACCCTTGTAGGCCAAGTTCAGTCCTAAGCCAACAATAACACGCATGGAGGATCTCTTGGGTGTTGAAGTGGAGTGTATGGTGCAAGGAGACAAGGAGGAGACCTCAAGGTCTCAATATTTTATTTCTAATCTTTCATTGGACTATGCATATGCAGGTTTGTTAGACAAGGAGATACAAATAATTGATAATCAGGCTCTTGAACGAGATCGGGTTCAGAGGAGGATGCCAAAAGAGGAATACCTTGCAAGGAAGAAAGAAGAAAAGGAGTTGTGAAGTCAACCTAGAGAAAACAAGTTGAAGACACACAAAAAAAACTAAGAATACATCAAGGAAATAGTGTAGAAGAATTGGAAGAACAAGAAGAAAAAGAAGACCTGCACTCAAGTGGGCCTTGAGTTTTATTCCCCTTGGCTGTATGGTGCAGAGGCACCAGGACCTGTTATGCAAGTATTTATGTCATTTTTTATTTTTGGTTGATAATTGGTTTTAATCTCCAATAATTTCATGTATGACCATTTTCAATCATATTAATTCATTTTTGTAGTGTTAGGGGTCGTTGGTTAGAAAGTTGTCAAAAAAGTTGCTAAAATTGCCATGCAATTTTTGGCAAGTGGCAAAAAATCAAGAAAATGGTTACATGCAAGCAATAAATAGTTACAAACCATTGGGATTTATTTTAAATGCATAAATATACCTTCCAAAGACAAATAGTGGATGGAAGAACTGATTTTGTAGTTTTTGGTGAATGAAAGCAAGCATTTATGTGCATTTTTTAACGTTGCAAACCTATTTTTTCCTTTTGTACGGATCTGTACTTGCTTATACGAATGGGATACTTACTAGAGAAGATGGAGGAATGAGATAAATTTTATTTTCAATTGGTTTGGTCAAGTTTTTTTATGTTTTGCAAAAGTTATAGCATTTTTGGTAGCAATAGTTGCAGATTTTCACTATTTTGCAGAAAGAAATTATGCTTGTACAGATTTGTATGACTTGTAATGGCTAGGGGAAGTCATTGGAAAGGTTAGATATATGTTTTATGGCTCAAATTATTTTGGTTTGGTCTCATTTGGAGTTAATTTGACGAAGTTATGACAAAAATGCTCTAGATGGTCATGTTCAGAAATTAGGGTTTCCAATTTGATAAAAAAATTCATTTCTCATGATCCGTATGGTCAAAAATTCTATAAACTTGTAAAAAGTTATTTTTTCATGTCTTATTTCATATTTCCAAGCCCTAGGCCAATATTTTATGGGATACAAGGTGAAATAGTTGAATGTGTGTCTCATTTTGCAAGAAAATTGTCATAAAACCCTAGTTGCTAAAGGGTTGAACAAATATTTGCATAGTTTGATAATGGTTGAGTGTAGAATCATTGAGACATGTTATGAAAATATTTAAATGTAAAAGAACTCATGTGTAATGTTGTTTTCTCTTGTTGAATGCATATTAGTCCATTGTAGTAGTGTTTCCAAGATGAACTAGGATGCACCTAGTTATGCTTTGTGATGAATCATTGTATCAAATGTGTCAATTGAATAAAGTTTAAGTCTCTCCTTCCTCTGCATCAATTTTATATTAGAGCCCAAAGATTTGGGCAAGGGAATTTTTGGAAGTTTTTGTGTTGTTTTTGACTTGTTGAAGAGAAGAACTTGGATGCCAAAAGGCTAGGTAGTGAGGAAAAGGAAAGGAAACCTAGGTGAGGTATCACAAGAAGCATGGATCAAGAAAAGAGGAGAGATAGCAAGAAGATGCAGTAGAAAGATAAGAAAGAAGGCCTTTAAAAGAAGGACAAGATGAAAGACAATAGGGTAAGCCTAGTTACAAAATTTAATAGAAGAATGGATGAGTTTGAAAAATGTCTTGAGCTTGTATTACAACAGTGTCTTGAGAAATCCTATCAAGAAAATGTTTGGCATTGGCCAATGAAAAAGAAGGTGAAATGGCTTCTTAAGAAAATGATGGAAAAGAGAAGGAAGCAACATGAAGCTAACCAATTGAGGTGGCTAAAATTACTTGACAAGCCATCTAAGGAAAGAGATGTGGAGGCAAGTAAGTCTCATTGTTTTGAAATTAATGAAAACTTTGAGTGTGTAAATGCAGGCATAACAGTAAATGAGGTAAAAATCCTAAGTGCAGAAGATGGAATATTGTGTCATCCTAAGGAAGGTGAGATACTTGGTGAATGCATATTGAATTCTATTTTTGATAGTGAAAGGTTGATGAATAATGAATATATTTTGTGTTCTCCTAGAGAAAGACCAGTGTTTGATGAAATGCATGATGAATTGGATGCTTTATTATTGGAAGAAATGGATATGAATGATAAGTTGTTTGCAATAGTAAGACAACCTAAAAAGTTCAAAGATGGATGCAGCCCTCAAGTGTGGCAGGAAGTATTCAGTCCATATACAGAGATTGATCAAATCCTTTGGAAAGAGATGGTAGGTTTGGAAAAGGAGGAATGATACTTTGTGTATGAAAGTTAAGAGAAATTAATGACTGAGATGAAAATGTTAGAAGATGCTATTTATCAAAAGAGACCCTTGGAGGCCAAGTTTAGTCCTAAGCCAACAATAGCACACATGGAGGATCTCTTGGGTGTTGAAGTGGAGTGTAGTGCAAGGAGACAAGGAGGAGACCTCAAGGTCTCAATATTTTATTTCTAATCTTTCATTGGACTATGTATGTGCAGGTTTGTTAGACAAGGAGATACAAATAATTGAGAAGTAGGCTCTTGAATGAGATTAGGTTGAGAGGAGGATGCCAAAGGAGGAATACCTTGCAAGGAAGAAAGAAGAAAAGGAGTTGAGAAGTCAACTTAGAGAAAACAAGTTGAAGACACACAAAAAAATATAAGAAGACATCAAGGAAATAGTGCAGAAGAATTGGAAGAACAAGAAGAAAAAGAAGACTTGCACTCAAGTGGGACTTGAGTTTTCTTCCCCTTGGGTGTATGGTGCAGGGGCATCGAGACCTGTTATGCAAGTCTTTATGTCATTTTTGGTTTTTGGGTTGATAATGGGTTTTAATGTCCAATAAGGTCATTTATGACCATTTTAAATCATACTAATTAATTTTTATAGTGTTAGGGGTCATTGGTTAGAAAGTTGTCAAAAAAGATGCTAAAATTGTCATGCAATTTTTGGCAAGTGGAAAAAAATCAATAAAATGGTTACATGCAAGAAATAAATGGTTACAAACCATTGGGATTGATTTTAAATGCATAAAAATACCTTCCAAAGTCGAATAGTTGAGGGAAGAACTGATTTTGTAGTTTTTGGTGAATGAAAGCAAGCATTTATGTGCATTTTCTAACGTTGCAGACCTATTATCTCCTTTTGTACGCATATGTACTTGCTTGTACAGATGGAATACTACCTATAAAATATGGAGGAATGAGATATCTTTCATTTTCAATTGGTTTGGTCAATTTTTGTTATGTTTTGCAAAAGTTATAGCATTTTTGGTGTCAATAGTTGCAGAATTTCACTATTTTGAAGCAATAAATTATACTTGTACGGATTTTTACGACTTGTAATGGTTGGGGGAAGTAATTGGAAAAGTTAGATCTATGTTTTAGGGTTCAAAATATTTTGGTTTGGTCTCATTTGGAGTTAATTTGAGGAAGTTATGACAAAAATGCTCTAGATGGTCATGTTCAGAAATTAGGGTTTCAAATTTGATAAAAAAATTCATTTCTCATGATCCGTACAATGAAAAATTCTATAAACTTGTAGAAATTTATGTTTTCATGTCTTATTTTGTATTTCCAAGCCCTAGGCCAAGATTTGATGGGCTACGAGGTGAAATAGTTGAATGTGTTTCTCATTTTACAAGAAAATTGTCATAAAACCCTAGTTGCTAAAGGGTTGAACAAATCTTTGCATAGTTTGATAATGGTTGAGTGTAGAATCATTGAGACATATTATGAAAAGACTGAAATGTCCAAGAACTCATGTGTAACGTTGTTTTCCCTTGTTTAATGCCTATTAGGCCATTGTAGCAATGTTTCCAAGATGAACTAGGATGCACCCAGTTATGCTTTATGATGAATCATTGTATCAAATGTGTCAATTGAATCAAGTTTAAGTGATCTATACAATTCAAATGTATTTAACCTTAATTACAATTATTCTCAATCTAGACATAATTGCGTGACTATGTTGTTTAACCGTTGAAATTACAAACTAGGTTCACTTTTACATGAATTAATGAAATTCCTAATTACTAAAATGTTGTAATTAGAAATCAAATACTAAATTGAAGAATAAACTAAAATGAAATAGAGAGAAATTAAGACAAAAGATAGAAGAAGAATGAGACGAAAGATAGAAAGATCAAACGCAAGTTGATAACGGAGTTCGTCCTTCAAAGGACTACATCTTTGAGTTCGCTTCTCAATGTTGGACTGCTTTCATTAATATGGCCAAGCACCTGAAGATGCCTTCTTACAATATTCAAGCTTCAAAACTTGCACAAAATTCCTCACAATCTCTCACTTTTACAATTTTGGTGTATAATAACACCTTGTAATTCTTCTCCTCCAAAAATTCTCACACTGGAATTATTTCTCCAAGTAAAATTGATTAATTTTCAAGCCAAAACTCTCACAATTCCAATAATTTTCCAATACCCAACTCACCATCTACCCCCTCTTTTATACATAAAGTTTCCCAATTTTGACCTAAAACCATATGATTTTGCAAATATTGCATATCTCCCATTTACATATGTAAATCTTTGAAAATCCCCCCTATTTACATTTAAAAATCATATAAAATCCCTTTTAAAATCCTAATAATCTTTTATAAGCCCTTTTACTTTTAATTTTCAGGGTTTGGAAGATTCTTTTTAAATCTTCATTTAAAAATAAGAGATTTACCTTTTAAATTTTAGGGTGAATATTTAAATTGAGGGGTAAGCGGCTTTTAAGTCTTTATCAAAAAAAAATAGTCCCGTAAATATCTCAAAGCCATTGAATGGCGGAATGGTGTAGAGGGTTTTGTGGGGCGGGGAGGTCATAGGGTCGACCCCCGTCCCCTTCATTTTATCCTCCAATTTAGAACTTCAATATAACAAAAGTAACCACCAACTAAATATAGCTAGAGTATGGATTTTGGTGCAATGGTTGGCGCCCATATTGGAGAAATGGAGGTTAATGGTTTGAATCCCTCTAAAATTATTTTTAGCAAACAAACTATTTCAACAACTTGGAGGAGCTACGCAGTAGTGACACATGTCAATTGATGATTGACCGAAGTCTACCACGTGCCAGCCTGTCACTGGACCACATCAATGCCTCGTCACTATACAGACTGCTAATTGGATGACACGTGTCAACCAGTGACTAGTCCACGCCATCCACCTGCCTTGTCACCATGCCATGCCAACATGTTGATGTCATCATTTTGACTAGTCAATCTTCCTTTTTCAAACTTTGACTAGATCTTTGACCGATCGTAACTTTCACGTATGAGCTCCATTTTTGAAACTGAATATAGTTTCAGAATCAGCACGACGAGCACTTCAACTTGATGCCATTCTTACTTGGATTTGAGGTGATCAAATTTTGGCCTTTTTTGACCACCTGATTCGCCTGTTTGACCAAACCTTTGACTACTCATAACTTCTACGTACAGACTCCTTTTGAGTTCGTTCAAGTTGCGTCAAGATCATGTCAGCGTGCTTTTTCCAATGATGTTGATTTGGATGGATTCTGAGATTGTGAAATTTTTGAGTTTTGTTAGATCCACCTAGATCATTCCTCCCCATTGAGAAGCTTTTGGACCTCCAAAAGGTCTGTTTTATGTACAATTTGAGCTAGGGAAATGTCACCCCACTTGCCTAGTATCATCTGTCCTTGCTGAAATTTTGAACATATAACCCATCACAAACAAAGAGAAATATGAGATAGCTTTGCTTATATAATCAATTGCATGTTCATTAATATTCATTGTCACATTCATCATCCACATAGAAATAACTAGCAAAATAACAAGCAATAGTACTGAATACACTGATGTGAAGGAAATAGTATCAACATTCTGAATCTCCTGAACAGGAACATTATTAGAAAATGAAACATTCAAACCCTCTTTTACCACCTCTAGTTGAAGGCCTAACTCTGCTTGCAACTGATCCTCACACTGTGTTGTCTGTGACACCTTATCATGATTCAAATCTTCATGGTTAGTATCACTAGTTGTTACAGACATGAGGGTTAACATATTGCTTGCATTTACAATCATCTTCAAATGCCCTGTGTTTACAACAAATTTGTCATTCTTCATGTGATGAGCTCTAACACTAAATTCAATTCCATCTTTAAACAAATGATACCTATTATTTTCCCTGTAGAAAATGGCTTTTTTTTCATACAAATAAGGACTACCTAGAACCATCCCACAGATGTCAAGCAGAATTACATCTAACTCTACCTCATCTACAAACTTGGATGTGATTGTAAATCAGAGTGTACACTACTTTGACACATGTAGTCGAGCATTATCATGCACCCAACCCAATGGATAGGGTCTAGGATGAGGATTTGTTTTTAATCCCAATTGCTTAACAACTTGTTCTAAGATAAGGTTAACTTGTGACCCACTGTCTATTAGTGTATCAATCTTAGTTTTTTTAGCAATAACCCTTATATAAAACAAGTCATTCCTTTTACTTTCAACAGATACTTCATTACAACTTAGAGAAGAAGCATGAGAACTAGTACTGACAATAGGAGTATTACCTTTGATACCCATAACTGAAATATTGGTTTCATCATCATAACCTGATCCAAGATCCTGCACGATAGCTACAATCTTCTACTTACCCTTTCGATCCTTGAACCACTTTGGCTTCTGATCAAGATGCAATTTCCAACATCTTGCATCTTCGTTCCCTTTCTTCTTGCAATGTGAGCAATAAGGCTTCTCGTCCTCTTTCTTTACAATAGTTGTCCACTAAATTTTGTCCTTCCCTTTCTTGCTCCTTTTGTGCTTACTTGAGTCCATCAACAAATTGTCATGGCTATTCCTTGAGCTTGTTTCCAAATGGATAGCTTGCACACTAACTTCATCAATGTTAGTTTGATTAAACATAAGTATTGTATGTCTCAAAGTTTCACGTAATCCACCTATATACTTTAACAAAGTTTCTTGTGTGTATAAAGGAATGCCCAAAATTAAAGCCCTCTTCCTAAACTCATGTGTATATTCTTGCACACTTTGTCATTTCTCTCATCTTAATGATTTCCAGTTCATTACTGCTTTTTGCATATGTCCTAATGGATAGAATTGTTTCTTTAATGTAGATATAAACTCAAACCAAGAGGAAATAATTTTTCCATAACAACTTAGATCCTCCTATGTTTTACTCTCCCACCAAATTAAAGTTGTGCCTCCTAGGTGAAGAGTAGCTAATTGGATTTTTTGAGAATCCTCAATAAACTTCTGAATTCTACAATAAACTTCAATTTGTTTTATCCAATTATCAATTTTTTCTGCATCTAGTTCTCCATTATAGATTGGAAAATCAAATTTAACATCAAGCTTTAACAAAGGTGTATTAGTTTGCACAAGTTGTTTCTTTTTAGAAGAGTTAGACGAAGAGGATGAAGAAAATGAAGAGGAGGGAGATGGAGGTTCAGGAGGGTCACTACCACCTCCTACTCCTTTACCTTTGTCTTCTTTCAATGAGGATTCAACTTCCTCCTTTCTAGCCTTGCCTTCCTTTCTCTTCTTTCGTTCTTGCCTCTCTTGGAAAATAACTTCCACCATTGACTTCATCTCAAGAAAATCTTGTTGAAAAGTTTACTCATAAAGCTCTGTAGGACTTTGTTCAACTACCATCTTTGATCATGGAAATGTCCTTCATTTTTTGATCTCTGGATTGAATTTTTCTAGTGCACCTTCTCCTTGTTTCAATTTCAACCTGGTTAACATTCACTTTGCAATTTCCTGTTAAGAAGCTTTGATACCAATTTGATATGTAATTAGAGGATTACAATTCAAATGTATTTAACCTTAATTACAATTATTCCCAATCCAGACAAAATTGCATGACTATGTTGTTTAACCATTGAAATTACAGACTAGGTTCACTTTTACATGAATTAATGAAATTACTAATTACTAAAATGTTGTAATTAGAAATCAAATACTGAATTGAAGAATAAATTGAAATGAAATAGAGAGAAAGTAAGACATGAGATAGTAGAAGAATGAGACAGAAGATAGAAAGATCAAACGCAGGTTGATAACAGAGTTCATCCTTCAAAGGACTATATCTTCGGGCCCGCTTCTCAATGTTGGACCGCTTTCATTAATATCGCCAAGCACCTAATGCCTTCTTACAATATTCAAGCTTCAAAACCTGCACAAAATTCCTCACAATCTCTCTCACTTTTACAATTTTGGTGTATAATAACACCTTCTAATTCTTCTCCTCCAAAAATTCTCACACTGGAATTATTTCTCCAAGTAAACTTGATTAATTCTCAATCCAAAACTCTCACAATTCCAATAATTTTCCAATACCCAACTCACCATCTATCCCCTCTTTTATACATAAAGTTTCCCAATTTTGGCCTAAAACCATATGATTTTGCAAATATTGCATATCTCCCATTTACATATGTAAATCTTTGAAAATCCCCCCTATTTACATTTAAAAATCATATAAAATCCCTTTTAAAATCCTAATAATATTTTATAAGCCCTTTTAGTTTTACTTTTCGGGCTTTGGAAGATTCTTTTTAAATCTTTGTTTAAAAATAAGAGATTTACCTTTTAAATTTTAGGGTGAATATTTAAATTGAGGGGTAAGTGGCTTTTAAGTCTTTACCAAAAAAAGCTTAGTCCTGCAAATATCTCAGAGCAATTGAATGGCGGAATGGTGTAGAGGGTTTTGTGGGGCGGGGAGGTCAAGGGGTCAACCCTCGCCCCCTTCATTTTATCCTCCAATTTAGAACTCCAATATATCAAAATTAACCACCAACTAATTAAAGCTAAAGCATGGATTTTGGCGCAATGGTAGGTGCCCATATTGGAGAAATGGAGAGTAATGGTTCAAATCCCTTTAAAAGTATTTTTAGCAAACAAACTATTTCAACAACCTGGAGGAGCTACGCAGTAGTGCCACGTGTCAATTGATGATTGACCAAAGTCTGCCATGTGTCAGCCTATCACTGGACCACATCAACGCCTCGTCACTATACAGACTATTGACTGGATGACATGTGTCAACCCGTGACTGTTCCACGTCATCTGCTTGCCTTGTCACCATGCCACATCAGCATGTTGACGTCATGTTGACATCATCATTTTGAATAGTCAACCTTCCTTTTGCAAACTTTGACCAAATCTTTGACCGGCCGTAACTTTCACGTACGAGCTTCATTTTCGAAACTGAATATAGTTCCAAAATCAGCACGACGAGTACTTCAACTTGGCACCGTTCTTACTTGGATTTGAGGTGATCAAATTTTGGCCTTTTTTGACCACCTGATTTGCCTGTTTGACCGAACCTTTGACTACTCATAACTTTTGAGTACAGACTCCTTTTGAGCTTGTTCAAGTTGTGTCAAGATCGTGTTAGCGTGCTTTTTTTGATGATGTTGATTTGGATGGATTCTGAGACTATAAAATTTTCAAGTTTTTATGGATCCACTTGGATCATTAAGTCTCTCCTTCCTTTATATCATAGGAGGTTGTTCTTCTTGCTACCTACTTAGGCTTACCCTAATCTCTAAAAAACTAGATAGCAATTATTGGAACCATATTATTGAGAGAATTCAAAAGAATTTTGATGGTTAGAAGGGAAAACTCTTAAGTCAAGTTGGGAAGCTTCAATTTTTAAAAGCCTCACTTCAAAATATTTTGGTCTACTACTTGTCTCTATTCAATATTCCTACCTTTATAGCTAATAAAATTGAAAAAATCCAAAAAATATTCTTGTGGTTAGGAATAGAGGAGAGAAAAAGAATGGCACTAGTGGGTTGGGAGAAAGTTTGTGCTCCTAAAAATGTTGGAGGCCTTGGGATAAGGAGAATCAAACTCTTTAACAAAGCTCTATTTTCCAAATTGGGGTGGAATTTACTGGAAGGTACCAAAGACTCGGTTATGATTCTTAAAGCTAAATATCTAAGAAACAAGGACCAGGGTTGCTTCCTTACAACATCAAATTTTCCTTATGGATCTATTTTCTGGAATCACCTCCTTAAAACTAGAAGTGTGCTTAAACTAGGTGTTAGAAAGTGCAATAGTAATGGTTTGGATATAGACTTCTGGGATGATGTTGATTTGGATGGATTCTGAGACTATAAAAATACATTATTCTACTACCCTCTCTATGTTAGTATAAATAGTGTCTTTATCCATCTAGATAGAATATCATCTTTCTAGGACTGACCTATTCACACCTACCTTAAGTTTATTTAGGTTTATTTTTTCTTTTGTCTCACTTTATGAGTTTTTCAATCTGGCAGGTTTAGTTTAATCGACCATCACTCAAAAACTTTCTATACTCTTTGTGAATATAAAGAATAATCTGGATGCCAAATTTTCTGAATTGAATAAACTGAAACGTCTGACATGTTTTTAGATTGTAGTACCACTTCTTATGTCCACTGGATTTAGATGAAATGAAGACTGTAGATTCTGGTAAGTCCTTGAAAGCATGATAAGCATGCATTAAAAAATGTTTAGTAAAAATTTTATGGTTTACAAATGTTTATGGTGTGAACGTTGTTATTGGGTAATGATAGCTAGTTGATTGATCTATTGGATTTTGGCATTTTGCAGAACAAGGATGTTTAACGGCTATTTTTTTCAGCTTTTTATCATGTGGATGTTTCTCATCTTGTATACAACATGGAGTCCTTGTTGAGGGAGGGAGTTCAATTGGAAAGGAAGAAGGGAAGCACTGAATTTGCTTCTGCAATTTTTGTGCTACTTGGTATGTCACATGGGATGGAGGTAATCCTTGCGAAAACATGAGTGAAGCACAATAGTTCCATTTCAATTTTTCAATCTACAAAGTACAAGTTACTTTTATTTTCATCATTTTCCACATATGCAATTTCAAATATATATACATCATAAACAACTAAGGAACAAGGGTCAAAGATCCATATCTGGATACTTTCTTTCTTTCTTTCTTTTCGTCTCCCAAGACTTAACAAGTAATCTACAAGACCAAGTGCTTTACCTCCAACCATGGACTTAAGCGGTACCCCGCACACCTTCCTAACTGGAAGTGGCCCTACCCTTCAATGAAAGGAATGGTTAAGAACCCCCTAATAATGGCCATCTAAGCTCTAGTGTTGTGCCCTACTTAACCAATACCATCTATCAACTATGGAGACCTTCCAACTATGAAAGACAACTCTAATTGTGTTAAGTATCCAGAACATAGTGAACCGACAAGTGCATGCAAAGACTATTTAAGAATCATAACTGAGTCTTTGGTACCTTCCAGCAAATTCCACCCCAATTTGGAAAATAGAGCTTTGTTAAAGAGTTTGATTCTCCTTATCCCAAGGCCTCCAACATTTTTAGGAGCACAAACTTTCTCCCAACCCACTAGTGCCATTTTTTTTCTCTCCTCTATTCCTAACCACAAGAATATTTTTTGGATTTTTTCAATTTTATTAACTATAAAGGTAGGAATATTGAATAGAGACAAGTAGTAGACCAAAATATTTTGAAGTGAGGCTTTTAAAAATTGAAGCTTCCCAACTTGACTTAAGAGTTTTCTTAGAACTGTGGGTGCCCCTTCACTTCCTTGGATCACCTCAACCCTTTGAAACAAAGGTTGATCAAAACTTGTGGAAGGTAGGTAGTTGGTTATATTGATTGGAATGGAGCAAAACCTAATTGTATTAACTTCAATAATCAACTTATGGGAGCTAACCTAAGGGGAGATAGACATCAAAATTGGGCCCTGACTATGCAAAGGCTTCACCAATTAATAGGTGAGGCTGCCTTATTCTCTAGAGACAGGAAGGATGAGTGGTTGTGGACCAAGAGCCCTTTAGGATGTTTCTTTATTAAAAATGCCTATTTGGAATTAGAAAAAAAATCATTAGTTAATAGAAGCTTCCAATGGAATAATGTTTGGATAAAAAAATTGAGTCCTAAACTACTTTTGTGGGTTGCTTCTCATGGAAAAATCCTTACTATTGATAATCTGGTTAGAAAGGGGTTCTAATTTGTTAACAGATGTGTCCTCTACTATGAGGAGGAAGAGACAATTATGCACATGTTCTTCCATTGCTTGTTCTCGAGAGATATTTGGTCCTTCTTTCTTCCCCTATTGCTCATTGAATTGGTTTCCCCTCATATGAAAATGTTTATTGATAGTTGGTCCTTCTACCCTTTATCTCACAATATTATCAAGGATCTCTAGAATCAAGTCCCTCCCTTCATAACTTGGGGGATTTGGAAGGAGAAGAATAAAAAAATATTTAGGGAAACAACAAGAAATAACATGGATCTATGTTTGGCTATCAAGACCCAAATACAGGAAAATGTGGAAGTGGGGGGATACAACTACTCTAAGGTCATGCCCTCTTATTAGGAGATCATAATCAAACAAATCTAGGGCCTCAAGAAGGATCTCATTAATGTCAATTGGACTACTTATCTTTCAAGGAAAACTATTGTTTGGACTCCCCTTGAGAGGGATTGGGTTAAATGCAACTTTAATGGCTGCTCTAAAGGCAACCTGAGTTTGGCAGGGGTTGGAGGTCTTATCAAAAATCACCATGGGGACTGTATTGTTGGTTATGGGAAAAACCTTGGGGTCTACTCCAACAATAAGGCAAAGGCTATGGAGGCTTGGGGAGGTATGAAACTTTTGAAAGATCTAGGTTTTCAAAAAGTTATCCTAGAAGGAGATTCTAAGCTCATTATTGATATATTGAAAGGGGACAGTGTTGCACCTTAAGAATTAAGAGATATTATGAATAACTGTAAATTACACATGCAATTTTTTACTTACTATAAAGTTCAACATGTGTATAGAGAAGGGAACCACTCTACAAATATTACTGCTAATGAGGCTCTTAAGTGTAATACTTAGACTTGTTGGGAGTATGGTGTGTTTCCTAGTGCAATAAAAGATAGAGTTTTGAAAGAAAATTTTGAAAATGCTTATTTTTTATAAGTATTGGAAAAGGGGTCTAGGTTGTGTGATAATTAGATTTAGTGATAAGATGGACATAAATGATAATAATTAGAAGGTTGGCATGTTTCAAATTATGGAAAGTGTTAAGGAGATCTTCATCGGGGAGAAATTTAATGAGTCCATCATTTCCAAGTACCACCCATATCACATTTTTATGTGCAATAACAAATCTTGGGTCATTTCAAATGTTATTAACATGCCATACGTCTCTTCCCACCACATTTATGAGGCTTGGCTTGATCATGATAATATAGAAACATTTATTATAGTGATGTTTAATCATTCCAATTATATCCTTGGGCTCATGTTTCTGGCTTCTCTCATTTGGTAGATTTTTTTTAAGAAACTCAAACGAATTTCTTCTTTTTATTTGTTCTCTCTACAAGTTTGGCGTAAGTGTTGGAAGGTCTATTGTTCTTTTGGGTGGTATGAAGAAGGGAAATAACTAAAATAAATGTAAAAAAAAATCTGCATACTTCTAAAATGAGAGGGTTGAGGAAGAGAATTGAACCCCCTAATTGCATAGTCCTCAAACAAAATTTTGATCTCTGGAGAATGTTTTGAGGAGCTATTATGGCTTCTTTCTTTAAAGCAATGAGGGGTTACAATGAGAGTTTGATTGCTAAGTTCACCAACTCATGGAAAAAGGTCATGTTTCTATTGGTGTGGTGAAATTTGAAGTGACAACTTATCTATTCAAAGTTGCTGGTCTGGCTAATGAAGGGAGAAAGATGGTGAAGAAAAGTGGTGTTTATTATCAGATGTTCATGGAGAAATTCATGTATGAAGGTGAGGCGCTAACGAGGTTCTAGAATGGGTATGCTCGCCTCGACTTCCCCTTGTCATTTTCCCCAGTTAGCATGTTTGTGATGTGTTACATCACTTTAGAAGGTAGGTACATGACTTTTCGTGCCTACCATTTTCCCATCCTAAATCATATTCAACATAATAAGAGGATAAATTACCATTTTACTTGCTTTCTTCCTTATAGTAAAACATTGAGAATGGGGCCTTACCTTCTTTGCACCTGGGCCTAATGATGGCTCTATATAAGTTTTCCATTGCAAATAACCCCCATGGAAACCTATTGATTGTTAAGAAAGATAACCCTCCCTATAATGATGAGGAGAAGGTTGATTTACCCCAAGCTGTTGTGCATCTGAACCCTATGCCTAACCCTAGGCCCTCAAATCCTCTTATTGAGCTTCAGGAGGGTAGCCCTTTGAATGTTGCTCCCTTGGCTACCCCCAGTTCCAAATCCTCTGTATCTAAATCTATGATTGCCTCTGTTGAAAATTCTCTCAAGTTGGAATTGCTCAAAGCCACCCTAGAGAAAAGGAAATATTTCCCACTGCTTCTAGAACCCCCCAAAGTTAAAAATTTGAAAAAAGACCAATAAAACTCAAAGCAAGGCAATGTCATTACCATTAATGAAGACCTTGAAGGTCTTCAAAAGGAGGAAATGTATGAAGGGTAGGTGGGTGTGTAGCGTGGTGTCCAAAGATTGATGAGATTGGCTAAAGTCGCTTCCTCTAATAAAAAAGCCAAAGGTAAAAGGAAATAAATTAAGGAAGAGGAAGAGGAACAATTGTCTTTGGAAGATTTTGAACCCCAATTTGAAGAATAAAGTGAAGGCATAGATTGTGATGATTGTGACTACAAGATGGATGAAGAAGAACTGGAGGAGGAGGAGGATGGTAAGGAGGAAGAAGAAGTAGGTGGGGAGGAGGATATTGAGGTTCTTGAGAAGGAGGTCAAGGAATAGGAGGACAATGCCCCTGATGCTACCCTTTTTGGTGATACTAACATTCAATTTTTGAAAAGCAGGATTACCATTTTACAGGTTCGGGTTGAAGAAATGGAAAAGGATATCATCACTTTGATGAAGGTTACTAATGGGTTTATGTGTTGTGCCATGGTCAGTGCGGTGTCAGTTCAATCAAAGATCAGGAAGTAGTTAAATAAGGTTTGGAAGAATGAAAAAACAAAGGACTTGGCTTATGAAGATTCCCGTGACTAGAGGGAGTTTGTCTCTCAGATTGGAGACAACTAGGAGTTGATTGCAAATGCCAAATAATGGCTTTGTCTTGTTGCTCTTTTTTTTTGTTATGGTTTTATGGATGTTATAAAACTCTAGTTTCTTTGGATGATAGTACTAGACTATTATTTTATGCTTGTTGTGCTTTGGTTTAGGACTTGCTAGTTTATGGTTAATCTTTAATCTGGCCTATGTGCCACATTTTTGGTTAGTCTGTGGTATGCTTATGTTTTTTATTATACTTATAATGATATTGTGGATGTAAATACTAGTAAATTAGCCTACGATCCTCATGTGGTTTCTTAACAGTATATATTCTAGTTGTTGTTTTGTTGGGTGTGGATGGTGTCGTTTCCCAGTCGGTCTTTTTTTTTGCTTCTTCAGCTCTTTTTGTCTCTACAGAATGAGGGTCCTTTCCCTGCTTATATAATAAAAAAACATATAAGAATTCATCAACCTGGATTAATTATTTTCAATCATGTGAGTGATATAAATAAAAAATTAAATGTTTAGCTAGGAAACTAAATACAAAAGGATGAGGGTACTTAGCTCTAAGATGATAGAGAAAAAGTGACTCTATTGTTGCATTAAATTCCACCTATCTTGAGTCTAAAAATTATAGTTTGTACAAAGTTTTTCTAGATTTTTAGGAAGATCATAAAAAATTGTAAACATAATAGGTGAACTTACATTATCAAATAAAAAACCATGGATACAAGATTGATTATCATAGTTGTGTTCCTTGGGGTGACTCCTACATAACTTCTTCTAAATATGGATTATCAATTTATTTTTTGTTACATCTCAACTTGATCAATTATAATCTAAAGTCATTAGATCTAGATCTTGTGTGGATTCTCCTTGACTTCATTTTTGTAGCCCTCCTTTTAGCAACACTTCTATTGATGTGTCTTTTGATCACAATCAACTTGGATAAAATTTATAACAAATTTAACCTTTGGTTAAAGAAAATCAAATCTAGAATAACAATGATGTTTCAAAGGATTTGAATGTTAGGGCTTGATGCATAGGGTAACTTAGAGGTTTTTTGTAGAGATTATTTTATAAGGGGCCATTATGGTGTTGGATTCTAAGAGTAGGGTTGAATTGTGTAGGTTTAAAATAAAGTTTGAAAAAATCGTATCCTTTGGTAAACATGATTCAAGTGGGAAATTCAGAATAAAAGCAACCTGTATGCTATGTTTGAACATTTTGATCCACTTTCATATAGAAAATATAAAGACAATAAAAGGAAAAGGAGCAAGGAAAAGGAATTCTTGAGTCTAAATGTTCAATTATGTGACATGTCCAAGATGTAGATCTAATAAATATTTTCATTTGTGAATATGTAAAAAACTATAAAGTGGCCAATAAATTAAAATAAATACATCATTGAGTAGTTGGATATTCCCATCTCTAAATTAAATTTATAAATGAAATCTAAAATTATTTTATCAAATAAAATTATAATTTGATTAAACCTTGCATAAATATGTGTAAAAATAAATTTGATATTAACTAGGTCTAATCAAGCCCTTATTCATCAAATATTGTAACATCATATTAAGCTATAAAAACTCTTTGAAACTTTCCCACTCTTGCAAGTTTGAATTTACTTTGCACATGGCGCTCGTTTGTGGGGGGCATGTCCCCTCAAATCATGTGCCTCTTGATCCTCTTGCTTTTTTGGGGGCCTCCTAGGATTCACCTTCATAGGATTTCTCTACTTTTGAGGTTATTATTGTACCTACTTTTTTTGGGCTCCTAGGATTCACATTCACAAGCTTTCTCTACTTTTGAGGTTATTATTGTACCTAATTTTTTTTGGCGATCATAGGATTCACATTCACAAGCTTTCTCTAATTTTGAGGCTTATATTGTACCTTTTTTCCATGTTTTCCCCTTGGTGACTAGTCGGGAGGTAAACTTTTTTGGTGTATTTACAACATCCACTGACATTGTGGTTGAGATTGCTTCCTCTCCTCCCTGTTTCTCAAAAATCGATGGCTAAAAAGGTGTCCTTCTTGCTAATTCATTGGACACTTGTGGTTTTGAGGCTTCCCCTAAATACTTGGAGTCAGATGAGGGAACCTTTATCAAGCTCCCTGACTTAGTTGTAGACAAAATACCCTCCTCAATGAATAACTCTTTAGTGGGGATTTTTTTTCTTTTTTCCCTAGCATTAACATGGTCCATCGATGGATGTCCACAACTTGGAAGCTTAAGGGAAGTGTTTCCACAAGTGTTATTCTTGGTATTCTCTTCCTTTTCAAATTCACTTCTAATGAATATATCATTGTGGTCCTTACTTACGGACCTTGGTTCTATGGTAAACATAGCTTGCCCCTATGTCATTAGAAGTCAAGTTTTGAACCAATTGTATATTTAAATAAAATATCTCCATTTTGGATCTACCTACCAAGTCTCTCTCTTGAGTCCTAGGATGAAGAAAATTTAAAAGGATTGGCAACTCTTTTGGCCACTACACCACTACTTATGGGGTTACAAAGGCCAAGTCCAAGTTAGTTTTCGCCTACTTTTCTGTAATGTTGACATTAATAGAACTCTTCCTAGCTTTATCACCCTCGAATAAAAGTTAGGAAAATGGTCCCAAGCCATTCAATATGAGAATGCTACTATTTTTTGTCAAAAATTCTCGAGATCTGGTCATCTCTTTAATGAATCAAAATCCCCTAAAAAAAGATCTCTAAACTTAAAGACCCCATTGCTCCACATTTGGATGAGGGGGTTGACTACCCCTTTACTGAGGATCTCCTTAATATTATGAAGTCCCCTGGTAAGTTGCCCCTCCAAAATGATCTTGAGGTGGAAGTTTCCCCCACTCTATAGTCAGTTCCCCCTCCTAATGTATTTGCTCAACCCCTCGTGCCTCACATTCTTTAGGAAGGAGAGATCCCCAACCCCAAACATGTTATTGTTGGAAAGAATCTTGACTCCTAGAGTCTCCTTCTAAATGATGAGATACCCAATCCTAACCCTCCACCCCCTCCCAAGGAACCTCTTGCTAAATTTCCTATTCAACAATTTTACTCCTCATTTGTTGTGGTTCAGTCACTTAAAGGAATTGTTCTCTCATCGAGAGCTAGCCCTAGTGCCTCCCAGATTGATGATGGTTGGTCAACACCAAAAAATAAAACCAAGAATAAGAAAATTGATGTGGGAGTGGATTCAAAAGTAGGCATGCCCTCCCAATGTCAAATGAAACAAAAGGAAGTAATAAGAGAGAATTCTTATGGAAGGTAGAAGACCTTGGAGTCAACCTCTACCAAACACCATAAATGAAATTACTCTCTTGAAATATGAGAGACCTGAATAGACCTAGAAAATAATACTCTCTCAAGACCTGTATCCTTGAGAATAAGATAGATATCCTCTTGATATAAGAAGTTAAAATGAATCAATCTACCTTCCAGCCTATGGAAAAATTTAGTTAGCATGGTGCAAAGTTTTTTATAAGTGATGCTCAAGGAGCCTTTGGTGGTGTTGTGACTATGTGGGACCTAATGGTGGCTTCTAGTACTCTACTGTCGCTTTGTGTCAATAGTCTGGTTGTCAAATTTTCTAACCCTCTTTGCTCTTGAGTCCTTGTCAATATTTATGCCCCCAACTTCTGCAACAATCATAAAGTTGTTTGGGAGGACATCTCCTGAAAGATGATGGATAACAAAAATCATTACTGGTTGATAGTAGGTGACTTTAATACCCCCCCCTTTTCCATTTTAAGAAACTTGGGGGATTGACTGACTACATTGACAATATGGTAGATCTAGTGGACTTCATCAACATAACATGCTTAATGTTCATTGAGTTATAGGGGAATTCTTTTACCTAGAACAACCACAAGAAATATAATAATCTTATCCAGGTCAAACTTAACCATTTTATGGTCTCCTCTAATTGGGACATTAGCTACAATTCTACCTTGGTGGCCCTGCCTAGGACTATCTCGAATCATAATCCTTTGCTTCTTTCCTGGACTGACAGACCCCACAAGGAACCTTTTCCCTTCCACTATGAAATCATGTGGACTACTCATCTCGATTTTAGAGATTGCATCCTCAATTGGTCAGAACATCCCCTTCCAAGGTATGAAAATGTGCATAGTGTCCCAAATAGTGAACTTGATAAAATAAAAGGTGAAGGGATGGAACATGATTAATTTTGGAAATGTTCTGGTGAAAAAGAAGTTGATTGCAAAACTTACTAATATCCAATTCCAAATTTCGAATAGGGACCTTTCTAAGGATACTCATATTGCTGAAGAAACCTTAAGGATGAACTAGAAAGAAATCCTAAAAAGAGAAAAAAAAAAGTTGGAGACAAAAATCAAGGATCCAATGGCTAAAGGTTGGAGATAGGAACTCGGCTTTCTTCCACAGGTCTACTATAATACAAGAAAAAGGAACATTATCTCATCCCCCAAGGATGAGCATTGTGTACAAGTCACAAATGATATCCAAATTGGGAAAATGGCCTTTGAGTACTTCCACCAGACCTACTTTGGCATGCCCCTTACTTGTGACCCTACAATGTAAGAACAACTGTTAAAATGCCTACCCACCACTCTATCTCTTGAAGATAATGCCTACCTCATGGATCTAATCTCTGATGAAGAAGTCAAACTTAATCATTTCTTTATGGGAGCTTATAAGACCCCAAGTCCAAATCGGTTCCCTCCAACATTATTCTAATAATTATGAGACATTGTTGGCTTTGACATCATCAGGTTGGCCAAAGACTTCTTTTGTACTAGTAAAATCCAAAAAAAAATCAACTCTTACATTTCTCTTATCCTAAAAGTTCAAGATCCCACTGATCTAGCTGATTTCAGACCTATTAGCTTATCCAATACAATCTATAAGATCTTCTCCAAAGTTTTGGTGAGAAAAATAAATCCCCTATTGGGAAAATTGATCAATGTTAACCAAAAAGGTTTTGTCCTTGTGTGCCAAATCCTTGATGCTGCTATTTCAACCCATGATATTTTGCATTCAATGGAAAGGAGCCTTCTCCCTGGCATGACTCTCAAACTTGACATATCAAAAGTGTATGATAGGGTAAATTGGGGCTTCATGTTTAAAGTATTAAAGAAACTAGGATTTCATGAGCGCTCAATCAGCCTTATAAGAGAATGTGTAATCATTGTCAAGTACTCAATGGTCCTTGTGAATAGAATTCCAAGGGGTTTCTTTGGGGCTGAGCGGGGTATTCGACAAGGGGAACCTTTCTCCTTACCTGTTTATATTGTTGGTGAAGGTTTTGGGAAGGAACATTCTAAATCTTATTGAGAATGGTGGCCTCAAAGGGGTAAAAGTTTCCTCAACTCTCTTTCCTTCAAATCTACAACAATTTTTGGATGATACCATCCTCTTTGGCACTGCTTTGGTGGTTGAGGCTAGGTGTTGGAAGAAGTGTCTTTCTAACTTTTTTGAGGCCTCAGACCAACGTATCAATTATGATAAAGTAAGCTCTACTTCTTCAACACCAATGTTTGTTTAAGGAGAAAAATTCAAGACATCTTAGGTTTTCAAAGTGTTGAACTCCTTGGAATTTATTTGGGTCTCCCCCTCATTGTTAAAGAATTTTCCCCCTTCTTCTGCAAATCTATATTGAAATGGATACAAAAAAATTAGTTGGTTGGAAAGGAAAACTGTTGAGCAGTATTGGTAAGTTACAACTCCTTGTTACCTCTCTCTAGGGAATCCCAGTTTATTTTCTCACTTTTCAAAATCCATGCCTACATTATTGAGAAGTTTGAAATTTTTTAGAGGAATTTCCTATGGTCAAGCATAGAGGAAAGGAAAAGACTGGCCTTAGTTAGCTGGGATAAAATCTCCCTCCCAAAAAAGCAAGGAGGGCTAGGTATTAGTTGTAAGATCGAGAAAATTTGAAATGTAAAATAGCTAAGACCAAGTAGCAACCACTCTACCTAAGATCTAAGCCTAAATCCCAAATCTAAACAAGAGAGTACAAATGACAAAAGAGAGAAAACAAGAATGAAATCATAAAAGAAAACTCCCCTATCATATTTTATTATCTCCCTTGCTTCTCCTCAAATCTACTTTTGTAAGCTTGCCCACATTTTTGAAGTATTCAAACACCTACAAGTGACATTGATATGGTAGCATGAATGTTGGATAATGTGGTTGTAAAGCCAAAATGGAGGAGAAAACCTTTTTTTATAGAAAATATTTTTGAATGGATGAACAAGATCAATCTTCTAAAAAGATGCCAAGATCAACGGTGGAGGATTCATGCACCACAAAGTAGTGGGCTAGGGATGGCTATGAATGGACGGTTAAGATTCTTTGAAGACCAGAGGCAATCAATGATCGAGATTCAAAAAAGAGAGTGGAGGGAAAGTAGTGGAGGAATTAAATAAAATTCTTTAATTCATGAGAGGAATCTTTGACCATTTTATTTAACTTGGTAAAAGATATGGAAGAATAAATAATCATTTTAGATTATTTATTTATGGAGAAAGGGAAAATAATATTTAATTTAAAATGATTATGCAACCATTTAAATTAAATATAGAGGAAAATAGGAAAAGGAATTAAATAATTAAGTTAGATTAATTATTTAATAGAGGAAAAGTGGTAAGAGGGAGTCAAATAATTTTAATAATTATTTAACCGTAGAAGAACGAAAAGATTAATGAATAGATAAATAATTAAGAATAATTATTTAACTATAGATGAATAATGAAAAGCAAATAATTAAATAAATGATCATTTATTTAATTATAGAAGGAAAGAGTGTTAGTGACACAATTAAATAAATACTTAATTTATTTAATTGATCAAAGGAGAATAAAGACCAAGAAATGAATTAATTAAATAATTAAAATTATTTAATTATGCAAGGAAGAAGACCAAGACAATGGAAAAATGACACTCATAGACCAAGACATTTCTCAGTGTCTACATTTTGCCCCTCGTTGACATAATGTGATTTTGAGCGTTGTTTCAAAGAATAAAATTCAGACCATGCCTCGATGTGCCCTGGAGAAGGCAGGATAGACCCATGCCCCATCACAAAATTTTTGGAAATTTTGAATTTTTTTGAAAAATTGTGAAAGATTTTTTGAAAAGCTGATTTAATGACATTGACAATAAAAGAAATGAATTAGGGATCATCAAGACATTAGAAAATGGTTTAGACCTCAACATTTTACATTTCCAATTATGAAGGTTTGCAAAATCCCACTTTTAGAAAGGTATAAATGGGCCTAGGGTTGCCAAAAATAGCTATTTGTACATTTTGAGTTGAGTGAGGAGAGAGATTAAGTGCAAACCCTTTGCAGAGCTCTTGTCCGAACCATGATGATTCCACATGGATTGCATCGTGGGCACAAAGTCCAGACCTACAAATGACTAAAGGGCTCGGGGAACGCGGTAAGTACTCGATTCTTTCTTTGTATTTTTTTCAATTTTTGATAGAGTTAGGGCTCCAAAAGGGGGCAAACGAATGTGGTTAACCCGGTTGGTTGCATTGTTATCGTATGAGCCGTAAGTGATTGTGGTTTGTCAAAATTGCTTCAGTTCGACGTAACTAATTATGGTTAGGTGTAACTAACTTTTTGTGCCACATTTGAAAAATGTGATGCAAGTGTAGGTTTAAGTGAGGCATGCGAGGTTATGGCCTATATGTGATATCCTAATGTAATTGTGGTATGAAATGCCACATTTGCTTAAAGCTCACAATTGATAGGTATTTTGAAGCATTTGCATTTTGGACCACATTTTCTAAATTTGTGATGCATTTGATTGTTAAAACTTTTTCCCCAATTTTGGATAAAATTCTCTTTGATGCCTAGGTCAAATAGGTTTTCAAAATATTTTCAATTGATGCAGTGCACTTGCTTGTGATCACAGGTTCACCTAGACCCGATTTTGACTTAAGAGAGTCATCGCTCAAGTTTTAGTCTTTATCGATAGCTGGACGACAATCAGAGGGAGTGATCGTTTTCCCTAGGATTTTACCATGTCGCATTCATGTCCATGATTTAGGCGAATAGGGGATTGTTGGTTGCACTAGCCGAGTGATGGAACTCGAAGATGAGCTCATTTCACTTGCCACAAGGGAGGCTACAATGACCCTAGAGGATGTATGGCGCATCGTGATACTACCCATTCATGGAGAGCGCATGTCATATGACCCAAATCGAGGATACAATGCGATTACAACAACCTTCGACCATGAGGATGAGGTTGAGTTAGGAGTGGAGGAGTATGAGATTCACTGGGAGACACTCACAGAGAGATACGATCTCTTTTTCATTGTTCTATGCAACTCCAATGGTGGAGTGGTATGTCCTAATCGGCAAGGGCATGGTTTTCCTATCGGCTAGGGTGAGATGCTAGTCAGCATGCTTACTCAGGAAACTATATATGCTTGGGGGTCATGCATGTTGGCCATTTTATACTTCTAGCTGCATGATGTGGTGTACAGAGGAGGTTAGAGCATTAGTTGTGGGATCACACTCTTGATGTTTTGGGCCTGGGAGCATATTACAATATTTAGGCCACCCATATAGAGGCAGCTTAGGGAGGGATTCCCATATGTCTATATCTATAGAGGGAAAGTCACCCAGACACATGTCAATGAAATTTTCTATTACAAGCATGTGATCAACTTGATGGATTCGTTTACATGGAGACCTTATAGAGACTACACTCCCTTCTTTGATGACAATGACCATTTACTGTATTTCAAAAAACCTCGATACTTGATTAGTTAGATAGTATAGAGCTAGCATATTATAGAGAGGTATCTGCTAGAGAGGGTTCAATGACAGTTCGGGGAGTAGCAGGGACTACCTATTGGCACAACAGAGTTTTCTTGGTATAGCTAAGAGATTCAACCTTGGGGTCCTATGATTCTTGTGACCATAGCAGAGTAGGCCATAGATGCATTACAACTAGTACAGTGGGGATGGGTACATGGGGATGTAGATGTAGGTACCAATTCTAACTATGATGCATGGTGGGGACAACACAAACCTGATCCACTGACTAATCTAGACTTTCCAGCACTGGTGGACAAATGAAGGAGGGGAGTTAGGAGAGGAGTGTGGGGTTGAGGATGAGGTCAAGGGGATGGAGGCCAGGGAGGTGGAGGATATGATGATGAAGGAGATGGAAGGGGGGACATAGGGAGAGGGGGTCGAGGAGACAAGAGAGGAAAGGATGAGATACCACCCCATCTAGCTCCTCCACCGAGTTGAGACAATGACAGACAGGCAATGGAGGCCCCTTTCCAAGAGGGAGAGATACTAGCAGAGGTTGTATTGGGAGAGGGATAGGGAGATGCACCTCATCAAGAGGAGAGGTAGCCAAAGGGTGAGTAGTTTGTAGTGGATATCGGTGTGGATGTTAATGTGGGAGAGGTTAGCCATGATGAGGAGATGGAAGATCAGGAGGAGGAGAGGGAGAGGGCCATCATAGACAAGGGTCTGGAGGACATCCTCATTTTGGAGAGGATGGATGTGGAGGGGTAGGATCAACCAGTGGATGATCAAATTACACAACTATAGGAATAATTACAAGCAACACATAGTGAGATATAATAGCTGTGGGATGAGAGAAATTGATCTGTTAGCAGGGTGATGTGGACTGAGCAGATTTCCACAGAATTCATGAGCAGAGGCAATGGGTTGACTGTAGAATCCTACGAGATCTTAGGAGAGCCATCCAGGCTGAGCGATCTTACAAATATTTTTATGAGAGGGAGGTTCCTCTAGAGTGCAAAGATCCAAGCTTCTCACAGGTTGAGAGTAGATCCCAGAGTAGGAAATCATAGATTAGCGATGCAATGTCATAGCGACTATCACCATATCAGAGGCCATCAGGGTGAACACATAGGTAATCAAAATCCCACCAGCCCCAGGATGACAGGCCACCTTCCCAAGGTCCCTCCCCCATTAGGAGACAAGGGGAGCACAGGGTAGTGTCATTTTATCATGTTGTTAGACATTGAAACGTATATATATGTATTTTGACTGAGCCTGCAAGCTCCATTTTTGGGATCATTATGATATTGTACAGTGACACTTATCATTTTTTGGTATATATATGCGAGATGCATGACTTTAGCGACGATTATGCGATGTTTAATTTAGTATGTATGTTTCTATAGGATGGATGATGGTTTATGTTTTATGCTCATGTATGCTTTTCTGTTTTATGATGCATGGATGATGCACTTGATATTCTTTGCTATATGTATGATGATTTTATATGATTATGACACTTATGTTAGATGATGTGATACATATGAATAATGCATGAAAATGCTATGAAATGGATGTGTATATTATTTATGTAAATGCAATGATATGAAAATATGAAAATATATGCAATGAGATATGAATGCAAGATGATATTATGTGATCATGACCTAATATGTAATTCTTGTATGGATATATGTATGCATGTATGTATAATGATGTTATCTATATTTTTTGTATTTTCAAATGCAATATGGATGACCTAACATGTTTATGATGATTCCTATGATGCATTATGATGCCTATGTACTTCTAACATGATTATGTAGGATATATTTTGTGTGTCACAGGATGCTATCAGAATGATTGCAGAAAAGAAAGGTGGAAGAATGAAGAAGGTGGATGTTAGCATAGAGAAGATGGATATCAGCATGGAGTTAGTGAAATGACAAGGGATAAACATTCTTTCTTTAATATATGTCAACTTGCATGTTTATCATCATCGGGTGTCAAAATTGTAGCAAATGGAGCACAAAAACCATGGTATGACATAGACCAAGGTGTGTAATGTTACCACTTGCAAAAGAAAAACAATAAAAAAGACAAGGAATGCCATGACTCATACTAAGGACCCAATTTCCCCAGTCTTTTAATCAATACAAACCATAAGCAATAATCAAAAGAAAAGAGATCATGATCCATCATCGCCCCTCTAAATCCTTCATGGGAGATCCTCGAGGTATCTAGTAACATGACCAAAAACCAATAAAAAAGATAAGACCAACTAGACCAAAAAATTCAACAACCATTTAGATCAGTTGCTAGAGTTTATTTGATGATGAGATTGATAAGGTTGATTGATTGATGAGTTTGACTAATAGGTTGACCAGATAGACTGACTGACTAGATTAATTGATTGATAAGATTGGTCGATTGATCGATTGTTTGATCAGATAGATTGATTGACCAAATTGATTGAATGACCAGATTGAGTGGCTGATAGGATTGATTGATTGACAAGATTGATTGATTAATTGACTAATTTGATTGATTGATAGGTTTGACCAATTGACAAGATTGATTGACCATGCCTAGTTCCAAAAAAGAAATTTCTTGTATATGGAAAATGATAAGGTTGAAAAATGACCAATGCCCTAATTCAGGAAGGACGTATCCCAAATAGGAAAAAATGGTAAATACCAATGACTTGACAAGCATTGATGATCTGACAATTGACTAGTTTGGATTGAAAACCAATTGGATAGTTGATTTGTTGGTTCAAGATTTGGTTTAGGTTCTTGATTGCTTGAAAAAAAGACCCAGATAGACTCGAAAAACCCTAAAGGACTAACCTAGGGCCTCAGGGGCTCATTAATTGATGGTCTTTCCTACATTATACACATAGATACCTCGTAGTTCGACTGATGTTGACCAAAATTGATACGACTCAAAAAAACCCTAAAGACAGACCTAATGCCTCAAGGGCTCATCAAAAGATGACCTTCCCTATGTAGCAATGTGTAGAGACAATGTAGTTTGATTGGACTTGGATTGACACAGACTTTGACTCTGACTCTATTTTTGGAGTTTTGATGTTTTATATTTTTTTTGGATTTTGAAGGTTTTATGATTGTTTTGGATTTTGAAATTTTATGATTTTTTTGGATTTTGATGTTTTAAAAGTTGATACCATGTGTAGGATCCCATAAAGGCATAAGTCAAGGAATTTCCTCCAATCAGGTATAAGACCAACTTATTATGCACAAGAGGATTGATGGATGCAAGCGATAGTCATGAAAGTGAAGGATGCTAAATGTTAATGGTTCTTAGGCTATGAGAAGGATGATAAAGCTTTATTATGGATGAATGATACGTGTAAATGGATGGAAAAAAGGGATAAAACCAGATAGAGTGATAGTAGATGGAGGATCATATACTATCTACACATGGCACCTATTTTCTAGGTTTTGACCATGGTACTTATCCAAAGCACCACCAAAGTGTTTTTCACTTTTGGAAAAATTGTTTCTCTTTACTATTTTTTATTTTTTGTATTTTGTATTTTTTGTTTTTCCCACTTTTGAGAGTAGAGGGAGGACTAGCCTCTCCAAAATATGTTGCATTATCAAGCTCAATGATTAATCTAAATTTATGATCCCCACCCGGTATTCCTTCATGAGGTCCCATGAACTCATCAATTTCTTCATCATTCTCGAATGTGTCTAAACTCGGTGGTCCTTGTTGGTCCCAATCTGAGTTATGAGTAAACAAGGGGTAAGACATCATTGGTATTGTAAGGGTCAATGTGTAGGTAGAGATGGTAAATATGGAGGTATATTCATTCGGTTCCCAAAAGGTTTCTATCCAAGCTTCCCTTTTCAAAGGAATCAGTTGATTGGTATTTGACAAGTTTTCTGCAGGGCCAATTTTAAACATTTGTTTGACCTTTTCCTCAAAGGTAGGATCACAGTGTTCTCTAATTTTTTCCTCAATATCATAGTCACTGAATGATTTATCTAAACCCTATTCCCATTGATTGGAACTAGAGTCGGTATAATAGTCCTTAAATGTCTCGATTTCATTTGAAGTGTAACGGTCTCACTCGAAGCCAACCCAGTACCAAAGACACTCAATTTTGATGGTACAAACCCTAACTCTCTATTCTTTGGTAGGAAAGGAGGTAATATAGATTCTAACATTCCATCTTTGTTTAGGCCAAGACCACTATTTCCATAATATCCCTTTTTCTTCATGAGCTCAAACCCTTTTGGATACTGCTCAATTGGTAACTGCTTAAGCTCAATGTCTTGTTCATCTCTGTAAATCCATGTAGAAATGTCTTCACCAATGGGTTATTTTCTTAATTCCCCCCACTTAATGAAGGTGGTAGGAGGGTTATGGATGATAATTGTAGGCTCCTTTGGAATAAAGTAGGGTTTTCCATAAGTCTTTGGTGATTTAGGTAACTTTCCAACACAAAATAAACTCTGCATGTTGTATTCTCCACAACCCTTGTCTTGGATCCGAGCCTTGGTTTTGGAAGGTGTGGTGAATAGAGTGGATGATGTGACAAGGTTAGAAAAATTGATGTAGTGGGATGAAGTGGAAGATGAAGCCCATATCGATTGATGGGCACTTGATATTCTGTGGTTACTCTTAGGTTGGCATAGTACTGGAAAGGATTGAGATCACCTAGGATAGTAATCTCAATACCATCATATGGAAATTTGAGGCATTGGTGATAGGTGGAAGGTAAAAATCTCATGGCATGAATCCATGGGTGACCAAGGAGGAGATTATAGGGAAAGTCCAGATCCAAGACATGGAACATTGTATTCTAAACAACGGGGCCAACCCTTATAGGCAGAGTAATTAATCCTTCAAACTAGCGCTCAACATCATCATAATCCTTGATAGAAATTGTCTTAGATCAATCTATGCAAGATTCAAAGTATCCCATGCTTTCACCAATTTTAGGGTGCATATATTTAGACCTACTCCACCATCTACCAAGATTCGTCTGATTTTATGTTGATTAATGAAAACTTCAAGGTGTAGTGGATCATTGTGATTTGGATTTTCTGTGGAAAGGTCTTGTTCAAAAAAGGTGACATGGTGTGGTGTAGCTATAGATCCAATCATGTCCTTAAATTGGTTGACATTTAGGTCAGAAGGGACAGATGTATCTTGCAAGGCTTTGTCTAGAATGGCCCTATGTTTTGGGGATATGCAAGGCAACTCAAGTATAGATATCTATGTGGGCGTCTTTCCTAGGTGATCAAGGAGATTGTGTTGACTTTTAGGTTATGGATTAGAGGAAACCCCTTGAAGGGTTACCTTGGCTCTATGAGTTGTAATGAAACATTCTGAACTTTTATTATTAATGGTGATGGTGGCAACATGACTATCAAAGGCTCAGATAGATTAATGGTGGTATTTTAGTCATGTGAGATGTTGGTATAATTAGCACTATTGTTACCTCAACTGGAGGCCTTCCCTTTTCCATGGTCTTGAAAAGGATTTTTGAATATGGTATGATCAACTTTGGTTTTAGGTTGCGGGTTATCCACTGAAATATATCCTTGTTCAATAAGGTTCTAAATGATATTTTTAAGTATCCAACATGATGATGTTTTATGTCCTTTTCCACGATGATATTAATGAAATTCATTTTCATTCCACCAATTAGGTTTGAACAATGTGGGTTCATAGTTCTTGATGTTTGGAAGTTGAATGACATTGGATTGTAAAAGTTTCTTTAGAAAAGATTCAATAGGTCCACCCAAGGGAGTGTATGTTCTCTTAGTGCGTGGAGGTCCTCTACGTTGGTTATTTTTAACTACATTCACTATTTGATCTTGAATTTTTGTTTGGGTGTTTGATGTACTTGATGTGGAAGACCTTTAAGGTAAATGGTAGGGTGACCTTTGTTTATGACTTTTGCATCAACAAATCCATCATTAGTAACATTCTTGTTTTGGAACCAAAATTTTCCTTTGTCATTATTAGATTTTGGGGTTTCTTTGGAAACTTCGACTAGTCCTTTTGCCACAAGAGCTTTCTCAATAAAGACACCTTTTTCAACGATATCCTCAAAAGTTGTGCAACATTATATTTGGAGTTGAGTCATTAATTTTGTGTTAAGGTTTTCCAAAAACATGGGGACTAATTGTTTCTCAGGTATGTGGCAAGGAAACTTGCTAGCCATACTTTTCCATCGTTGGTAAAATGATGTGAGTGAATCTCCCTCATCTTGTTTAGTTGTGCATAATTTTGTGAGGGTCATGTCACTCTCTATATTGAAGGACAAGTGGTTGATGAATCTGTTAGAAAAGTCACCCCATGTCTGAATCCCTAGAGGAAGGTGTGCAAACCAATCTAGAGCATGTATTACTAGACTTCATGGAAATAGTCTCATAAAATATGTGGGCTCATATGCAATGTCCATACATGTGTTAAATTCTTGTATATCTTCCACTAAATCTCCTTTCCCTTTGTATTTGGTAAGAGTTAGTGGAGTGAAATGAGGGGGGAAAGGTGGCATGTACAAATTTCTATCAAATGAATAAGGACACAATTCCTCCATAGAATATTTCTTCTTAGTTGTCCCAAATTGTATTTTGGTCATTTATTGTTGTATTTCCTATATTTTTTACATCAAGGTGTCTGTGAGAGATGGTGTTGCATTTGGTTGATTTTGTATGATGGCATTAGTGTTCAATGTTGGATTTGGAGTGACATTTTGTTGCATGAGACCTTGTTGATTGGTGTGTGAATGTTGCATTGATGTTGGTTTGATTTGGAATGAGATTAGTATTTTAATTTTTCACAAAGGTCATGTTTGTGTTTGGTGTGGAATTTTGAAATTGTGGTGTTCGACCTTGATTGGCATTTTGGAATTGAAATGTTGGACCTTGATTTGTGTTTTAAAATGATGGCATGGGACCTTGATTTTTGTTTTAAAATGATGGCATGGGACCTTGATTTGTGTTTTGAAATTGAGGTGTAGGTTCTTGATTTTCATTTTAAAATGAGGGACCTTGGTTTGTGTTTTGAAGTAAAGGTGTAGGACCTTGATTTTCATTTTGAAATTGATTTGGTACCTTACGTAAAACAATATGAATCCTACTTAATATATTGGGTTGATTTTGAGGTGTGGAACCTTGATTTGTGTTTTGGAATAGAGGATTTGTGAATGCCATACTCATGGGATTTGATGATGAGGTACCATATATAAAAGTTTGTCCTTGTGTTTTGGCATGAGTTCTCTTGTTTCCAAATGTTGGTGGATTAGGAATGTGTACATTTGTTTCCATGTGTGTTGTTGTCCCAAGTGGTAGGCTAGTGAACATTTGGTGTGAGGATGAAATTCCTAATGAGAATGTTTTTTGGGTGAAACCTTGGTTTATTCCTTATGTGGCTCTCTCTACAAGTGTAGAAACATCATAGCCTTGAGGAAGTTTGACACCTTTTTTATCTAGTGCATAAAAGAATTTTTTTGGATCAACACTAACAAGCTCATCTACAATGCATATAATCCTTGGATCTTGGGAGGCTCTTTCAATTTCTTCTAGAGTTAGACCTTTTTTGAATTCTTTTAAGCCAAGGTTATCAAATTTGTTTGGTGATTCTCTTTGTGATGTCTCTCTTTGTGATGGTGAAGATTGATTTGAATTTTATCCAAGGTTTGTCCCATGAGGAGGACTAAAAAAGAGGTCATTTGAGGAATCCATGTCCTTTATTTTTGCTTGTGATCTTGTTTCAACCATGTAAGACTTGAAAGGTGAATATGATAATACAAGAATGATAAATGCAAAATGGGATATGAGACTAAGCTATGATTTTTTGATTTTTTTTGGATTTTCGAGGATATGAGGATGAAAAATGATAATACACCTAAGACTTAGGTTTGAGATGTAATAATGATAATGATCCTATGACCAAAGGATATGGTATGAAAAATGAAGCTAAATGAGACTAAGCAATGTCAAATGATACTAATCATATGAACCTTAAGATTTAAGAAAAAGGAAGCTAGCCAAGCTATGTTGATCTAAGATTACAAACCAAATTGTCATTGACCTTTATGAGGACCAATATTGAGAGATTTTGATAGGATGAGTCTAAACTAAGACATAAGTTTGAGACCCAGTTTTGACAATGACAAACATGATGATGATGATTGATAGGTTGAAGGATAAAGGTCAATAACAATCTGAATAAGTAACCATGAATTGTCCAAAGGCTTGATAAGATTTCTGTCTAAAATCTAAAAGGTATTTTCAACCTAAGCCAAACCTAAGATTAATTATGCAAGAATGGACAATGCAACCTAAATGAAAATGGTGGAACCTAAATGAAAAATGATGGAATGGACTAATCAAGCTCTGAAAGTCTAATGTTCAGATAGTAAGATCACTTTCAAGATGATTAAAATCAAGATTGGACAAGTATTCTCTAAAATTTTGATGATCAGGCAAATGCGGTTCATTGTTCTACAAATGCGGTTTTGGAAGATGTGGGTTTCTAGTTAATAGATGCAGTGATTACAGTAGATGGGAGTCCATTTCTGTCAAATGTGATATAGAATATCAATTGCAATTTTTTTGTGAACAAATGTGACTCAGTTTGCAGTTGTGGTTCTGTTTTCATCAAATGTGATTAACAAAGAGCTGATTTAAAATTTGATGGTTTCAAATGGTTTTAGTATTGGAAAACTTGTGAAATGTGACTGAGAATATTCCAAAAACACTAAAGACACTTTGAAAACATATTGGTTTGGCTGTTGACTTGTGATAATTTTGAAATGTGCATGTGTATGTTCAGAGGTTATTCACCCCAATTTCCATTGGTATAAACACATATCAAAAATAATCAAGCACTACTTATCCCTAAGGTCAATGTCTAATGGCATGATGCTCAGGCCCACAACTTGGAATCTCCTTCAACAAAGGTAGGTTCACCCTAACACTTTATATTTGTGAGAGTGGATGGATAGGGGCCTCCTAGAATGAAAGGATAACCCAAATCACCCTCTCATCAAAAAGTTACAAGTAATAACATGTAACTTATACTACGTCGAGGATTCTCGTCTCAACTCAAGGGATCCATATGGTAACTTTTAGGGTGCATTCCTACACCCTTGCACTGAGAGTGACACCAAGATAAGTCAAGAAATGAGGGTGACTGCTAAAATGGTGTCTAGTCACATATCGGGGACTTTCCACTACGTGTGCATCCAACAAGCCACTTAAGGATTTAACCAATCCTATTAGTGGTACTAAAAAGACCTCACATTTAAGCGATGTGGGTAGCTTGCACTTTCAGAATGGTACTGTATGGTGAAATCTAATGGTATTTTTCCTTTGGCTGTCACCTTAGATTTTTATATACTGGCCTAAGGGAAAAACCAGTTTGGGTCGCCTTCAAGTTTTTCGCATAGATGTGTCTCTTAGGTAGGCCCAGCTAAAAAGGAAAAATAAGATTCAATGATTTATCTTCACCCAAGATCGCACAAAGCGCAAGGGGAGAGGATAATATCAATACACCTTATGGGATCTACTACAAAAAGTGTGCAAGTGCACCAGACACGGTAGAAAATTGTTCATTAATTAGCCTAAATTGAAATGTGCCTACTTTAAAAAAGTGACAAAATGCAAGTTGTGGTTTTCTTTATGCCCAATGAGTGTGAGATGCAAAGTTGTTGTTCATTTTAAAAACCATGAGTGAAGGATGCAGTTTTTTGTTCATTTTAAACCTCATGAATGTATAGATGTAGTTTTTTGTTCATTTTAGATCCCCATGAATGTAAAAATATAGATTGTTGTTCATTTTAGACCTCATGAATGTAATAATATAGATTGTTGTTCATTTTAGACCTCATGAATGTACTAATATAGATTGTTGTTCATTTTAGATCCCCATAATGTGTGTTAAAAACCAAAAATGCTTTCTAATTTAAACAAAAACAAGCAAAAACCCTATAAAACCAATAGTTAGATCTCCTTGATGAAAGCCACATGTTTAAAACAAGATATTAGTAAACCATAAACCCTAACCTAAAGTGTAATAACCCTCCTGGTTGCTAGTTGGACTCAGTAGTTTTTATGCTTTGATTGGATACATTGATACTATGATAGTATTGGTTTTGTGTGATTGGTTAGTTAGACATTTGATGATGCTGTTATTCCATTTGTGGACATGATTATTTCATATGATATTGTGGTTGGCGATGTTAGTTTATTTTCAGAATTATATTATGATGCAGTGATTTAATAAATTATGTCATGAGATGAATTGTTAGTTTAGAAATGTTGTTTTATCAATCATATTATAATTGTTAGGATAGATGTGATGAAGGACAGTGTAGCATCACTCATTGCGAGTGCTCTATTACGCTGTGATTCCTTCTCACAATACAATGCTTTGATTTTATATATATATGCACATGTACACGACTTCGTTTGTATGTAGGTATTGCAGGTACAGAGTCTCGATTCCACCTGCTTCGGCAGGACAGGGTGAGCACCAATAGCCCAACGGTCAAATGTTGAAACATAGGTGACAATGAAGTCATCTCGAGTCCCATGTTGTCAAACCATCGAATTGATTGGTATTGTACGTTTTTTTCTTGTAGTTGTCGTCATTTTGGTTTGTGTTTGTGTATTGTCGTATTTTATCAATGTGGCATTTTTTAAGTTATGATTTATTTAATTTAAATGATTGTTATTAATGTGGCACTTTATAAGTTATGATTTATTTAGTTTAAATGATTGTGTATTTTAATGTCAGATTAAATTGTATTTAAATATTTAGAAGTTTTAGTTCTAATGTTATGAATCTTATTAAATACTAATTAAATATTAAAATGTATTTATTATTTTAATTAATTATCTTGTTAAGGATAATTATTAAAATAAATTTTTAAAATAAAGTATATTTTGTGCAAAACAAATAAATCTTGCAAAAGCAGTTTTTTAAAATAGAAGGTATTGAAAAAGGAAACATGTTGGAATGAATTTAGATAGTTTCTTTTATATTAGATTTTTTTTAGAGTTTTAAAAGGGAAAGTGGCATATTTTATTTAGTGGCATAATTGCGAATTTTCATTCACGGGAAGAATGTGCCAAAAGTTTTAAAATAAAAAAATAAAATAAAAATAATGTCGAGGGAAGGTTGAAATCTTCTGAAGTTTTCGGAAAAGGGTTTGTCAATCGATTGCTGCATGTTTTGGGAAGGGTTTTCTGAGAGAAGATTAGATTTGAAGTGGAGCATGATATTCTGAAGAGAGGATTCTGAAGGAGGAACGAAAGCTGTTCGAGAAAACCGTCAGAATCAAGCGAGCTTCATCAATTTTCTCAACTAAGCGCAGGACACCAGGTTCCACTTGTTTTTCTCTTGTTTTATCTTTCATCTTTCTGTTTCAGAGAAAATAAAATAAAATAGAACAATTAATTAAAATGATTTGTGAGGGTAAAGAAAAATTTTGTTGAATGAAAAATTTCTGAAAGATATTAGACCAGTTTTCAAAAAGTTATGAGATTGATTTCAATTTGTCAAAACAAAAACTTTCATTTTCTGAAAAGTCTAATTTAATTATAATAGGATTTTGAAAAAAAATAAAAATTGATCTTATTCTTGAGAACAACGAATTTGAAATTCCCCTGAAAATAAAAACTATATATGAATGTTTTTTTTTTAACTCATCCCTTTGTATCTTTTTACTCTGTTATTTACATATTTAAATTATCCCTCTGTATCTTTTTACTCTGTTATTTACATATTTAAATTATCCCTCGGTATCTTTTTACTCTGTTATTTACATATTTAAATTACCCCTTTGTATTTTGACTCTGTTATATATGTATAATCTTTTCCTCTGTATTTTTTTTTTTTACTCTGTGATAAATATGTATAATTTATCCCTACATATTCTTACTCTATTATATTAATATATATATGCATCATTCATATGTATATATATATATAAAAGGTATTTTGTTTTAAAAAATTTATTTATACAAATATTTCTGGGCGTCGGTCGTACAAATTTATTTTCATCCCTATGCGTCGGCCGTACAAGCTTACAGTTTCAAAGTGTTGAATGAAATTGACTTTCGGAATTTTTTTTTTGTTATAAAAACATTAAAAAAAAATTTAATTGGTGATCTTTTTGTTATGGTACAGGGGAGGGTTGAAGGGACGGTCGAAGCCGTACCTTCGTCCCTCACCCCCCCTTCCGCAGCGCACTGCACACAGCAGTCTTAAAGACTGTTGTGCGCAGCAGTCTTTATGACTGTTGCGCGCAGTTGTAGGGCCGTCGACCTAGTTTAAATTTTATTTTATATTATTTTATTTTTAATTTAAGATTTATATATATATAAATATATATATATATATTTTGGTGAATATTTATTTAATTAAATATTATAATTATAATTTATTTTATTTTAAATGAATTATAATTATTTTATTTAATATTATTTTTATTTTAAAAAAGTAAATTTTGTATTTTATTCATCATGTGAATAATGTTTATATATAGATAATTATATATTAAAGAGCATTATTTTATCTTTGTTATGATTGAGCAAATAATTTAAAACAAAAAATTTGCCATAAATCGTTGTTAGTTGTTAGTGGCTTATATCGAGCAGATTGCATTCCTTATTTTGATGATTGGAATTTGATAATCTTTTCTTTTGTAATAATAGTTACTTGGTGAAATTAAATTAATTATTTGATTGGGAATGGAATTAAATTTTAATGGTGCATGCTTGCAACATATTATTTGAGTTTTCTTTTACGTTAGGGTCATCGTTTTGTGTTGCCTTTGAGGGAACCCTGTTGTCTTGCAACCCTTGATCCAGAGGCATGTTTAATTTTGACTGTTGTCTTCATCTTAGTTATACTTTTGGAATTGAAACTTTTTGGTTGTGCTTGGAAGGGTTGAACGGTGTGGTTAAGACTTTTGGTTATGAGTATCGCGAGAGGGTCAATGCCTCGCATGTTCTTGTTTTGAGTTTTATGCTTTATATGTTTTAGTTCAACCTTTGCCTAGTTTTTGGTTTATGTTAGGGGTCTTAGGGAGAGTGGCTCTTCGTGGGGGCCGGCACCTCGGTTAAGAGGAAGTGCACAGGAGAACCCACGTAAGAGTAGTAAAACAAGTGATAACCTAAAAATAGAATTAGGGGGATGGGTAGTAAAACACTCAAGATAATAAAAATTGGATTCCTCGTCTATGCATTAGGGCTATCATAGACTAATGATAGATTGAGAAGGCCGTGGTCGGCAAAGTCATAATCTCGTCTTCATGAGAGGTTATCGACTCCGCATGAGCTACCCTATGGTGCCGGCGCCTCAAGTAGGAGGAAGAGCCAGGAGATCCATAGATGGGTGCCGGCGCCTCAAGTTGGAGGAAGAGCCAGGAGATCCCATGAGAGCTATGCGATGACACTCTCCACTAGACTTCTTGTTTGCCTTGTTGTTTTTTTTGCCTCTGGAAATGTATTTTGGATTTTTGAATGTTGTATCAGTTTCCTTAGTTTTGTACTCATGTTGTGATTATGATTCTTATGGAAGTGATTATGAACAATCTTTGGTGACTTGTTATTGTTATTGCTTGGTTTAATTGTAGCCTCTAATTTTTGTATTTGAGTTTGTACCTTGTTGTTCATGGAGTCGGTTTGACAATCATGGTCGAGTTAACTTCATTGTCACCTCTAAGCATAGGGGGTGAGTTATCTATAATTCACATGGTTGGGTGGAACGTGCTCCGCACCCGTTGGGTTCCCCTTCAGCATCCTTTGTTTGCATCTTTTCTGCAGTTGGAGTTGTACCAGTGCTCACTTTGTTGTTCAAAATTCATTGTAATTTGTATCATCCCACTTGTTTGGGAAATTCATTGTAATTCTTATATCAAAAGATTGTAATGTAACATTGTAACAATGATGTAATAGTTAGGATTTTATGTAACCTTATTTGATGAGATACTATATGGTTGTAATATGGGTTATGGTGATACTTTCACTCTTGGTTCATGGATGAACTTTTATTCATGTTATTATAATATAATTGGTTACATGGTTTATCATTATCTTTTAGTTTCGTTTAGTTGTTGCAAAGTAACCTCGCGTGCCCCAGAGAACTAAGTGTGGTAATGTGATGTAATATGTTATGTGATTATGGTTAATGTGTTGTATATTTAATTTATTTGTTTTGTTTTTTTTTTTTTAAATATTTTGCCTTGTGTGTGTTCTCTAGGGTTTGCACGACGAGCGTTACATAAAGAAAACCCAAAAAAAAAGTTGAAAGAAAACTCAAAACTAAAAATTTATACCTTAACAGTCAGTTGCGACATTCTGGAAAGCAGTTGTGGTTCATGGATGTGGCTCAAGAAGCATCAATTATGAACTTTCGTACAACAAATGTGACTCAAATTTTATTAGTTGCATCACTTTGTATTTTTTCAATTGTGGCTAAAGACCTTTAAGTTGTGGAGTTTTTCAAATTTTCATCATTTTTCCTTCAGGTGCATCACTATTTTCCATGAATGTGGCTCGCGAACCTGTAACACAATAAAAATAAAAATAAACACATGGGTTTCTCTACAAATTGTGTAAGTTTCACATCAAGTTCACCAATGAAAGATAGATAAATTTGAAATGTGAAATAGCTAAGACCAAGTAGCAACCACTCTACCTAAGATCTAAGCCTAAATCCCAAATCTAAACAAGAGAGTACAAATGACAAAAGAGAGCAAACAAGAACGAAAGAATCAAAGAAAACCGCCCTATTATAGTTGAGTATATCCCTTGCTTCTCATCAAATTTGCTTTTGTAAGCTTTTCCTCAGTTTTGAAGTATTCGAACACCTATAAGTGATAGTGATATGGTAGCATGAATATTGGAGAATCTAGTTGTAAAGCCAAAATGGAGGAGAAAACCTTCTTTTATAGATTTTTTTTTTGAATGGATATTGGACGAGATCAATCTTCTAGAAAGATGCCAAGATCAATGATGGAGGATTCATGCACCAAAAATTAGTGGGCTAGGGATGGCTATGAATAGATGGTCAAGATTCTTTGAAGACCAGAGGCAATCAACGGTCGAGATCCAAAAGAGAGAGTGTAGGGAAAGTAGTGGAAGAATTAAATAAAAATTATTTAATTCATGGGAGGAATCTTTGACCATTTTATTTAATTTGGTAAAAGATATGGAAGAATAAATAATAATTTTAGATTGTTTATTTATGGAGAAAGGGAAATGAATATTTAATTTAATTTTTTTTCTAAAATGCTAGGATTTTGTGAGTCATGACCTCCTTATGGAAATTGAGGAATCTCGTTGATCTGGTAAAATTCTAAAGCATTTCAATACTACAAACATAGCAGTACTCCCAAAGGTTAAGGAACCTAAATTTTTTGCTGATTTCAGACCTATCTCTCTTTGCAACACAGTTTATAAGATCTTCACAAAAGCAATTTATCTAAGATTGCAACCCTTTATTTCAAAAATTATCTCTTCAAAACAAGGAGGTTTTGTTCCAGGAAGAGAAACTGCAGAGGGGGCTCTAGTGGCACATGATATTCTTCACTCTATCAAGGCAAATCATCTATCCTCCTTCATAGTGAAGTTGGATACGATGAAAGCTTATGATAGAGATGATTGGCAATTTTTGATAAAAGTGCTTGAAAAGTTTGGATTAGCAAAAAAATGGTGTAAATGGACACTATCTTGTCTCTCAGGTCCTCATCTTTCAATTATAATTAATGGCTCTCCATGTGGGTTCTTTCAAGCAATGCAAGGGGTGAGACAAGGAGACCCATTATGACCATTCCTTTTCATAATCATGGCAAAAGCTCTGAGTAGGTCAATAAAGGATAAGCATTCTAAAGGTTTATGGCAAGGTGTTTGCATCCCTCAAACTGATATTTCAGCCACTCACAACCTTTTTGTAGATGATACCCTTCTTTATGGGAAATCTTTTGTTTGAGAAGCTAAGCAAATAAAGGAAGTGTTGGATAAATATTCTCTAGTATCAGGGAAAAAGATAAATGCTCAAAAATAAAAAAAATATATGTGTTTAATGCTAAACCTACAATCAAAAGGAAAATTACAAGAATCCCGGGATTCCAACAAGCAGAGCTACCTTGCAAATACTTAGTTATTCCTTTTTTTTATGGGAGCTAATAAACCTTCTTATTGGATTAAAATCATTGATAGAATCAAACAAAAAATTAGTGCTTGGAAGGCTAGATGGCTATCATTTCAGGAGAATTCTCCTTGTAAAAACTGTCTTGATAGCAATACCTAATTACTTCATCTCTGTATTAAGGGCTCCACACTCCATAGTTGAGCAGATTCAAAAGATCATAAGAGGTTTCTTATGGAAAGGGAATATGAATGAGGCAAAGAAAATTCCTCTTATCTCTTTGGATAATATGGTTTCAGAAAAGCATAAAGGTGGTGTAGGTTTGCATGACTTATCTAATCGTAACCAAGCCTTTGGGGGAAAATTAATATGGAAAATGTATGCTAAACCTGAATCTAAATGGTGCTCGTTGATGAGAGCTAAATATTTGGATAGTCAAGATCCTAAGAGAATTTTTACAGTCTTAAATCCTCTGAAAGGGTCAGCTATGTGGAACTTCATGCTGTCTTCTAGAAAACTAGTAACAACATATATTTCCTGGGAGGTCAATAAAGGTGATGAAGTTAATTTTTGGCCTAATTCTTGGAATGGTCATCCCCCATTGTGCCAAAATAATGATTTGCACTCAGCCATTCCCATTTTATCACAGTTGTGGCGTACAAAATTAATAGATTATGTAAGTTATATTGAGCCTCCATCAGGAAGAGTAAAATGGAAAAATTTATCTTCTTCATAGATTTCTCAGGAACAAAAGGATTTACTATCAACCATTCTCCAAAATTGAGCATTTTTCATAACTGGTAAATATGACCATATAATTTGGGCACCTTCAAAGGATGGTTCTTTCTCAGTAAAATAGGGGTATAGAGCAATTCTGAATAGAAGAGACCCTTCTCAGCCCCAAAGGGCATTTTCCTTTTGTTGGAATAGTTCAGTCCTTCCAAAAGTAGGTAGTTTCATTTGGCTTGTAATGAGAAAAAGAGCACTGGCAAGTGATAGACTAGCTAAATTAGGCATTGCAAAACCTTTCAAATGCGTCTTATGTGATCAAGATTTTGAAAACCATGATCATTTGTTCTTGCATTGCTCTTTTGCTCAATATTGTTGGTCGTTTGTTTTGAGGAAAATGAATTATTCAATGCCTCTTTCTAATACAATTTGGGACCTCTTCTCTACTTGGAAAGTTCTCTACAAAAAATCCTTTTATTCATGCATTTGCAAGTTATTCCAGCAATGGTTATATGGGCTATCTAGTGGGAAAGAAACAAAATAATTTTTAGAAAAACAACTTCATTAGCAAGTTCAATTCATATCATCATTGAAAAATCTATCTCAGAGTCAGTTAATGTTTGGGTTAAAAATCAAAAGAATGTTGGTTCACTATTTTCAAATTGGGATAACTTTATTCTTCAAAATTGGAAACATATAGTTCTTCCATTTAAGGGAAGTTTGAAGCAACCTTACAATGCAAAAATAGATAGGAACATTGTTAGATGGTCACCCCCATCTCAAAATTTCTCAAAACTGAAATTTGATAGAGCATCAAGAGGTAACCCTGGTGTTTCGGGAGTAGGTTTTTGTATTAGAGACAATAAAGGTCTTCTCATGGCTGCCAGAGCTCTCTCTTTACCCCCTAGAATGAATAATGTAGCATAATATTTATCTCTTCTTTATGGGTTGATCTTGGAAAAACAATTGCAAATCAAAACACTGCACATAGAGGGTGATTCATTATTAATTATAAATACTTGCAAAGAAAGATCGTGTTTCAATTGGACATTGAAATATATTTTACAAAATGTCTGGAAAATATTAGATGATTTTGAAGAGGTTCATATTTCCCATATTTACAGAGAGGGGAACGTTGTAGCAGATCATTTGGCCAATCTAGGTTGTGATAAAAATGAATTTCTTTATATTCATGATTCATCTAACAATAATGATTATTCTTGTATCCAGGAGCTAGCAAATTTGAGAAGCATAATTGAAGCTGATTATACCAAATAATGATTATCTGACCAGGTAATTGCATACGTCCTCATATTTACATCGATGCTAACATCACATGGTATTTTGTCCATTATATATGAATGGTTTGATGTTTTAATGATGATATTTGTTGTACTCGTAACTCTCTTAAAGGAAATGTTTTGAAGCATATATTTCAAAGCACATATGTTAACGATGGCTTCTAATTCCTTATGGGTACTTGCACCATTCTCATCGGATGTTTATTTTCAACCTGATGATGTTAGCATCAATTTAAATATTTGGACAGAGATATTCCATTATGCTTCTTCAAGTTGGCGGAAACCTTTCGGTATAGGGTAATTATATATTGTTAATACAGGATAGCCTTTCAGTACAAGGTAATTATGTTTTGGCAATGCATTGGTAATGCAATATCTGTTGCGAAATACTTGGGTTTTCATTCGACACGTATGGGCTTTAATGAGAGCACTACGTTCTATGCATTTACTTCCTCGAACTTCCACTTATAATGATAGCTTTCTGTAAAATTAGAAAGCATAAGTTAATGTTTGTAGCATTTTTTAACATTAAATTTCTTGTAAATTAGCTCTGTGAAAATTTGTTTTGGTGCAATGGCGCTCTGCCCCTGGAATTACATAGTTTCATTACCAGTTAAATTGTGGGAAAAACCCATTGAAGAGTATGTCTCGCAGGAAATTTTGAACTCTATGTTCAGAATTGATTGTTTAAGAGTGGAGGAATGTATTTGTATCATCTTGGGGATAGAAGTTACCAACCCCCATGCTCATCATCTCCTTTTTCCTTCACAGGTGATTTCTATCTTTCTTTCCAATGCTTTAGATTTGCTGCAATCTCTGAATGAAATCGAGGAATTGGCAAGGAATTATATCAAGTTTCAATTTCACATGGATAATGTTGTTCTTCAAGTTGTACAGTAGTATAATTTTTATACTGGGGAAGGATTTTTTGGGGGCCTTTTCCCCATAATATTGGTGCAAAAATTTCAAGGTATTGAAGAAATTTTTGATGCTATTCGGCTGGCTTTGCAACACAGAAATCAAAACATTTTATTGAGGGCTTTAAGGAAAAATAAGCGGAGTGTTTGCACACTAATGGAACTGGAAACCAAGGACAAATTTTACGCTTTGTCTTTCCTTCAAGCTTACATTCCACGACTCACTAATCAAAACTTGCAGCTTGATTTGCAACTAAGGGTTAACACTTCCAGCCATATGTCTTTTTCTTAAAGAGTTATGCGTCATGTGCCATCTCGCATTATATCTCATGGATCTCAATATTATGTTTGAAGGGCTGGTAATAGGATCAATCCAAATACTCTGCATTCTGAAGGGATGGATGAGAATTCGCAAGATGAAAGAGCTTTGAATGGAAACATCCAATAATTTTATGGTTTTTTGTGAAATTCTTTTAGGGTGAACATAATTTTGTATTTGGTCTATATATGTGGGATTTTAAATATTCCCATGGGTTGGGTTGTTGATTTTTGTAATATTTTGTATGGGTACATATGCTTAATGCACTTATAATTGTAAGGGTTGGATCTATGATCTTTTGATGTCATCGTGTAAGGGTTGGGTTTTTAATCATTTGTATCGGTTCTCTGCTAGTAAGCTGGTTTTTTGGGAAGGTTGTCTAAGGTTGTGTCATAGGTTAGATTGGGACAATGTTGAACTTTGATGTTTCATCTCTCTTTGTAAAAATTATTTGTAACTTTTTCATGCTCAAGGGCGATAACTGGAGGTTTTCTTACTAGTTCTTTCCTGCCGATATGCCCCCCAGAACCAGTTTTTGTAACTTTATATTTATTATATAATAAAATTTAATAGTGACTTGCCACTTTCGCCAATATATATATATATATATATATATATATATATATATATATATAATTTTAAATGATTATGCAACCATTTAAATTAAATTTAGAGGCAAATGGGAAAATGAATTAAATAATTAAGTCAAATTAATTATTTAATAGAGGAAAAGTGGTAAGAGGGAGTCAAATAATTTTAATAATTATTTAACCATAGAAGAACGAAAAAATTAATGAATAGATAAATAATTAAGAATAATTACTTAAATATAGATGAATAATGAAAAGAAAATATAATTAAATAAATGATAATTTATTTAATTATAGAAGGAAAGAGTGTTAGCGACACAATTAAATAAATACTTAATTGATTTAATTGATCATAGGAGAATAAAGACCAAGAAATGAATTAATTAAATAATTAAAATTATTTAATTATGCAAGGAAGAAGACCAAGACAATGGAAAAATGACGCTCGTAGACCAAGACATTTTTTAGTGTCTACATTAAGAAAATCCCCACCTAAATAAAGCACTGATGCCTAAGATTGGTTGGGACCTAACCTTATAAAATAAAGATTGGTCTAATATTATGAGTGATAAGTACCTCAACCATACAAGGTTTCATAATGTGTTCTCTGAACTAAGCTTCCCAAGGGGCTCGCGAATTTGGAACAATATCCTCAAAATCCATTGTTTGATCTCTTTGGGCCTTAAATGGAAGTTTGGGAATGGCCATCTCATTTGTTTTTGGGATGAAAGTTGGTTGATCAACCAACCCCTCAATTCCCACCCTACCTTTAAGGACCTTCAATTTCTAGCTAAAGGCTCCTTTGGCCATTTGGTCTTTAACTACTTGTTGAACAATAATTCTTGGAAAAACATTCAGATGTGTTGCCAAGGCCAAAATTACTTTCTCCAAAGAGCTTCGTTGTTACAACATGATATTCAAAGGAGCAGGTTCTCTATCTTCCCCATAGTTGATCATTTATTTTGAACCAAGTGTCTTAAGGGAAATTTTTTGTCAAATCAGCTTACAATCTACTATTAAAGGGCAACAACTATAATGCTATCTGAGTGAAATTCTAAAACAAAAATATCCTTCCTAAAATTATTTTTTTGGTGGACATCCATGCATAAAAAAATATTAATGTAGAACAACCTCATGAAGTGTGGCTTCTAGTTATCAAATAAATGTGTCATTTGTAGAATGGATGAGGAAAATGTCCCCCACATTCTCATACATTGCTCCTTTTCTCACAAAATTTGGGGGTATGTGATGCAAAAGCTTTAGATTAGTTGGGCCATGAATAAAGTGTTGCTAGCCCTTATGGATGAATGGGTTAGCCCCTTCCACCACCCCCTCATGAAATAATTATGGAGGAGAATCCCTCCACATATTTGCTAGATTTTTTAGAAGGAAAGACACAATTAGATTTTTCGGGATATGGAAAAAATCCTAGAAGAGGTCTTCTTAGCTTTCTCTAAGCTCCTTCTGGAAAAAATATTAGTTTGCCACTTGTTTTTCTCGGATTCCCCCCTTCCCCTTGAATCTAACATAGCTTCACAATAGGGATTACCTCAAACCTTCTACAATGTTGATATCAATAAGAAGATTACTAGGTTGAATACTAAATGGTTACCACCCCCAGTTGACCAGTGTAAGTTTAATTTTGATGGTGTGGCTTGTGGTAACCCAAGCATGGCTAGCGAGGGATGAATGTTAAGATCCCCCATGGGGGAAATTGTGGCAGGATATGTTGGAGGCCTTGGTGCTAACACTAATAACTAGGTTGAGGTATGGCTCTTCTTTGGGGTGTAAGGATTACCCTATCTATTGGAATAAAAAATGTCCTCATTGAAGGGGACTCAAAAATAATCATTGATGTAGTTAAAGGCTCAACTCACCCTAGTTAGGATTTGGAAGATATCATTAATGACCTCTAGAAACTCTTTTTGGGCCTTGACAAGTTTAATCTTAAACACACCTATAGAGAAGGCAATATGGTTATTAACACTATGGCCAACTTGGGGATGGACCAAGACTCCTTAAGGTACTAGTAAAGCTTCTCTTGCTTCCTCAAACATATCAAAAAAATCATTTCCTTGAAGTGGCATTTCCTTGTATTTAATAATGATGGTTAATGGTGTTAGTGGATGGGAGGTTTGGAACCCTCTCCTCATGTTCATCTTCTTGGTGATGGGGTTTGGTTGGGGGTGGACCAATTAAAATTTGTATCCATTATTTTTCAATTACAGGACTAGTATGTTTTCTCCTATCATGTAATGACTTGGAAGATGACTCAGACCTAGGGCTATGGGATGAAGAATAATAGGGTTTGTTACGTGGCTTAGTGGGACATGTTGATGTTGTGGCCTCCCCACAATCAAATTGACAATGTGGCATCCAATTAGAATGAGGTGTTTTGTTACATTTCAACTCATCACTGTAATAATAACCATTTTACTTTGACTATTCTTAATGGGAATCTTGTGATTATTGATCCTCCCCCTCAAAATGCCATGCTTTTGATTAATGATGTGATTTTGATGGTATACGCAAGGTTAATTCCACTCCTTATTATATGTGTTGTTGGCTCTTTGAGGCATGTTCAATGTTTATTTTGGATGGTTCCTAGTAATAATTATTAGTACTACGACACACAACTCAATCCTTTAATTTCTCTCGAGTGGTTTTTTCACATATTCTTGTCTCTTTGGTTTTGCTTTGAGATTTGGATGGGGTTAGATAATTTTTAGAATCTTCTCCTGGCCTTTTTGTCTAATGGATTGTGATAGGGTTCAAATCAAACCCAACTCTCATGATGAATTCTTTGTGGATGCCACTATTTGGCATATGTGTAGCAAATGAGTGATCTCCCCTTTTTTGGAGTGCCTAAAAGGGCACATTTGTCTATACAATTTGCTCAATCTTGGGATAATTGGAAGGTGAGAGTTGGTGGAATTTATTTTGAATTCAATGAAGAGGTCATTGCACATGCTACTAGAGTGAACAACAAAGGAAAGAAATGGAAGAAACATATAAAATTGGTTGATAATGAAAGCTTGTCTCTCTTCTTCAAAGATGGTGAAAACCCCATTAAGTTACATAGTGGGTTTGATAGAGAAAAGTTGTTGCAACCATGGGACAAGGTATGCCTGATGATCATAAAGATTTTCACTTTATAAGGGCAATTAAATGTTACTATTTTTATCATTTCCCCCTTCTTTATCACTTCCACCATAACTCCTTGTTAATATTTCCTTTTTACCTGCTAACCTCCTTGGAAAATTCAATTAAGGAGGCTCTAGATTTGAACTTGAAATGTTCATAAAACCCCCCATCCCTCTCCATCTAGGGCTCATTTTGCACCTATACCATTTCCACCTTGCCTTGTGCCATCCAAAACAAATTAAGGTTGTCATTATTGATGAACCCTCTCTTTCTGACTCCCCCTAGCAAAACCCATTTTGGCTACCTTGGGGAACTCTAAAGGGAAAAACGAACTCCTCCAACATCTAGGCTCTATCCAAGCCTCCCCTTGCTATGATTTTTTGTAAACCCCCTATCCCTAATGACACTCCTCTTACCACCAATCCTCCTAGCCCCCTTGGTGGTAAACCCACTCCAAGACCCCCATTTTTGGATAAAAATAGTCATAAAAAAGAAGAGGACAACAATAAATAAGTTTTCCAAAGAAGAGGACAACAATAAATAGTTTTCCAAAGAAGAGGACAACAATAAATATTTTTTCCAAAGAAGAGGACAACAATAAATAAGTTTTCCAAATAAGAGGAAAAAAATAAATAGGTTTTCCAAAGAAGGGGACAACAATAAATAAGTTTTCCAAAGAAGAGGGAAACAATAAATAAGTTAGCCAATAGAAAGGACAATCCTTGTAAAGGGTTTAAATGATATGACATTCAGGATCACAATTAAAGTGAGTAGAGGATAGTCATAGGACAACAACCACTACAAAGTTCATAAATGCATAAATTTGACAAGTATAAAAGGTTGCAAAGGAAAATCTTAAAAATCCTTTTAAAATTATGCAAAGAATGATATTCATGAGTCAAATTAGGATAGTAATGCCAAGGAATTGATGAGAGTAAAGACAAGGTCACAACTATATGAATCAATGATAGTCATCTTGAAAAAATAAAATACAACCATATCTTTGCATGTAGATGAGAAAGGTTGCAAGCTAAGAGGTGTTGGAAGTGACACAAAGACAGGTAGACCCATGATAGATGAATGATTAAATACAAATAAAACATGGAAATAGAAGGCAATGACAATTGTGCCTATAAAAGGACAACAGTCAAGTATAAAGGTTCAAAGGAAGTCTATAGGTTAAATGAGAGTAAGAAGTTTTTAAATTATCTATGCCTTGGGTTGATTCTTATCAAGTACCAGATACATAATGCTTATGCAAGATACAAGAGAAAGATGATTATGCAAGCAACAAATTGAAGTTAAAACCTAGCCTATCTTCAAAACTTTTAGTCTTCTTCAAATAGCTTTCACGTGCCTATCATGCAAAGGACATTCATAAGATGATTACAAGTTAAGTGGGATTCATGCTCATTTTTGGTGCACTCAGAGGTAGTTTAGGCCCTTTTTTAGAATCCTTCAAGGTTATAACTAAATTTAAGAGGATTTTTAGCCTAAAATCATGCATTTTGAGGTATTTTGGAGTACTAAAATAGAGGCTTTTCTGTATTGTATGCACAACAATTGAAAGTTTCATGCAAATTCATTCATGATATCAATTCTAATAAATTTTATTCTTTTTTTAGAAGATCAGTTCAATTTGAGTTGGGGCACACTTCAAAGATCATGCAAAGGTCAACAAGTCAACAGTTCAAGTCAACTTTTCTTCACCAAAGTTTGCATGTTTTGCATCCAGTTTCACATCTAGTTCATCAAATCATGCAAGTTTGACATCTTCCACAAGGTTCAACCTTAGCTAGCTAAAGATGTCTTCTATAAGATCAAGCATTCAATTATTTTTAGAGCAATTATTCCTTTCCTCCTTCTACCTTATGCAAAAGATAAGATTGTAACACAATTTTGAGATAGTTTCAATATAAAGGAACAAATTTTATGTAGTTTTTTTATTATTTTCAAATATTTTTACAAGCAAAAATCCTTTTTATCAATAAAAAGAAGCAAGTTTTCCTTCTCAAATTTTGTGTATCGGTTGATATTGTGAATGATTTGAGGTAATTTTTGTGATTTCAATATTGAATCCTTGAGTTAGATCTCATTTACAATCATTTTTCATGCAAAAATGTGAAAACTTATGCAAATCATAGGTTGTGTTAGTTTTCTTTAGAGTTTGTAGTTGTGAAAATGCACTGTTTTCCTACAACAAAATTTGAAACACAACTTCCCCTTGAAACATTTTTGTATAAGTTGATTAGAAATTGAGTTGTGTATAGAATAGGGTAGTTTTTACTGGAATTGTGAGTTATAACATGTACAAATCCTTTTCATCATTGGTGCATTACCTCCTATGACTGATTTATCTCAATTTTTAGTTTTCTATCCTTTTTCCTATCAAACCAACAAACTTTTAGGAGGTCCGTCAAGGGAACTAACCCACTCTGGAGGTTCATCTTCACCATAGGAAACCCACAACTTGAATATGATCCCATGTTTCATAGGATAGATGAGTTTCACACTTAGCTAGGGGTGTTATCCTCATGTCAAAAATTACAAAATTATAAAGGATAAATAAATTTCCCCTAATGTTTAATATAGGCTAATTAAACGGATAAGAATAAATCAATCTAGATTAGTTATTTTTAATCATTTCAATGGCTATTAAATAATTAAATGTTTAGCTAGGAAACTAAATGCAAAAGGATGAAGGTACTTAGCTCTAAGATAATGGAGAAAAAAATACTCTATTGTTGCACTAAATTCCACCTATCTTGAGTCTAAAAATTATAGTTTGCCTCAACTTGAGAAATTATATTCTAAATTCACTAGATTTGGATCTTGTGTTGATACTCCTTGACTTTAATTTGGTAGGCCTCCCTCTAGCACAACTTATATTGACGTGTCTTCTTGTCACAATCAACTCAGATAAAATTTACAACAAATTTAACCTCTCTTGAAAGAAAATCAAATCTAGAATAGAAATGATGTTCCCCAGGCTTTAAATGTCAAGGCATGACACATAGAGTAACTTAGAAGTTTGTTGTGGAGATTGTTTTACAAGGGGACTTTATGGTGTTGGATTTTGAGAGTAGGATTGAATTGTGTAGGTTTCAATTAAATATTGAAAAAAACATATCCTCTGGTAAACGTGATTTGAGTGGGAAATTCAAAACAAAAACAATCTTAACACCAAGTTTGAACATTGTGATAAACTTTCATATAGAAAATATAAAGAAAAGAAAAGAAACATGAGCAAGGATAAGGAATTCATGAGACTAAATGTTTAATTAGGTGACATGTTCCAAGATGTAGATCCAATAAATATTTTCATTTGTGAATATGTAAATATTTTTAAAGTGACAAATAAATGAAAATAAATACATCATTGAGTAGTTGGATATTTCCATCTCTATTATATTTATAATTAAAATCTAAAAAAAAATTATTAAATAAAAATATAATTTTCTTAAACCTTGCATAAATATGTGTATAACAAATTTTGATATTAAAGTATGATAATTTGAAATCAAAAAGTTATTTTCGAATCAATATAGATTCATTTTTCTCATATATAATATCCACTGAAATTTTATTTTTTACATATTTTATTTAATATTTATCTAGAAAAGAGTTATGATTACCTCACTCATTTTATCTCCACAAATATGCTTGACTTTCTAAATTTTTATATATGATATTAGTTCAGTTATTCTTGTCCAACCACTCACACATGTATAATTAGGGATGGTCTTCCCCTACTTATTGTAGGTAGTTCTTTTGTTTATATATCTCAAATACTATTAGTTATTATTATCACATCTCAACCACTCATATATTTATAGAGTTTTCAATAAAGTTGATAATAGAGAGTAGAAAAATCTCACAATATAGGTGTTATATCAATCACAACGCACAAAATTGATTTCTTTCAACTATTTGATTATGAAATTTACATGATAAAATTAGAAAAATAAATAATCACTTTAGTAGAAAAATGCTTAATTTTAACTGGTTGGAAGGTACAATGATTAATAACTAATTAAAACCTTTACAAATATTGATTGTTATAATACCCTAGACCATGGTAGAACCAACTAAAAATAATTAATTATAATGATTACATATTATATATTTCTAGTAATTAAATTCATACATAATTTTGTGTGGCCCAATAATGAAATACTACTTAACACTTAGCATTCACACATTTTTCCCTAATCTTTATCCTAGTTTCACTTATAAATATGTTTGAATAATTATAAAATTATAAATGAAAAATAAATTTTCTCTAATGTTTAATATAGGCTAATTAAACATATAAGAATTCATCAACCTTGATTAATTATTTTCAATTGTGTGAGTGGTAATTAAACAATTAAATGTTTAGCTAGGAAACTAAATGCAAAAGGATGAAGGTACTTGGCTCTAAGATGATGGAGAAAAAGTGACTCTATTGTTGTAGTAAATTTCACCTATCTTGACTCTAAAAAATATATTTTGTACAAAGTTTTCTATATTTTTAGGAAGATCATAATAAATTGTAAACATAATAGGTAAATTTGCATTATCAAAGAAAGAAACCATGACTACAAGATTGATTACCATATTTGTGTTCCTTGGGGTGGATCCTACATAAATTCTTCTAAATATGGATTATGTCTATTTATTTTGTGTTGTATAAACTTGATCAATTATACTCCAAAGTCACTAGATCTAGAGTATGTGTGGATTCTCCTTGACTTCAGTTTTGTAGCCCTCCTTCTAGCACCAATTCTATTGATGTTTATTTTGATCACAATCAACTTGGATAAAATTTACAATGAATTTAACCTTTGGTGAAAGAAAATCAAATCTAGAATAGAAATGATGTTGTGAAGGATTTGAATGATGTTAGGGCTTGATGCATAGGGTAACTTAGAGGTTTCTAGTGGAGATTATTTTATAAGGGTCCATTATGGTGTTGAATTTTAAGAGTAGGATTCAATTTTGTAGGTTTAAAATAAATTTTAAAAAAGTTATATCCTATGGTAAACAAGATTCAAGTGGGAAATTCAGAATGAAAGCAATCTTTATGTCATGTTGAACATTGTGATCAAATTTCATATAGAAATATAAAGAAAAGAAAAGGAAAAGGAGCAAGGAAAAGAAATTCTTGAGTCTAAATGTCCAACTAGGTGACATTTCCAAGATGTAGATCCAATAAATATTTTCATTTGTGAATATGTAAAATATAAAGTGGCCAATAAATTAAAATAAATACATCATTGAGTAGTTGGACATTTCTATCTCTAAATTAAATTTATAAATGCAATCTATAATTATTTTATTAAATAAAAATATAATTTGATTAAACCTTGCATAAATATGTGTATAACAAATTTGATATTAAAGTATGATAATTTAAAATAAATAAGTTGTTTTTATCAATATATATTTATTTTTCCATATATAATATCCACCAACATTTTTATTTTATACATATATATAATATTTATCTAGATAAGAGTTATGTATTCCTCACACATTGTATCTCTAACAATATGCTTGATTTTCTAATGTTATTTCTATGATACTAGTTTACTAAAATCATTCTTGTCCAACCACTAACACATGTACAATTAGGGATGGTTTTACCCTACTTATTGTACGTGGTTCTTTTTTTATATATCTATCTCAATCACTACTAGTTAATTGTCATCCCACCTCCACCACACATATATTTATAGGTTCATTAATAAAGTTGACAATGTAGAGTAGAAAAATCTCACAATTTAAGTGTTATGTCAATCACAATTCATAAAATTGATTTCTTTCAATTGTTTGATTAATAAATTTACATGCTAAAGTTAGAAAAATAAATAATCACATTAGTAGAAAAAATGCTTAATTTTAATTGGCTAGAAGGTACAATGATTAATAATTGATTAAGACATTTGCAAATATTTATTTTTTAATGTCCTTTCATGGTAGACCCAACTAAAAAGATGCAATTGACATTCTTACATATGATCAAATTTATATAGAAAAAACAAAGAAAAGTAAAGGAAAAGGAGCAAGGAAAATGAATTTTTGAGTCTAAATGTCCATGTAGGTGGCATGTCCAAGATGTAGATCCAAAAAATATTTTCATTTGTGAATATGTAAATATTTATAAAGTGACAAATACATAAAAATAAATACATAATTGAGTAGTTAGATATTTCCATCTCTATTATATTTATAAGTGACATCTAATTTTTTTTATTAAATAAAAATATAATTTTATTAAATATTCCATAAACATGTGTATAACAAATTTTGATATTAAAGTATGACAATTTAAAATCAAAAAATTATTTTTTAATCAATATATTAATTTTTTGCATATATAATATCCATCAATATTTTTATTTTTGTAGACATGTAAAATTGACCTAACACCTATCACACATTCTAAATGACATTTTTACATCATCGACATCATTACCATCAAACATCGCTACATTTCACATCAATTACATCAAAAACCCTAATTTCCCCTATTAATTGAATAATATGACATTATTTAATTAATTCACTTTTCCATCATTTTTGACTAATTAAATAAATTGCATTTATTTAATAAAGTCCTAAAACCCTATTTCTGCTATTAATTGAATAATACAACATTATTTAATTAATTCACATTTCATCATTTCGACCAATTAAATAAATTTCATTTATTTAATAAAGTCCTAATCTAACTTTATTTTGTCCTGATTAGTTAAATAACACCAATTATTTAATTACATCACTAAATCACTTTATTCCCCTAAGTCGATTGATTTGTTTTTATGCGGTAGGGGTGTCCTCGCAACTCAGCCCATACCTTGGGTACCTAGGGCGAGCTGGGGTGAGACTAGCCCCCTACGAGTGGATGCCATAGCCTGCATACAATCCCACCAGTCAACCACGAGAGCAAGGGGTTGAACTCGAGACCTATGGGGAGAAAACCCACGGCCCAAGCAAACTCTGCTACTAGGGCAGGCTCTAAGTCGATTGAATTATTAAATCATAATAATTTAACTAACTCACTTTCCCTCCAAATTTGAATAATTCGAATAAACTATTCAAATCCTCATCAAAAATCAAATCAAACTAATGCAACTTTTTTTGCAAAAGTCAAACTTGATTTGCACATTCAACTCCAAAATGAATGAATTAATTAAATCAATTAATTAATCATTCTCAACCACTTTTCTAATTGAGCAAATTACGATCCCCTGATTTCTCAATCTATATTCCTGACTGATCAATCTATATTCTCGATCGATTAATCTATCTCCCAATCCCAAAAATTATTAAATCTACTTCTTCAATCACACTAATTACTTAATCAATTTCCATAGATTATACCCATCTAAATCCTCTCAACAACTTTCGACCATTGATCAAGATATTCTACTACATAATCTTGATCGTCCATTTCAAATCACAATTTCTATATAATAAACCTCTTTCCTCACAAAAAAGGATCAAAGAATCCACATCATTTACATAATTAAGTACTTTTGACATCTGAGTCACCATTGACAACACTTCAACATGTATCTTCAATCAACACACATCATTCTTCAAAGCTCTCACACACAACAATGGAGGCTTCACAATGACATGAACAATATGACATCTTGCGAACACACTTTGACATGGGATGGTAACCTTTCCTTTTGTTTTGAATTCACTTTGATAATCATAGGATTTCATTATGTTTTTTCAATAGCTTAGAAATTTATTTCATGAGTGAAGGAATAGATCTAGATTCTTGTTTTTGATTTAGATTAGTTTCTATTTCATTGCATTTATCTTGTTTACGCACTATGATTTTCCCCCTCACACATTCAAGCATGCCTGGTGGGACCCTAGTCCTCAACACTAATGATTTTGTGAGCTAATTTTAAGGTTACAGGTCTCAGAGGTGCTCTAGAAAAATCTTCACGCATAGGTTCTAGGAAACTGTTGCACTTGATTTCATGGAACCAACACACTTGACTCTTTTTCTAGTGCACTTGACCCTTTTTTCTGCGCTATTGACAATTTTTAGTGCTTTTGTCTTCTAATAGAGGACACTCTTGATTTTTTTTAGTGCCTTTTCTCTTTGACAGAGGGGGATTTTACTTATTTTTCTATGCTTTTTCCTTGTTAAACCTGTGTTCGAGATCTACAAGTTGAATTTTGAATTTTGAATTCTAATAGGTGCTTGGTTTGAATGTGTGACAGGTTCTAATGTGTGTGTATGCAAGGTTGGCAGCGTTATGAGAAAAAATTAACATGTTTGTTATAGGGAAGACAAACAATCGAAGAAATTACATTTTTCACATCTTTCTTAAGTTAGAAACTTTCAATTTAGTGCAGAAAAAGAACAACACAAATGAACACTTCAATTTTTGGTGCTCTAAAATGAACCATTTCAAAGATTTCTAGATTAGAAACTTTCAATTTGGTGCATAAAAAGAACAACACAAATCAACACTTTAGTTTTTGATGCTTTAAAAATGAACCATTTCAAAGCTTTCTAGATTAGAAAATGCTTCAATTTGGTGCATAAAAAGAACAACACAAATGAACACTTCAGTTTTTGGTGCTCTAAAAATGAACCATTTCAAAACTTTCTAGATTAGAAAATTCTTCAAATTTGGTGCATAAAAAGAACAACACAAGCAAACAATTCAATTGGTGCTCTAAATTTTTTTTTAAGCTTTCAAATTAAACACTTGGAATGTTGATTTCCTTTTTGTTGACCATAAGGATTTCCTTTTGTTGACGCACACTCGAATTCATTTTTGTTGACTAAGTAAAACCATGATCTAGGAACACTCAAATTTTGGGCTTAAAAATGAACAAATCTATTTTTTGTCTTGCACATTTACTATATTATTGTTTGATATCTAGGATACTTCACGTTGGTGCATGTAAAAAATGGAAATTGTTATGCTTTTCACACATTATTTTGGGGATAACACCACTCGAGGAACTTAAAAAGAATCCAACTACAATGAATTGTATTTTGTGCATTTCGTGTTTGGAAAGCTAGGTGTTTGTCTTCTCCCCCCACACCTTTTGGTGATCTTGGGTGAGAGAAAAAATCTTGAGCTTTGTACTTTTATTTTCAAATCATACCTTTTTAGAGGGCTTTCCTTTTGAGACACATCCCATGCTGGAGAACTCAAAGGCGACCCAAGCGGTACTCTCTTTTTGAACTGCTATATAAATTATTGTGAGTGTGAGGAAAGTTCTCACCCACTAGGTGATGTTGATTTATACCGATGAATGTCTCCCCCAATATCCGTGTGATACATTAAAACCCAAAAGGGCTAGGAGGAATCTTAATTGAGTGAATCACCGCATGTATAGACATCTAAAAATAATAACCCCAAAATGTTACTAAGAGCCAAATATTTCTAGAAGCCACCCCTTTTATTCAAATCATACTCTGAAGTGGTGCATTGGAATTTACTTATGAGAAGTTACTTACCAAGTCCGACTTATGGTTGAGCGTACAAACCCTCTCCATTCATTGCATGTAAAATCATCCCTTCGAGGCATGAGGTAATCCCACCTAGGAAGAAGTGCCTATCCATAGGGTGTACTTTGTTTTCACAAAAAAAATCCAAATTTTTTCAAACATCAAACATTGTGCTTAGATTTAAAATGGACATATCAAGACAAACACTAAACATGATGGTTGAATCACAAACCATTTGACTTAGTGTATGCTTTTAAAAGAAGCCCTATATTTACACTCCATAAGGATCTTCCTTAAAAATTTCTGAATATTCAGGCTACATTGGATCAAAGTAAATGTTGGAAACTATGGCTTGGGTATTGTGATTTCACAACTTAAAGCAATAGACATACAAGTCACACAAGTACGTGCTTTTTTAAGTCAGTCAAAAACTATTGTATCACTTATCACATTTGGAAACAACTCAAGACATCCAAAAACTAAGAGAAAAACATCAACTCTACTGCCAAAATACTGAAGCTAGAAAACAAAATTGAACAAAGGCTGCACTTGCTACTAATTTTGTCGCAATTGACTAAAACTTGGTCACACTTTCCAAAGAAAGCTTTATTTTTCTCTTTGTCCCATAAACTTTGCTGATGAAAATCTATTTCATTTGACAAAATTTACGCACTTGATGTAAAACCAACACACTTTCTCCTTTTATGCTCGTACTTGCTTCTCAAAAACTAGCGCACTTGCCAAAAAATTGCTCGCCATTGCCAAGAAAGCTCACTTTTGACTGAGAAATTCACCACATTGGAAAAATACATATAGAGGCTTCACTTGACATTTCTACTCGCACTTCTCAAAATCCAACTCTTTTGTCAAATTTCAGGCCATAGTTGATAAATCTAGCAGCTTTTGTTCACGGTCTATCATTTCTGCTCAAAACACATCACTTCTACTCTATCCTGCTGAAAATCAAAAAATGAATCGAAGTTGCTTACAGGATCCTTGTTAGAATGAAACAATTGGAAACCCAGATAATCCATAGAGTCCTTCATCCACTCTCAACATTTCATCCTACTTTTTGGAAATCAAAATCAAAATAAACCTGGATTATTCCCTCGCTCGCACTTCTAAGATATCAACAGTTACTTGAACCTCACGGGTAGTTTAAGTAAGCTTTTTCACAACATACCTCTAGAATAAGAAGTGAGATATCAATCTAGGCCTCTCAGGATTTTGAGTTATGAGAATAGTGTCACCTCAAAATAGCACTCAAACCTTAGGGTCTTGAGCTTCATAAGAAACCATTCAAAACATCCACACCTTCACCATATGACCATTTGGTGACCAATTGCTCTGGTTCAACAACCAAACCTTGTAGCACCAATCCTAGAACCAAGTCTCGCACACATTAAAGGTGAAAAGATGGATATCATTATAAGTTTATGGAACTTCATATTTGAGAAGAACAAAACACCCAACCAGTGGAGAAACACAATAAACATCTTGGATAAAGAGGAAGAGAAAGAAAACCTAGCAACCAGAGACCCATGTTACCACCTCCTACATGGAAATAGATATCCATCCTTCATGATCTCTAGCAAGAGAAAAATCCTTAAGCAGAAATCCATATTCCTAATTTCAAAGAACTGTCCTACTCTAAATTTTCCAAAGGGTACATCTTGAAAAAATATCGCACCTATCAAAATCGACTAGACCATTTCTATTTACACTTTTCAATGGGCCAACCACCCTTAGATATTTAATAGAAAATTCAAAAAAAAAAAGAAATTTCATTTTCCTTAAAATATAAAATCCACAAAAAATAAAAGCATTATTTTTTTATAGCTAGGAGTCACGAAAACACTCACAAAAGCTTGGCAATTGTTTATGACAACTACTATATCACAACACAGGAAGAACATGGAAGCAAACAAGAACAACACCAATATCCCACCAATAAACACCATGAATGACGAAGGTGGAGCATGGGGCTATAGGCCAAGTGACCTTAAAACACCCCAAAAGAGACCCACATACAAAGAAACATTTAGTAAGGAAGAGTTAAACCACAAACAAAAAAAGGTGAGAACAATCCAACCAAGACCCACAAGGAGTGGTCATAGAAGAGATGGATATTGAGGAGTAAATAAATGATGAGGAACTATTTCAACATTCCAACAACCCCAAAGTTCTCAAACTAATGGACAAAATTGTTGAAAAAGGACCCAAATTATTTCTTCTTTAAGTTAGCACAGAGTGGTGCTAAATTTCCAATAGACTTTAACGTGGAGGATCTCAAAGATCCTAATATTATTCCCTTAGGGGATAACTCAATTGTGAGAAAAATATTTGAACCCACGAAGATTCCAAACATGCCACCTGTATTCTCACAAAACAATGGTCAACCCATGGAAAACCCATTGTATAGAAAACAAACTCAAATTAAACAAGCAGTAGTGGCACAACAGTATCAAGGAGGTCTATCCCAACATGTACTAGAAAGAAACAATCATCCACCAGGACAATACACGCCTCAAAACACTTTATATGTCAACCCTTCCCAAAACATGCAGTACCATCAACAAGGTGGACTACAAGGTCCTCTTCCCATTTAGCAATACCACCAACAAGGTGGACCGCAGGGTCCCCTTCCAAATCAATACCATCAACAAGGTGGGCCACAGGGTCCCCTTCTATATTAGTACCAACAACAAGGTGTGCCATAGGGTACCCTTCTGAGTTCATCCCATCAACAAGGTAACTCGATAACACACCATCAAGGAAACCTTCAATATAGTTCACCCCAACAACAAGGTGTGCCACAGGGTACCCTTCTAAGTTTGTCCCATCAACAAGGTAACCCGCCAATGCACCATCAGGAAAACCTTCAGTATAGTTCACCCCAACAACAAGGTGTGCCACATGGTACCCTTCCTAGTTTTTCACATCAACAAGGTAACCTGCCAACACACCATTAAGGAAACCTTCAATATAACTCATCCCATCAACAAGATAACTTGCTAACGCACCATCAAGGAAACCTTTAGTATAGTTTGCTCCAACCACAAGGTGTGCCATAGGGTACCCTTCTGAGTTCATCCCATCAACAAGGTAACCCACCAATGCACCATCAGGAAAACCTTTAGCATGGTTCACCCCAAAAACAAGGTGTGCCACATGGTACCCTTCCTAGTTCATCACATCAACAAGGTAATCCTCCAATGCACCATCAAGGAAACCTTCAATATAGCTCATCCCATCAACAAGGTAACCCACCAATGCACCATCAAGGAAATCTTTAGTATAGTTCGCCCCAACAACAAGGTGTGCCACATGGTACCCTTCCCAATTCATCCTATCAACAAGGTGCCCCATTAACAAATCATCAAGGGAACCTTCAAAATATTGTGTCTCAACAACAAGGTGTGCCACATGGTACCCTTCCCAATTCATGCTACCAACAAGGTGTCCTGCTAATGCATCAACAGGGTAACCTTTAGTATAATTCGTCCCAACAACAAGGAGCTAACCCTCCTTACACTCAACAAGGAGCTAACCCTCCCTACACTCAGCAAGGACCTAACCTACCCTATGTTCAAAACAACTACCAAGGTTCAATACCCTCGTTCTATCCAACTTATGACCAAACAAATATTGTGGGACAACAAGGATATTACACAGAAGGCTTGCAAAAAAATGTACCAAAAACTGAGATGGAACTACAACTAGAGGTGATGAATCAGAGAATGTCAGACATGCAAGTAGGGAAAACAAAAAATACCTACACACTTTAGGAAATATTTCCATTCCCTTTCGAGCATTCCATCACTATGCTACCATTTCCAAAAAAACATTGAAATACCCAATTTCGACAAGTACAAAGGAAGAGGAGATCTAGTGGAGCACGTATGAGATTTTTCGGTATCATGTATGGAGGTACAAAACAATGACTCTTACCTCATGAGTCTATTTCCATGTAGCCTTATAGGTCATGCTATGGAGTGGTTTTCTCATATGTCATTGGGAATTAAAACCTTCGATGAACTATCTAGCAAATTCATAAGTCACTTCTCCTTCAACATAGAGAAAGACGTCACCATCACAAATTTATCCAAAATTAAACAAATTCAAGGAGAGTCCTTTACCTCCTACCTATATAGATGGAGGCACAAAGCTAGCTGATGAAAATGGCTCATTCCCAACATGGAATTGGTAGATATCTTCATCTAAAATTTCCTACCCGAGATCAACTACCAACTCACTATGTTATGTCCTACAAACATTGAAGAAACTATTGAAAAAGGAGTACATATTGAGAGAGCCCTCATAGCAAGGGGAGTCCTTAAACTAAACAACTTGAAAGATAGTCCCTCTAGTTCAAACGATAAACCTAAGATCTGGGAAAATAAAAAGAACGTCACAAATGATGGAGTAGATGACACTAGAGAACTATGGCATGCACAAAACGTACCTCAAAACAAACCACACGTGGCACAAACAAGCTATGTTCCAAATAGTACACAAAACAACCAACTTACCTATCCCAAGAACAATCAAGTAGTCAACCAAAAAATGAATTAGGGAGGGCAATAGAGGCAATAAGATCAACCATGGAGGCAGTTTACAGTACTAGGTGAGTCACTTTAGATAGTCATGTGTAAGCTAGTACAACAAAACTTCATCAAGCTTAACAACCGCCCAAGCTATGAGGAGCCTATCTTCAAAACGCCATGGTATAATGAGAAAGAAGTGTGAATTCCACAAGATCAAAGGACACACAACTAACAATTGCATGAGTCTCAAACACCTCATCCAAGACTTGATAGACAAAGGAGAAGTGGATGTTGAACATCACCCTAAAAACAAGGACCTTCAAATATACACAAACCCAATCCCAAACCACACTAAAAGGAATGAAAAAGTAAAGGACCAAAATTACCACAATGCTAACTACATGTATGGTGACACAGTTTTAGGAACCCTCTCACAAGCTGATGACAATAAGGAAAATGTAGTGAGTATATGAGGTGGAGACAACAATTGTAACATAACTACTCATCAAGGGAGAGTTACAATACAAGGAGACCCTCCTAAACCCATAGCTAAGTCATCAAATGACTACAACATTGTAGAAAAGTTGAAGAAGACTCCTACCTTAATCTCAATCCTAGAACTGCTAAATTATCACCTACACATAGCGAGATATTGGAAAAAGCATTGGAAGCATCAGTCCCGAACGACCTCGATCCTAATCAGTTCCAAGCCATGGTTGGAAAAACCGTGGCCAACAATCATTTAGTCTTTTCTGAGAAATATCTTCCACAAAGAACATTCCACAACCAAGCTCTCTACATAGAGGTTGGTGTCCACAATAACATGGTCAAATGGGATAGATAATGGTGTGGGTCTAAACATCTATACCTTAAAAAAATTCAAATAGTTGGGGTATTCTGATGATGTGATAGACAAAGGAAAAAGTATCACTATAAGGGCCTATGATGACCTTGAAAGGAACTCAGAAGGGACAGTCGGGTTACCAGTGTAGATAGGGATAGCCATCATAGAAATTACATGTCAAGTACTTGACCTTGAGTTGTCATATAACCTCCTCCTAGGATGACCTTGGATCCACGCATTACAAGAAATACCATCGACCTTTCACCAATTTCTAAAGTTTTCCCACGAAGGAAAAGAGGTAACACTATACGTTGATCCTGAACCCTTCCACTTCTGTGCAAAGTTGGAGGAAAAGTATAATAAAATCCAATGCATACCTAGCAATGATATATCCTTCCATTCATTCTCATATTTTTACCCTTCCATGCTACCATCAACCTCAAACAAGACCACATCAAGTGAGAAACCAAAAACAGAAACCAAGGCTCAAGTATTGGATAGGGGTAATGGAAACTACCACTTCAACCAAGCCTTTTTGCATCGGCATGCTTCCACCAACACCAAAGGTCTATGGAGGTCTGAAAGAGATCAAGTATGCTCAGACAATGCAAATGATAGCCAAACCCATGATTTTCACCAAGTGGGGGGATATGAAGGGTGAAGAGATATTCAAAGAGGACTTCTCATCCATAATTTACAAGGAGGACCAAAAAGAACCAGAAAAGACACAACCCATTCTAATTGATCCTAATAGTAGAGGTTATCAATTATCTAAACAAATGGGATATCAAGGAACATGTGGCCTTGGGCTACACAAAAAAGGCCAATGTGAGCCTATCATAGAGGAAAAGAGAAATAAAAATATGGGACTAGGTTATAAGCCAAAAGACATGGTTACTCCAAAAATCGAACAAACCTCTTTTAAGAAACAAGAAACTATTAAAGACTTATTCAAAAAAATTAGCATCGATAGGTTCCCTCTCCAGTTTATCAAAACCATTCCCAATATCTATTATTATTCTAGAATGGATTTTAACGAATACGAATGGGATTCTTCATCCTTTATTACTGGATACGATTACCCCACTTCTAGTAATGATGACCTAGACACCCAATGAGAAAATGATACCAAAGCCATACTAACCATTTCAGCAACCTCCGTAAGCTTTGCAGATAATGATGATAGCCTATCCCTCTACTACCCACAATTGATAGATTGGGACCAACAACAACATACACCTATTTTGGATCAATTTCAAAATGATGAGGCGATCGTAGAGTTCATGGGACTTCGAACAAAAATACCAACAGGGGATCACAAAACAGGGTTCATCATGGAAATTGAATAGGATGCATACTTTGGTGGAGAGATTAAATCTTCTAGTCACAAAAATGAAAGAGAAAACATAAAAATAAAAATGTGATCCCATAGAGAAAACCACAATGTGGCTCTATCAGATCTTGAAAAGAAGAAAATAAAGGACGCATCTGATGGTGAAAACCTCCACGAGGCACCCAAAGATGGAGGGTTCAATCTCCCCATAGTAGAATATCAAGAAAAATCAATACTCCTGGTAGAAGAAGTAGAGCCTATAAATGTTGGCATAGCAGAAGACCCAAAGATAACATACCATGTGACATCACTTGATCCTAAAGAGAAAGCAAACTTCACAACATTCATCAATGAGAGGAAAGTAAACTTTGCATGGACCTATGCAGATATGCCTGGACTACATCCAACACTAGTGGTACATCATTTGGTTGTCTCCCTTGGAGCAAAGCCTATCTAGCAAAAACTCAAAAAAATGCATCCTTAGATTGCATTATTGGTAAAGGTAGAACTAAAGAAGTTACTAAATGTGGGTTTCATTAGACCCATCAACTATCCAGAATGGATATCAAATCTAGTACCAATGTCAAAGCCTACTGGGGGCATAAGGATTTGCATCGATTTTAGAGACCTAAAAAAATCCTGCCTAAAGGATGACTTCCCCCTCCCAAGTATTGACATGATCATGGATCTAACAGTAGAGCATGAGATGCTATCCTTAATGGATGGGTTCTCTGAATATAACCAAATAAAAATCTCTCTAGACGATCAACACAAAACAACATTTACTTGTGCTTGGAGGACCTTCTACTAGAATGTAATGCCATTTGGTATAAAGAACGTAGGAGCAACATATCAAAGAGCAATGGAAACCATCTTCCATGATATGCTACATATAATCATGAAAGATTATGTGGACAAAATTCTAGGAAAGTCAGTCAAAAGGGAAGATCACTTAACCAATCTTGTAAAGGTGTTTGATCGGCTTGAACAATATAATTTGAGACTCAACCCTAAGAAGTGTGTGTTTAGAGTAACATCAGGAAAGTTGTTAGGGTACATAGTGTCAAGGAGGGGGATTGAAGTGGATCCTGCAAAAGTAAAAGCTATACTAGAGATGCCTCCACCAAATACATTAAAACAAATAAGGAGTTTACAAGGGAAGTTGCAATCCATCAGGTGATTGTCACACAACTAGCAAACAAATTTCACCCTTTCACTCATTTGCTACATAAGGATTCCACCTTCAAGTGGGATGGGAGATGTGACCAAGCGTTCCAGTAAGTCAAGGAGTACCTACTTTCTCCTCATGTACTCATGCCACCCATTCTAGATAAGGAAATGGTACTCTATGTATCTACCACACAAGCAGCGTTGGGAGCTCTCCTAGACCAGCTAGATGATGATAACAAAGAAAGAGCAGTCTACTACATTAGCCAAACCTTAGTGGGCTACGAGTTGAAATAATCACCCATAGAAAGAGTGTGTCTCTCAATCGTATTTGTGACACAAAATCTAAGACACTACATCTTAAACAGGAAGGTAAAGTTGATTTCAAAAGTAGACGCACTAAAGTACCTACTAGCCAAAGCATCCCTAACAGGCCAAATTTCTAAATGGGTGAGATCTTGACTGAATTTTATATAGAGTGTGTGGATAGAAGAGCCATTAAGGGACAAATCATAATAGACCAGCTGGCTAAAGCACCCATAGATAATCACAAGCCTCTCACAATAGACTTTCCATATGAAAGTATCCTAATGATAGAACAGACAGACCATTGGACTCTGTATTTTGATGGGTCCCATACTCAACATGGCTATGGAGAAGGTATTCTATTTCTCACACCACAAGGATATAGTATACCCAAGGCATACAAGATCACTTTCCCATGCATGAATAATATCTCAGAGTATGAAGCTTTGATCACAGGGCTCAAAATGGCTATTGAATGGAGAATAAAAGAGCTACATGTCTTCAGAGACTCCCAGCTAGTAATCAGATAGGTGAACAATGAATACCAGACAAAAGAAAACAAGTTGATGTTGTATAGAAGGATGGTGGATATCTTCAAGGAATATTTTGGTCACAACAATGAATACCAGACAAAAGAAAACAAGTTGATGTTGTATAGAAGGATGGTGGATATATTCAAGGAATATTTTGTCAAAATAACCTTTGAACAAATCCCCCAGATCAACAACAAAGCTGCCAATGCAATGACAACAATAGGCTCATTTCTTGATATTCCACAAAATGTTCCTTAATATGAGTTCCTCGTAGAACAACTACTCATACCTGCATTCGACATCCCAAAATCAGAATTGGTATGTTTTTTTGTTGTTCCTAACTCCCCATGGTACCAAGATACATTTGACTACATCTAGCACGATATCATACCACTTGACCTAACAACTACTCAAAAGAAAATCTCCCCCCATAGAACTTCCTGCTTTACAATCCTAGGAGATACCTTATACTGTCATAGTCTATATGGTATGTTACTCTGGTGTCTTAATGCAAAAGAAGCACAAACATCCTTACAAGAGGTACACGAAGGTGTTTGTGGGTCCCACTCTAGTAGACCTAACCTAGTCCAAAAACTACTTAGAATAGGGTACTATTGGCCCTCCATGGAACATGAATGCATTCAATATTCTAGAAAGTGATGTCAATGCCAACAACATAGTGACCTTGTTCATGCACCAAGACAAGAGTTGAGACCCATCACAACACCATGGCCTTTCTCACAATGGGGATTAGAACTTGTAGGTAAGATTTCACCCACTTCATCTAACAGACACAACTTTATTATCACAACAATAAAGTATTTCACTAAATGGATAGAGGAAATTCCATTGACCTACATCACTGGAAAATAGATATCAAAATTCATTCTAAATTATCTGATTTGTAGGTATGAAATTCCCCAAATGATAATAATAGACAATGGAACCCCATTCAAAATTCAAGACGTCCAATAACTCTATTCCAAATTTTATATCCAACATAGATTTTCCATGCCCTGCCACTAGTAGAATTGGGCAAATAAATGACTACGTGACTAAAAAATTTAGTCACATGACTAACACTAGTAGAATTTGGCAAATAAATGACTACGTGACTAAATTTTTTAGTCACAACAACTAAAGATGACAAAATTCTACTCATTTTTTGTAACACAACTATAAATGACTAATTTGATCATCATAAGTGACTAATTTGATTGTGGGGTAAAAAACACAACTAAGTAATTAGTCACACAAATAAAAAATAGACAATATGATATTAAAGTGGATAATTAAAAGTTATATTTGAATTGAGCGAGTGGGTTGTATTATAATATAATATAATAATAATATATTATATTATAATACAATATAATATAATATATTATAATATAATATGATATTATATAATATAATATATATAATATATTATAATATATATATATATTATATATTATATAATATTATATTATTATTATATATATTATATAATAATATAATATAATATTTATATTATATAATATTATATTTATATTATAATGTTTTTGTTTTGCTCGGTAATAATATTTTATTTTATTAAATAGTAAAGCTAGAATACATCATCTTCTTGTTTTTCATGAAAAACCATCTACCACCCAAAAAAAACCTACGAATAACACCATTTTCTTAGAATTTAGCAAAAAACCTACATCACCTTACTCTAAAGTCTCTGTTCATCTACTTCAAGTTCAAAAAATTCCTCATATTTACATTCACAACATTAACTTGTAACTACACCGACCACCCTACATTCAAATGCTAACTACCACTATATCCAACGCAGGGCTAAACCCCCAAAGTTCAGCAAAATTGGACAAAAGGTAAATGAAAATTTCATTACAAAAAGACAGAGAAACTAAAAAGCTCAAGCCAAGCTACCCGGGCCTACTCCTCCCCCTAACGCTCTCGTCGTCTTCCTCTTTCGAGGACGAAGCTCTTTCCTTTCTAGACGGTTAGCTTTTGCTTGGACCTGCCCAATCACTGCTTCCACCTCCATTAGTTCCACAAAAAGCTTCAAAGCTTCCCACCCACACCTGACCTTCTCTCTCTAGCGAGCTTTGAGACTCCCTTTTGACCACCACACAAATAGAATGCATTTCTTAGCCTCATCACTTTCTACACTCTCAATACCTTCACAAATATCTAGTCCATCACCTAGGATGGCCCACTCCAGAATTGAGTCCATTCCCTCCAGGAAGTCTCTGTGCACAATTGCTTCCATTACCCCCTTCACCATTTCCACCATCTCCCCCAAATCCAGACTCCATGCCATAATCAAAGAATAAACGTTCATGTTTATATGATATCTATGTCTTAGAGCCCCAAACCCCTTGCCCATAATCAACTACACACATTGCACCAGCCTCTCGTCATTGTATAAAAACATACCTTTCAATCGTCTATTTGATGCTTCTCCAAAAAATGGACAAAGTTGTCGCTTTGTCAAGAGCGTGAAATTTTCCTCCATTGCAAGTCTGCAACTCTAGTGCCAACACCCAAATACAAACTGATTCAATGCTTGATCTCCACCACAAAACTTGAAAGAAGCGTCGAGAAATGAGGGCTTAGAGAGTTTATTCAAAATTAATGCTCCACACTCAGCCATTAATGCAAGACGTACGCTCAACACTGCCACCCAATTCCACAACATTCTTTTAGTCTCTTCGAAAGTTGCAATCAGTCATTAACTCTTGCTCATTAACTATTGTCTACTTGCCACCTCTCATTAAACCGTCTCCTCTAAATCCAATTGCCTTAAATCTTCGATCCTCATCTCACCAACTTCTTCAAATGTTAGAGCCCATTTCAATAGGATGTCTGCTTCTACATTCCCAGACCTCCTTACATGACTGACAAAGAAGTCATCAAATGATGCTAATTCCTCCTCAATTTTAACAATTATATTCTGAAGAGGCCAAGCATCAATACTCCCCTTCATCACTACCTGAATGATTATGAGAGTCACCTTCTAAGTGAATTTTTGAGGCCCCCAACTTTTTTCCAAATCTAATAACCGTTAATGCTACTAAGGCTTCAAGTACATTATTTATCCCATCCTCCAACTTCTTCGCCCCCAAGGCCAATACATTCCATATTATAATGTATTTAATATTATATAATAAAATAATATAGTATTATATTATAATATTATAATATTATATTATTATAATATTAAAATATTATAATATAATATAATATAATATAATATATAATATATAATATAATATTATAACAATAAATTATATAATATATATATAATATTATTATAATATATATATTATAACATATAAATATAAATATTATAATATAATATATTATTATTATAATATAATATAATATATTATAATATAATATAGTATTATATTTATATTATATTATAATATATTTAATATTATATAATAATTTAATATTTAATAATATTTCTTGTGGGGGAGATTTATGTATTATAATTTATTTACTGTGAATTCCATTTTAAAATCTGGATTAAGGTAGGTAAATTAGGGTGGGGAAATTGGCGGGCAAATTTTCATTTTAATAAACATACTCTAAAACCCTAACCGAAACCGTTTTCAGGTTGTAGCTCGCCAAATTGGAGAAGTGAAAGGTCAGTACTAGTGAGGAAGAGTTTATAGGAGTTGAAACCAACATCGGCTGGAGCTCTCTCTCGCCTTCTCCGAACGGTCTCGGTATCGGATGCAACTGGGAGGGATTGATCCAGAATGGCTGTGGGTGTTGTCTACACCCAGGCCAGTTGGCTCTGAGTGCGGTGGGGTAAGGTGAAACAATGGAAAAGAATGGGTAAAGTTTCAACTTTGGTGTGGGCGGTGATGTCTCAAATTGGGTTTGTGGTTCAACCGAATGATATATGTATTGCCTAGCTTTTGTTCAGTTATATTGTTGACTGATCTAGGTAGCTATATATTCTTTGCTTTAGCATTTTAAAAAGTTATAAGCCTATAAAAAGTTATAATTTTAAAGTCGTTCTAATATTTCCCTTATGTAGAAGTATATTTGTTGGTGGTATTTTAAGAGTGTTGACTAAGTAAATTATTTTTCAATAACTCGTTTGGTTGCAACAACCAAAATGATCAATGCCCTGCATCATTTCACTTTTACACTTCCATAGATAAACTAGAATGAATAATCTCCTCATTCTGTTATGAACAGATAGATTCATCTGTTGAGAAACAAAATGACTTATGAACCTTACTTCACAGTAAGCTAACTCCTATGAGAAATACTTCTAGTCATCTTGAAGGTCACAATCTTGTGCAATAAACACACATCGTTGTTGCCATAACAGGTTCAGGTAGAATGCATTGTAAGTTTGTAACATATCACTACTCCTATGTTTTGAACCCTTCTGCTTCTCAATTCAAAGATTTATCATAATGAATACTAAGTGTTATGTGGATTTCATGCATTTTGAATTCTCTACACAACTATCTATTGTATGTTTTTTTCTTTTTCTTTTGTACTGCTAGATACCTATCTAACAATTACTTGTTTCAATCTATAGAAACCCTTGTAGACATAAACAATGTTCACATTAAATAATGCTAGTAAGATTTTAATAAAAGATACCTATAAAAGATTGTAATATTTTAAATTTAGCATTTTAAAGTTATAAGCCTGTAAAAAGTTAGCATTTTAAAGTGATAATGATATCTATATCTTATGTAGTAGAGATTATTGTATGGGGTTATTCTATCTTTTGCTTCAACTCTGTAAAGAGGGTATAAGGTGTCAGCGTTGTTTGAGAGATAAGACCAAATCTGCAAAAGGATGTAATTTTTTTGTTTTTGAAAATAATTCAATGGGTGCAACCTTTTAGCTGTAATTTTCCTATCCAAAAAAAATATTAGATTCGCTATTATTAGGGCTATTAGAATAACCAAGATCTATATTTTTTTGAGAGAAAATAAAGTGTATATTCAAAAATATGCACAATAAAACTCAAGATTTATTCTCAACTTACACTTGGAGTATAAGAGATATTTTTTCTACATTTAGATCTATACTCCATGGTATGTAGATCTTAAAATATAGAGACTTGTTATTGATAGGAATATTTATACTACCCACAAATATTTAACTTAATGTTATTTTGTTTTTTGTACTTTGATGCAATCGACACTTTCTTCCTTTGAAAAATATTAACAAATTTTGACTTTTTTTTATTGTGGATAGGTAAGAGCAAGGAGAAAATGAAAAACCAATGCCTTACTAGATACATTTAAAGCCCACCCCATGTGCAATAGTGGCATCGAGTACCTTGTACTGGTTTTGATTCCAATATCTTATTGTTCATTTGTCTATTACTAACTATTTTCATTCCTCTCTCCTTTTATGCAAATCTAAAATAGGAGACACTATAAAGAATTTATGGGTTTATAGTCAAGATAACATGAAATTTAGTACATAGAATATGCTTCATGGAGGTTATCAATCAGATAACACTTTGGTTCATATTGTATATAATTTAGATTTCCTTCTTTAAGCTTATTTTGAAGAGCTCCTTTTTGAAACCAGTGGGCTTAAAACTTCCAAGGCTTGATAAAAAGAACAAGAAATTTTATGTATAGTTATAGGTGGAAGGATCTTTCTTAGTTTTTTTCAATTTTAAAAGTATAATATATCAACAGTTTACATACTGCAAAAGATTATCTTCAAAACTCTATATATAGAGTTATTTGTAACAATTTTAAAAGCATAATAAATCAGTAGTTTGCATACTGCAAAGGATTTTTTCTTCAAAACTCTATGTATAGAATTCTTTGTAGCATATTTTATATACATTTTGAATATACACAGTGAATTATTTTCAATCCTTTGAGCAGATTTGTTGCAGTTTTATGATTATTTCAGTTTATAAATGACTAAATAAATGACTACATACTAATGACTAAATAAATGATTACAATGAATAAATAAATGACCAATTAACAACAATCAATGACTAAATTAATGACTAAATATATGACTAAATTAAACTAAATATATAACTAAATAAATCACTACCATGACTAAATAAATCACCAATTAACAACAATCAATGACTAAATTAATGACTAAATCAATGACCAAATCAATGACCAAATCAATGACCAAATCAATGATTAAATAAATGACTAGATAAATGACTAAAATAGTTTATTCATAAATTCGGTCGCGTTATAAATGACCAGCAATAAACTACTAATGGTCATGTGACCAAAATTAGTCATTTATATGCAATTTTTAGTAGTTTATTTAGTCATATATTGTTGCTTTTGTACTAGTGTGCTATCCTCAAGGAAATGGTCAGGCTGAAGAATCCAATAAAAACATATTGAAAATACAAAAAAAATACTATTAATGAAGTTGGTTGTGATTGGCATTTGCAGCTAAACCCAACCTTGTGGGATTATCGAACTAGCATTCGAACACCTATAGGTGCCACACCATTTTCCTTGGTCTATGGATCAAAGGTTGTCTTACCTATCGAGGTTGAAATCCTCTCATTGTGAATCTCATTAAAAGGAATGGTCGGCAACAAAGAATACCAGGTATCCAAGCTAAATGAATTGGAGCTCCTAGATGAAAGGCATTTGAGTGAGTTAAACCATCTTCAGGTTTATCAGAATCAGCTCAAACGAAGCTATGACAAGAAAATCAAAGATAGAAACTTTCAAGTTGGTGACTTGGTCCTCAAGGAGAATCAGAAGGTACAATTGAATCAAGATGGAAAAGGAGAATTTGAACCCAACTGGTTAGGCCCATTTGTCATCACAACAAGTTATGGTTCAAGAGCATATCAGTTGGCTGCTCCTAAAGGAAAACCCTTAGCTAAACCGTTGAACAACAGTGACCTCAAGAAGTCTACACATGAAACACATCAGAATACCCTAGGCAAAAGGGTAAAAAATCTAAAAAAATCAAAAGGGTAGAAAATCCAAAAAATCAAAAAGGTAAAAATCCAAAATAATTTTAAAAAAGCAAGAGAAATAGTAAAGAGAAATAAAACGTTCCTCAAGTGAAAACCACTTTGTGGCACTCCTAGAATAGGTACTATAGTGAAAACCTGGCAAATAGGTGTTATGTTTGAATAAGACTCACATCATTATCTATCAACACTCCCACAAGCATTCACACATTCATTTCATAATAAAACATGTATCCAACCATGACCTGTTACTGATTAAGGAAAGTAGTCTTGTCTCCAATTGGGGGAAACTTCTTGAAGTTGGTTGTAGATTAGATCCTTGTGTATCCCATCACAGTCTGAAAAACAAAAACATCTAAAACATCTAAAAAATCAAAAACATCAAAAACATCTAAAAAACAACAAAATCAAAAACATCTGAAAAACAACAAAATCTAAAAAATCTAAAAAATAACAAAATAAAAAACATTGGAAAAACATCAAAAACAAAACAACATCATTGGATTATTCCTTCACTCAAATATTCTAAGATATCAACATTTTCTTGAACCTCATAGCTAGTTCAAGTAGATTTCCTACAACATATCCTCTAGAAAAAGAAATGGAATATCAATCCAAGTTATCAATGTTGTTTGAAATCCCAAAAAACAAGTTTATGCTTTGAGTCAACTAGTCAAACTACGTGGTCTCTGTGTGTACAATGTAGGAAAGGCTTATTAGATCTCGAGACCCTAGGTTAGTCCCCTTAGGTTTCTATCATGTTTTATTTCAACTTAGTCAAAAAGAGGCAAAATTCAAAAGAAAATCCACAAAATACAAAATCCAAAAACATTCATAAAACAAAAAAGGTCAAAAATGTTCAAAACAAGCGAACTAAGAGCCTTTGTGTGTACAACGTAGGAAAGGCTTATCTTTGATAAGCCCTCAAGGCCCTAGGTTAGTCCCTTGAAAACAATAAAAAAAATAGTATCATAAAAATCAGAAAACCAAAAGGATCCTAATCCCTTCATCAAAATCCACAATAAAATTTTCACCCATAATAAACAAATCTTTGCACTCACCCTTTGACAAAAAAAATAAACAAATAGAGCAAACATCAACAAGTTGGAACTTTCAAGCAAACAATCACAAATATTTGGTCGCAAAACAAACAGAAACAATGCCAAAGTATTGCCTGCCTATCTTTTGACAATTCACCAACAACATCCTAAGATATGCCTTAACAGATCTTCTCCTATGATACAAATGATCAACAATGGATAATAGTCCTAAAACCTCAAACAAATATGGCAAGTGATACTGCAACTTTGTTTTATCTTTTTATAGTCTTATCTTTTATGATTTATTTTATTGACTCATTCCCAGGATCTCTCGAGGATGTCCATAAGGATTTAGAGAAGAAGGAATGGGAGAAATTGAGTGTCATTTTGGTTTTGTGTTTGTAATATGTTTTTGTGGTACTACCATGGTGAATACTTGCTTTATTGATTGTATGGAAGTTGTTTTGAAATAGTTCATGTAGCAGGTGCATGTTAGGTATTTCATACCTCTTTGTGTAACTGGTCTGAAAAGTTTTAATGCAACCCAACCATATACTTTAAACAAAGTTTGTGTATGTCTACTATGAGAAAGAATATTTTGTGTATGTCAATTCAAAGTACACACAATGGATACAAAGTCACCTTGGTTATTAATACCCCAGTGCATCGTATTTGTTCCCTACATCAAACGTGATTGTTCAAAATGTGAATTCTCCAAGCAAAGAAAAAGCAATACTCATCAGTACTAACAACATCAAATTTCTATCCACCATCAAATATTTCTTCTAAAAACTAACATTCATCCTACATCACAATATCATTAGTACCATATCCATCTTGCATGCACAATGTTGTTAAATACATACCATGATGATAATAAAAAAATGAAAACATCATGTATCATGAATAGACGACATACATCCATTATATATCACCCATACATCATATACATAATAAAACATCATATGATATAAAATATGATCCATCTGTCCACATCATATGCATACACCAGAAAAAGTACAAAAACATGTATAAGCATACATTATCATACATCATCATATATCGTCATCCATAAATCATCACATAAACATATAAATGAGCCAAATCAAAGAAGGTATATCTCATATATATCATCATCAAAAAAGGAGAATGTCATAGTACATCATCATCAATGAAACAAGTGTGATAGGAAAATACAAAATAATACATATATATGAGGCCTCGATCGAGCTAATGAATGCATATACAAAATCATGTCTACAATATGAAGTATCTAATCAATAAATATCATAAAGATCAAGTACAGATATAACATTTCCCAATAGAAAAGGGAGGACTTTATAGACCAAGCTATAGATAACAATCTAGATTTGGCTGTCTAACAGAACCACCTGACTCGGAACCACCACCTGAAACAATAGGCTCTCTAAATCTCAATCATCACTGTGCACAAGAAACAAAAGCATCATACAGAGTCTAGTAGTATGTAGCCCTTTGTAATAACTAATCCTGCTCAGTGCGAAGACTATCTTGCTTTGTCCTCGGACTATCCCTCTCTATGGTGATGGCCTGTAACTATGCCTCGACAATGAGACGACGCCCAATCTCTATATCTTTCTTGACTCTGAAGCCATCTCGCTCTACTTCCAATATGGCAATCTATGCCTCTATGGCCTATCGTCACCCTATCTCCGTAGAAAACTATGCACCTCCAACCTCAGGTGGTGGAGGGGGAACTTGAACTTGTCCCTGAACCTGAGGCATTTGATCACCCTGTGCCCCATCTTGTTGGGCCTCACCAAGCTACTCAGCTAGAATCTCAAGACGCTATCTCTCTCTGTTCCAACATGTAATGCCTGTATTTCCTACTATGGGATCACTATCAAGATCTGTAAATCTCACAACATGTCATGACCACCACTGATCAAAATTAGGAGTGGTACCTAGATCTGCTAAACCAACTGGCCAACCCCATCCGACTAGGGAAAGAGCTCTAAACGCAACAATAACAACATTATGGTAAGCCTGTAGATCCCATACTCGGACCTATTTGGTGGTCTGACCAAACTGAGCCTCATAGGTGTCTAGAAAGTGACCATGTCTCTCTCTAAACTGCCTACACACACTATCAAGAAGATACCTCTCCAAAAGAGAATGAGAGTGACCAATCAACCATCTACTCTATCGGCAGTATACTAGCTACTTCTAATCCTCTAGCCAGGCCTCACAATCCATACGTGGTCTCCATACAAAACCTAACATGTAATCGAATACATGACGTTGGTACAAAATCTCCCTAGGCAAGCTATAATGTAGAAAATCTCCATAATGATAGGAGTACGGATCACCAGCAGTATGATTGTGTATACCATTGGGCCACGTGACTATGATGTTCTCCTAGACCCATACAAGAAGAAAAGAGACACCTATAGAAATGGATTTCCCACCATGACACGTAATTCATGCATATCTCTATATAGGTGGGCGAGGAGACATGAACCCCATGCATATCTAGTCCCATGCTCAAACATCTCCTCAATACATATACCCCATCCAACAAGAAACTAGTGGCCTCTCCTATCAAGAACAACCAATCCTAAAACCAAACCACAAAGAACAAGGGAAACAGGATTGACACTACCAACAAAATTACATAAATCAAACGTCTGATGCGAAGCACACACCGCATAGCACGTGTACCCCGTCGAACATGATAGGTAACAAGCTTACCATGGATGGGTGTGCAAAGGATCCTCCACACATCCTCGAGGGTGATGATGGCCTCCCTTGTAGGTAAATGGAATAAAGAAGTCTTTGAATGCCACCGCTCCATAAGCGCAATCATCATCACAGTGTGACATCAGATGGGAGGCATGTAAAAAATGTGACGTAGCCTGACCGCATCTAGAAAATCTCACTCCAAAACATAAAAAATGACAATCAAATCAAATAGATCTCAGGGTCGTCGCTCCCTCAACTATAGTGGTTTAAATACCACCTACAATCATTCAACCCACGATGTCAAGGATTCACTCTAAACATGAAAAACGAAACGAAAATTATGAAGAAACTTAGGATTCCAAAAATTCAAGAGCGAAAAATTTGTAGCAAAATTGATGAAGTTTTTGGAAAAAGTGAAGAAAACAAGAAAAAGCGAGTTTTTTTTTTTCAAAAGCGATGAATAGTATCAAAGGCGAGGAAATCAAAAGCAAAAAACTTTTACAAAAGTGCAAACTTAACACAAAAGCGAGAAAATTGAAACAAAGCAATCAAAAGCGAAAGTTTAAAGCCAAGGCGAGTTTCAGAGGAACAAAATTAGGTCAAAATCACAAATTGAAGTCAAGTGCACAGGAAAATATCAAAAGCGATCTTTTCAAAATGTTAAAAGCACTAAAACTGAGGCAATAGCGCTAAAACCCTAAAACCTATACTTTTGATTTGTTGGACTTTAAGCATTAATTACAGGAACATGGAAAAAAAAAGAGAATCGAGAGAGTACATACTAGGGCACCGACACTTGCGGGCCATCCATACTCTCGAACCATGTCTGTGCAATGTGGGGCTCCCTCAATCAACACCATAACTCCTCGACAACTAACAAAATGAGAAATCCAAAGGCAAGAATTTTCTATAGGCTCAAAGTGCAAATGAGGTAATTAGAACTCTAATTATCTATTTTAACCCTCTAAAACACTAATTTTTACTTAGGGAACCTTCCTAAATTAAAATTAAGAGCTCCCAGTAACATTTGAATGAGCAACGAGGGACCGATAGACCTAATTTTTTGCTCTCTACGCATCTAAATTGAAATAGAATAGTGTCATGAGCCTGACCTCAAAATTGAGATTTTTAGCCAACCTCTTGAGGGGGCAGCACAGATTCCTACCATCATTTTGCTTACCGCCGGGACAGAGTGGGGCATAATTTTTTTTCAAAACCTTGATCTTAACAGTAAATCTTTGAAACAAAGCAACCTATACTTTGTATCAAAGAGGGGGAAAATGTAGACATGTAAAATTGACCTAACACCTATCACACATGTTGAATGACATTTTTACATCATCAACATCATTGCATTTCACATCAATTACATCAAAAACCCTAATTTTCCCAATTAATTGAATAATCTGACATTATTTAATTAATTCACTTTTCCATCATTTTTGACTAATTAAATAAATTCTATTTATTTAATAAAGTCCTAAAACCCCTATTTTCACTATTAATTGAATAATACAACATTATTTAATTAATTCACGTTTCATCATTTCAACCAATTAAATAAATTTCATTTATTTAATAAAGTCCTAATCTAACTTTATTTCATCCCGATTAGTTAAATAACACCACATATTTAATTGTGTCACTGAATCACTTTATTCCCCTAAGTCGATTGAATTATTAAATCATAATAATTTAATTAACTCACTTTCCCTCCAAATTTGAATAATTCAAATAAACTATTCAAATCATCATCAAAAATCAAATCAAACTAATGCAACTTTTTTTGCAAAAGTCAAACTTGATTTGCACATTCAACTCCAAAATGAATGAATGAATTAAATCAATTAATTAATCATTCTCAACCAATTTTCTGATTGAGCAAATTATGATTCCCTGATTTCTCAATCTATATTCCTGACTGATCAATCTATCTCCCAATCCCACAAATTGTTCAATCTATTTCTTTAATCACACTAATTACGTAATCAATTTGCACAGATTATGCCCATCTAAATCCTCTCAACAATTTTTTACCATCGATCAAGATATTCTACTATGCAACCCTGATCGTCCATCTCAAATCACAATTTCTATATAACAAACCTCTTTCCTCACAAAAAAGGATCGAAGAATCAACATCATTTACACAACGAAGTACTGTTGAGATCCAAATCACCATTGACAACACTTCAACATGTATCTTTGATCAACACACATCGTTCTTCAAAGCTCTCGCACACAACAATGGAGGCTTCACGGTGATATGAACAATTTGATGTCTTGCAAACACACTTCGACATGGGATGGTAACCCTTCCTTTTGTTTTGAATTCATTTTGATAATTGTAGGATTTCATTGTGTTTTCAATAGCTTAGAAAGTTATTTCATGAGTGAAAGAATAGATCTAGATTCTTGTTTTTGATTTGATTAGTTTCTATTTCATTGCATTTATCTTGTTTACACACTATGATTTCCCCCCTCACACAATTTTCTACATCTTTTATATAATATTTATCTAGAAAAGAGTTATGATTATCTCACTCATTGTATCTCCACAAATATGCTTGACTTTCTAATGTTTTATATATGATATTAGTTTAGTCATTATTGTCCAACCATTAACACATGTACAATTAGGAGTGGTCTTCCCCTATTTATTGTAGGTAGTACTTTTATTTATATATCTCAATCAATATTAGTTAATTATCATCCCACCTCAACCACACATATATTTATAGGGTCATCAAAAAGTTGACAATGAAGAGTAAAAAAAATCTTGTAATATAAGTGTTATGTCAATCAAAATTCACAATATTGATTTCTTTCAATTGTTTGATTAAGACATTTACATGTTAAAATTATAAAAAAATAATCACATTAGTAAAAAAATTCTTAATTTTAACTGGTTGGAAGGTACAATGATTAATAACTAATTAAAACCTTATAAAATATTGATTGTTATGATACCTCACCATGGTAGACCTAACTAAAAAGATGTAATCGACATGTTTACATGTTATATATTTCAAGTAATTTAATTCATACATAATTTTCCATAGCCCACTAATGAAAGTAATGCTTAATACTTGACATTTCCCTAGTTTTTATCCTAATTTTGCTTGTAAAAATATTTGAATGGTTATAAAATTATAAAGGAAAAATAACTTTTCCCTAATATTTAATATAAGATAATTAAACACATAAGAATAAATCAACCTAGATTAATTATTTTCAATCATGTCAATACTAATTAAATAATTAAATGCTTAGCTAGGAAACTAAATGCAAAAGAATGAAGGTACTGAGCTCTAAGATGATAGAGAAAAAATGACTCTCTTCTTGTACTAAATTCCATCTAACTTGAGTCCAAAAATTATACTTCATACAAAAAATTATAGATTTTTAAGATCATGATAAATTATGAACCTAATAGGTGAGTTTGTATTACTAAAGAAAGCAACCATGACTACAAGTTTAATGACAAGATTTTTGTTCGTTGGGATAGCTCCTACATAACTTGTTCTCAATATGGATCACGTCTATTTATTATGTGTTGTTTCAAATTGAGTAGTTATACTCCAAAGTCATTAGATTTGGATCTATTGTGGATTTTCCTTGATGTCAGTTTTGTAGTCCTCCTTCTAGCACCACTTATATTAATGTCTTTTGATCACAATAAACTCAGATGAAATTTATAAAAAAATATATTTTTTGTTGAAATAAAATCAAATTTAGAATAGAAATTATGCTCTTAAGGCTTTAAATTTCAAGGCTTGATGTATTATAGGTTTGTTGTCAAGATTGTTTTACAAGTGGCCTTTATGGTACTAGATTTTGAGAGTAGGATTGAATTCTATATGTTTTAGATAAAGTTTGATAAAATCCTATCCTATGGTAAACATTATTTGAGTGGGAAATTCAAAATGAAAGCAATATTAATGCTAAATTTGAACATTGTGATCAACTTTCATATAGAAAATATAAAGAAAAGAAAATGAAAATGAGCAAGGAAAAGGAATTCTTGAGTCTAAATGTCTGAGTAGATGACATGTCTAGTATGGATATCCAATGTAAATATTTTTAAAGTGACAAATAAAATAAAATAAAGACATCATTGAGTAGTTGGAGATTTCCATCTCTATTACATGTATAAATGGCATCTAAAATTATTTAATTAAATACAAATATAATTTGAATAAACCTTGCATAAATATGCATGTAATAAATTTTTATATTAGAATATGATAATTTAAAATCAATAAGTTGTTTTCTTATCAATATATATTCATTTTTCTCATATATAATATCCACTGACATTTTTATTTTCTACATTTTTTATATAATATTTTTCTAGAAAAGAGTTATGCATTACTTACACATTTTATCTCCACCAATATGCATGATTTTTTAACATTTTATATATGATATTAGTTTACTAAAAGTCATTATTGTCCAACCACTAACACATGTACATTTAGAAATGTTTTTCCCCTACTTATTGTAGGCAGTTATTTTATTTATATATCTCAATCACTATTAGTTAATTGTCATTCCACCTCAACCACACATATATTTATAGGTTATTGATAAAATTGACAATGGAGAGTAGAAAAATATCACAATATAAGTGTTATGTCAATCACAATTCATAAAATTAATTTATTTCAATTGTTTGATTAAGAAATTTGCATGTTAAAATTAGAAAATTGACAATGGAGAGTAGAAAAATATCACAATATAAGTGTTATGTCAATCACAATTCATAAAATTAATTTATTTCAATTGTTTGATTAAGAAATTTGCATGTTAAAATAATCACAATAGTAAAAAAAATGCTTAATTTTAAATGGTTGGAAGTTACAAGGATTAATAACTAATTAAAACCTTTCCATATATTGATTATTATAATACCCTACTATGGTAGACCCAAATAAAAATATGTATTTGACATGCTTACATGATATATATTTCAAGTAATTTAATTCATACATAATTTTTTCGTGGCCCACTAAGGAAAGTAATGCTTAGTACTTAACATTCACACATTTTCCCCTAATTTTTATCCTAGTTTTACTTGTAAATACGTTTGAATGATTACAGTAGTCCATTCTTATTTAAAAAATCCTTGACATTATTTAAATATCTTATTTAAATAATTCTTCGGATCTTAGGTTTTAATCCAAGAAAAAAAAGACTAATGCTTTTATTATTTTAAGGTTGGTTAATTTTTTTGTCTTAAAACATTTAAAAAGGAAAAAACATTTAAAAATATAAAGATTTAGCAAAGAATTCATGCCAAAGGTAAAAGGAAGATGATTTTTTCACGCCATGTAGATAAGAAGGCTTGAAATTGCATGTAGAAATATAAAAAATGTAAAAGCATTATTGAAATTCTCACGTTGAAAAAGCAAAAGGGGGGGGGGTTTTCACGCTGGAAGTGAAGTTTCAAATTGAATTTTCATGAAAATGAAAGAGAAAAGCTAAGTTTGGGATCAAAAGGCAAAACTGAAGAAGGCATCACGTGGGAGAAGTTCTATGGTTTTCCATCTGCTGGTTGTGAGCTGCATGATGGCGAGGAAGAAAACAAAATGTTGCAAAAGGAGTCTCAAGGTTTTTAACATGCAACAAGTATTTATAGTTCATGTGCAAATCTCCACAACATTCAAATCTACAAGATGCAAGTAAATGGTATGATCTTTCATCTCCTATCTATCTGTTGTTTGAAGTTTTGCGACATTCTTTTAAAAATGGATATCAAGGCTCTTGAAAGCATTTAGGGTTTTAGAAAGAGTTATTTTCATATGCATAATGGGGATAATATCAAAGATAGGTTAGATATCTTGAATCATTAGAAATAATGACATTTCAAACCCCTAGACAAGAAAGGTTGAAAGCATGAAATAGTAGGCAAAAGGATCATGGATAGAATTTTGATCTAGGGCATAGTATGAGACAACCTTACTTAAAGAACAATGAATACAATCATGGAATGATTGAGTTAAGTCATAATAGTCCCCATGATTTCAAGTATATTGATAACATAGTCACCATAAAGAATATAAGGAAGAGAAATGAGATAAAAGGTTATCATGAAAGGTTTTCTAGAAGGGATAGTTTCAGTGCATTTATTGAAGGATAGTCATATGGTAGTAACAGTTCATGAAAGAAAACCCCTTCAATTCTCAAATAAAAAACTTAAAAAGGATATGATGACAGTCACCTAGGGCATAAGGATGATTAAATGAACAATGATATGTTTGACATGTCATAAAGGATAGAGCCCTTTATAGAGATAGCAGTGGTAGTTTTCATGAGTCAATAAAATGTCAAATTCAAAGAATATAGATCAAGAAACTATGTATAAGGACATTAGATATGAAGTTTAAGCATTCCATTGAGGGGTAGTATAAGAAGATATGATAGCCTTGAAGATGCCTCAATAAGGGAAGTCATGCAATGAAGATGCCATGAGTTATCAAGGAGGACAATCTACATTATCAAGCAAGAATGATTGTTAGTCAAGCATCATCAAAGGACAGTCACTAGATAATGCTTAGAATAGGAGAGGTTTTTAAGTGCATGGGAAAATCATGACCATCCAACATATAGGACGATCATATCCAATGATGAACCAAGTCTAGAGCACAAAGAATAAGCATAGTAAAATGGATCACAATCCTATTCATGCATAAAAGAGGCAGCAAATTGAAAGAACATTCATAGTCATGATGGATAAAAGGAGTTACAGGCTTCAAATAGGCAAGTCAATCAATAAAGGGGCAATGACTTTAATGCTTAACAATCATAGTTAAAGGACAGTACTAAATTGCAAATGAATAGTGGATGTGAGAAAGTTATTTAACAGGTCAAAGTCAAAGGTTTCATAACAGTCACCAAGGAATGATCTAAGTAAAGACAAAAGACTTGAAGGACAACCACTTTACAATGACAGTCAAGTCAATATTGTTAAGGGGCAGACCTGTGGTAATGAATTATTCACATTTATGGATGAGATTTAAATTTTTTGCCTTAAATTCAAAACAAATGAAAGGGGAATTAGTGGATTTTGGAGCATGCAAAAGATAGTGGCATAATGAGGGTGGCAGTCATAAATAAAAAGACAGTCATGTCTTTGCAACAATCATGATAAGGAAACAGATTATAACTTGGGTTCATATGACAGTGGCATCAAGAAGGATGTCAAGGATTCATAGCATAACAAAGGCGGTTATAGTCAAGAAGACAGTGAGGTAGAAACACAAGCACAATTCAAAGCATAGAGAAGGTTTGTAGACCTCATAGTTGAAGAAAACCAAGTAAAGGCAATGAGAAATAGTCATAAAGAATAGTCATCATAGGAGGTAATCATTTGAATAAATTTTCAAACTTATGATGACAGTCCCATAAGGCATATGGCAGTCAATGATAGCACCATGACTTAGAGCCTTGAAAGAGGTAGATCAATAGCAAGAGTTTTATGGATAAGTCAATACCTAAGGCCTATGGATGAAGGACAATGAGATAGTCAAGTTCTTAATGACTATAGTAAGGACCTTATTGTGACTATACAATGCAAGTGAAGATCAAAGTCAAACAATGCAAGGGATAGTCCAAGAAGGTTTGTAGAGATCCAAGGTTTAGAAGGTGACACTTAAAGACAATAGAGGACTATCATTTAAGGGATAAAGATAGTTTATGATTGCCATAAGGTATAAGATTAGCAAGGACTGAGAGGATAACCATCACAATACATGAAAAGAGAAAAAAGGTAGAATTCAAGAAGGTGAAAGCCTTAAAAGGGACAGTTAGAGCAGGTTTGATGGTGATAATACAAAATTATGAAGAGAAAGTTAAATTTTTGATGTGACAATCCATAAAGGGTAGATTTGAAATTAAAAAGATAATAAAAAATCAAAGGTTTCACCATGATTTTGTAAGGAAAAAAGGTTTAGATGGGTAGTCATTAAAATGCATGGTCCAGTGATAGTCATAATAATAATTTATAGTGGGTAGATTTAAAAAAGAAGAGCATTTGAGTCCTTTAAAATGATAGTCCCCTTTGACATGACAATCCACAAAGTGCGGCCATAAGATGTAAGTACTTCATTAATGATTGTAATAAAGGTATTAATTGTAAGGAAAGGTTGTTCTTTCTTGGTCAAGTTATCGTGCCAAGAAAATTTTTAGTGAGGTAGATTTTAAAGTACTTATGAGGATGACTATGGTGTACCTTGATAGTACTACAACTTCATGACAAAGTTTTATCCTTTGAAACATAGTCATAAAAAAGAAGAGGACATCAATAAATAAGTTTTCCAAATAAGAGGACAACAATAAATAAGTTTTCCAAAGAAGAGGACAACAATAAACAAGTTTTCCAAATAATAGGACAACAATAAATAGGTTTTCCAAAGAAGAGGCAACAATAAATAAGTTATCCAATAGAAAGGATAGTCCTTGTAAAGGGTTTAAATGACATGACATTCAAGATCACAATCAAAGTGAGTAGAGGACATTCATAGGACAACAACCACCATAGAGTTCATAAATGCATAAAGTTGACAAGTATAAAAGGTTGCAAAGGACATTCTTAAAAATCCTTTTAAGATTATGCAAAGAATGACATTCATAAGAGTCAAAGGAGGAAAGTCATATCAAGGCATTGACAAGAGAAAATACAAGGTGATAGTCATATGAATCAATGAGTCATCTTGAAATGAGAAAAGATAGTCATATCTTTGCAAGTAGATGAGAAAGGTTGCAAGCTAAGAGGTGTTGGCAGTCACACAAAGATGGGTAGAATCAGGATAGATTAATGATTAAATGAACACAAAACAAGGAAATAGAAGATAGTGACAGTTCCTATAAAAGGACAACAATCAAATATAAAGGTTTAAAGGTAGTCTACAGGTTAAATGACAGTAATAAGTTTAATTCTATATGCCTTGGGTTGATTTCCATCAAGTCCTAGATACATAATTCTTATGCAAGACACAAGATAAGGATGATTATGCAAGCAACAAATTGAAGTTAAAACCTATCCTATCTTCAAAACTTTTAGTCTTCTTCAAATAGCTCTCACATGCCTATCATGCAAAGGACATTCATAAGATGATTACAAGTTAAATGGCCTTCATGACCAGTTTGATGCACTTAGAGGCAGTTTAGTCCTTTTTTAGAAGCCCTCATGGTTATAACTAAAGTTAAGAGGAGTTTAAGCCTAAAATCATGCATTTTGAGATAGATTGGAGTCCTAAAATAGAGGCTTTTTTGCCTTGTACGCCCAACAACTAAAAGTTTCAAGAAAATTGATTGATGACATCAATTCCAATCAATTTCATGTGTTTTTTGGAAGATCGATTCAAGTTGAGTTGGGTCACACTTCAAGGATCATGCAATGGTCGACAAGTCAGCAATTCAAGTCAAATTTTCTTCACAAATGTTTGCATGTTTTACTTCCAATTTTACATCCAGTTCATCAAATCATGCAAATTTGGCATCTTCAACAGGATCAACCTTAGCTAAAGATGTCTTCTATTAGACCAAGCATTCAAATTTTTTTAGAGTAGTTCTTCCTTTCCTCTTTCTTCCTTATGCAAAAGAGAAGATTGTAACTCAATTTTGAGATAGTTTCAATATAGAGCAACAACTTTTATGTAGTTTTTTTAGTATTTTTAAAGATTTGTAAGAGCAAAACTCCTTTTTATCAATAAAAAGTAGAAATTTTTCCTTCTCAAATTTTGTGTATTGGGTGATATTATTAATGATTTGAGGTGATTTAAATGTGATTTCAGTATTGAATCCTTGAGTTAGGTCTCATTTAATCATTTTTCATGCAAGAATATGAAAACTTTTTGAGGTCACAGGTTGTGTTAGCTATTTTTAGAGTTTGTAGTTGTGACAACACACTTTTTTCCTACAAAAAAATCTAAAACACAACCTCCCCTTGAAACATTTTTGTATAATTTGGTCAAAAATTGATTTGTTCATTGAATAGGGTGGTTTCTGAGAGGAATTGTAAGTTATAACATGTACAAAGTCTTTTCATCATTGGTGCAACATCTTCTATGTTTGACGTATCTTAATTTTTAGTTTTCTATCCTTTTTCCAATCAAACTAGCAAGCTTTTAGGTGGTCCATCAAGGGAACCAACCCGGTCTAGAGGTTCATCTTCACCATAGGCAACCCACAACTTGAAGATGATCCCATGTTTCACAGGATAGCTAAGTTTCACACTTAGCTATGGGTACTATCCTTGTGACACATTTTTTGGCATGCCCAATGGGACTCTTTGAACTTTCACAGTTCAAAGCTTGTCCTTTCATTGTTGATATTTGGTGCGTATATCAACAATTTCTACCTTTGGAGGCAAGATCTTCACACACTTGGTGACTCAAAATTTCAATCTGCTAGTATCAAGTGGACTAAGTTCTAGTATGTTCTCAAAATTTTGAAAAATAATTCTTGATTTTTCTTGTTTGAAGAATATTTCAATGAATTTCTAGCTTATTGAAATATTGCATCATTTCTTCATCTCATGAAGATGTGTTTTATCATTCCCCATTTCATGAAAATCCTACTTATACACTTCCCTATCAACCATATCAAATTGGCATGCAGCCAGTTTTACCTCAAATTCTTTTGCTACACAAATAAACTATAATGTTCAATATTCTTACCACCTACCCACCCCTGCTCAATCTTCTTGGCAACCCACATATGCTCAAATTCAACCCCAAGAAGATCATTTATTTTCAAATCACCAAAGCTACTCCCATAGCCAACCCTTAAATGCTAATAGTTTTGGGATTAGTGACATCAAAAACATATTTCTAGACTTTGATAAGGAGTTGGATGAGATTAAAGCAAATCAAGAGTATAACTTGTAGCAGGAAGAGTTGGCTTACTTAGCTTACCAATACCATCAAGAGGAATATCTTACAAGTGAGCTTGCTACAAAAGAAGAGCAAATGAGGTTATTGCTTGATCGAGTACAAAGTTTGGAGGCTTAATCAGTTTCTTACATTCTAGATCAGCTTACAAAAGAAGAGATTCCTAAGTATGAAATTCCAAGTCTTATGCAATGAGCTTGAAATTCTAAGTTTTAGGAGCCTTCGTCTTCTGCACGATCTAGAATCTAATCAAGAGCATCCTAGTATACTTCATGAGTAGTCATCTCCAAAGCTTGTATCATCTTAGGAAAATAAAAAAGACTTGTATGATCAACCTTCTTTTCCTGAAACCATTTTCCTTTACAAAGGTGGACCCATTGTTTATTAGGACAACTGGTTTAGTGAGCAAATAAAAGAGGTATTTTGGAGAAACAAATAGAAAATTTTGCTATTGATATGCTTGAACACGAGGTGGAAGATGACAAATAATACCTATTAGAAGAGGTGGATAAGCATGATCAACTAGGGCAGCAGTTTGAAGAGCTTGAAAAAGGTAATGAAAGCCATGATTTTATAGTCTCATTTGATGATCTTCCATAATTCATTAAGCAAGATGAAGAAAGCATAAACTTGGTCACAGTAGTATCAAACACAAATCAGCAACAAGAAGTTGAAGACCTTGATGTTTTGATTCCTCAAGAGAGCTGCAACAAAGTCAAAATAAGTCCTCTCCCATAAAAAAAGAAAAGAAGAGGTTGAAGAGGACCTATTTTGGGATGATCTTGAGGTATTTATTTCACACTTAGATGATAAGCCAACACATTTGGAGGAAAAAAATCAGTAGAAACAAGAGAAAAAAGTGGAAGTGACCATGTTTCTAACTAAATCACTAGAAATGGATCATCCTAATCAGCAAGATGATGAGACAACAATGCATAAGAAAGAAACTCGTAGTGAGAGATCCAAGAATATCTTTTCAAGAGAATGTCCTATAAAAAATCTAGCTCGGAAATTTGAGTCCAACAAAGCATCACAAGTCATGATTGCACCCAAGCATAAAGTTGCAGCTGAGGAACAACAGATCCAACTTACCTATATACCTCAAAATAGTAGCGTGTATTGTCTATATGATGAGGTAGGTGAACTTTTTTTCATTCTCTAAGAGTTCTTGCAACAATTGATCATTTTTTTGTCGTTTATCCATATCACTTTTTCTATACATAAGCATGTAAAACATTGCAAATTATGAAGAAAAGAAAGCTACTTCAAACAACCAAAAAATGGTGATGTTTGAACACTACCACTACCGATTAGCGTAGTTTAGGGTAGGTTTTCTTTCAGGTTAATAAGTGTTGATAGACATTTTCTTTGATTTTTCCTTTCCAATAAGTGATGAGGAATAGCTAGGTTGTTGTTCTTGAGAAGTTGTTGTTCAAGGTCTAATTTTTAGTTTCTTTTTAATCCTAAAAGACTCTATTACCCAATGGATATGCAAGGATATTGGTCTTCTTAGTTTTAGCAGGAAAAACACCCCCGAGGTCTCAAATAATGTAGTCCATTATTATTTAAAAAATCCTTGGCATTATTTAAATAATTTTTTGGGTCTTAGGTTTTAATCCAAGCAAAAAAAGATATTAATACTTTCATCATTTTAAGCTTGGTTTATTTTTTGTCTTAAAACATATAAAAAGGAAAAAACATCTACAAAGACAAAGATTTAGCAAAGAATTCACACCAAAGGTAAAAGAAACATGAAGTTTTCACACCATGTAGAAAAGAAGGCTTGAAATTGCATGTAGAAATATAAAAATGTAAAAGTATTATTGAAATTCTTACATTGAAAAAGCAAAAGGGGAGGTTTTCACACTGGAAGTAAAGTTTCAAATTGAAGTTGCATGAAAATGAAAGAGAAAAGATAATTTTGGGCGTTGAAAATAGAAGAGCAAAAGGAAAAACTAAAGAAGGCATCATGTGGGAGAGGTTCTAGGGTTTTCCATCTACTAGTTGTGAGCCCAAAGGAGCTGCATGATGGCGAGGAAGAAAATCTTTAGATGAAAACACCATGTTGCAAAAGGAGTCTCAAGGTTTTTAGCATGCAACAAGAGGGAAAATGAAATTATTTATAGTTCATATGCAAATCTCCATGCATTCAAATCTACAAGATGCAAGTAAATAGTATGCTCTTTCATCTCCTATCTATCTATTGTTTGAAGTTTTGTGAGGTTCTATTAAAAAGGGATATCAGGCTCTTGAAAGCATTTAGGGTTTTAGAAAGAGTTATTTTCATATGCTTAATGGGGATAATATTCAAATATAGGTTAGAGATCTTGAATCATTAGCAATAATGGCATTTGAAACCCCTAGAAAAGAAAGGTTGAAAACATGAAATAGTAGGCAAAAGGATCATTATGATCTAGGGCATAGTATGGGATTACCATACTTAAAGAATAGTGAATACAATCACGAAATGACTCAGTTAAGTCATAATATTCCTCATGGTTTCAAGCCTATTGATAACATAGTCACCATAAAGAACACAAAGAAGATAGAACAAGATAAAAGGTTATCAGGAAAGGTTTTCTAGAAGGGACGATTTCAATGCATTTATTGAAGGGCGGCCATATGGCAGTCATAGTTCATGAAAGAAAACCACTTGAAGTCCTGAATAAAACCCTTAATAAGGATATAATGACAATAAACTAGGGCATAAGGATGATTACATGAACATTGATATGTTTGACATGTCATAAAGGACAGAGCTCTTAGGGATAGTAGTGGTGATTTTCATGAGTCAATAAAAGGTCAAATTCAAAGAAGACAGATCAAGCAACTATGTGTGGACATAAGATATAAAGTTTGAGAATTACATTTAGGGGTAGTATAAGAAGATATGATAGCCTTGAAGATTAATCAATAAGGGAAGTCATGCAATGAAGATGCCATGAGATATCAAGGAGGTCAATCTACATTATCAAGAAAGAATGAATGATAGCCAAGCATCATCAAAGGACAATCATCGGGTATTGCTCAAAATAGGAGAGTTTTTAAAATGCATGGGATAGTAATGGCCATCCAACATATAGGACAGTCATATCCAATGATGAACCAAATCTAGAGCACAAAGAATAAGCATAGTAAAATGGATCACAAACCTATTCATGCATAAAAGAGGCAACAAATTGAAAGAACAATCATAGTTGTGATGGATAAAATAAGTTTCAAGCTTCAAATAGGAAAGTCAATCAATAAATGGGAAATGAATTCAATGATTAAAAATCAAAATCAAAGGACAGTAGTAAATTACAAATGGACAATAGGTGAGAGAAAGCTTTTTCATAGGTCAAAGTCAAGGGTTTCATAACAGTCACCAAGGAATGATCTAAATAAAGACAAAAGACTTGAAGGATAGCCACTTTACAATGACAATCAAGTCAATATTGTAAAGGGGCAGACCCGTGGTAATGAATTATTCAAGTTTATGGATGAGATTTAAATTTTTTGTCTTGAATTCAAAATGAACGAAAGGGGAATCAGTGGACTATAGAGCATGCAAAATACAATGGAATAATGAGGGTGATAGTCATAAATGAAAATATAGTCATGTCTTTAAAACAGTCATGAGAAGGTAGAAGATTATAACTTAGGTTAATATGACAGTGGCATCAGGAAGGATGTCAAGGATTCAAAACATAACAAGGGTAGTTATAGTCAAGAAGACAGTGAGGTAGAAACATAATCACAATTCAAAGCATAGAGAAGGTTTGTAGACCTCATAGTTGAAGAAAACCAAATAAAGGCAATGAAATATAGTCATAAAGGATAGTCATTATAGGAGTTAATCATTTGAATAAATTTTCAAACTTATGATGGCATTCCCATAAGGAATATGACAATCAATGATACCACCATGACTTAAAGGCTTGAAAGAAGTAGTGTAGTAGCAAGGGTTTTATGGGTAAGTCAATACCTAAAGCCTATGGATGAAGGACAATGAGATAGTCAAGGTCTTAATGACTATATTAAGGACCTTATTGTGACTATATAATGCAAGTGAAGATCATAGTTAGACAATGCAAGGGACAGTCCAAGAAGGTTTGTAGAGATTAGAGGTTTAGAAGGTGACACTTAAAGGCAATAGAGGACTATCATTTAAAGGATCAATACAAATTATGACTGTCATAAGGTATAAGATCATAATGGATTGAGAAGATAACCATCACAATACATGAAAAGAGAAAAATGGGAACATTCAAGAAAGTGACAACCTTAAAAGGGACAGTCAGAGCAGGTTTAATGGTAATCATACAAATTCATGAAGAGAAAGTTAAATTTTTGACATGTCAGTCCACAAAGGGAAGATTTGAAAATTTAGAAGACAGTACAAAAACTAAAGGTTTCACCATGATTTTTCAAGGAAAAAAAGTTTAGACGGACAGTCATTAAAATGCATGGTCCAGTGATAGTCATAATAATAATAATAATTTATAGTGGGAAGATTTTAAAAAGAAGAGCATTTGAGTCCTTTGAGATGACAATCCACAGAGTGCAGCCATAAGATGTAAGGACAACCATTAATGACCATAATAAAGGTATTAATTGCAAGGAAAGGTTGTCCTTTTGTGGTCAAGTTATTGTGCCAAGTAAAATTTCAGTGAGGAATATTTTAAAGTGCTTATGAGGATGATTATGGTGTACCTTGATAGTATTGTCACTTCATGACAAAGTTTTATCCTTTGAAACACAGTCATAAAAAAGAACAGGACAATAATAAACAAGATTTCCAAAGAAGAGGACAACAATAAATAAGTTTTCCAAATAAGAGGACAACAATAAATAGACCTTGTCGAAGAAGGGGACAACAATAAATAAGTTAGCCAATAGAAAGGACAATCCTTGTAAAGGGTTTAAATGATATGAAATTCAAGATCACAATCAAAGTGAGTAGAGGACAGTCATAAGACAAAAACCACTATAGAGTTCATAAATACATAAAGTTGACAAGTATAAAAGGTTGCAAAGGACAGTCTTAAAAAGCCTTTTAAAATTATGCAAAGAATGATATTCATGAGTCAAAGCAGGACAGTCATGCCAAGGCATTGATGAGAGCAAAGACAAGGTGATGGTTATATGAATCAATGACAGTCATCTTGAAATAAAAAATACAACCATATCTTTGCAAGTAGATGAGAAAGGTTGCAAGCTAAGAGGTGTTGACAGTGACACAAAGATAGGTAGACCCATGATAGATGAATGATTAAATACACATAAAACAAGGAAATAGAAGATAGTGACAATTATGCATATAAAAGGACAATAGTCAAGTATAAAGGTTCAAAGGAAGTCTATAGATTAAATGAGAGTAAGAAGTTTTAAAATAATCGATGCCTTGTGTTGATTCTCAACAAGTCCAAAATACATAATGCTTATGCAAGATACAAGAGAAAGATGATTATGCAAGCAAAAAATTGAAGTTAAAACCTAGCCTATTTTCAAAACTTTTAGTCTTCTTCAAATAGCTTTCACATGTCTATCATGCAAAGGACATTCATAAGATGATTACAAGTTAAGTGGGATTCATGCTCAATTTTGGTGCACTCATAGGTATTTTAGGCATTTTTTAGAATCCTTCATGGTTATAACTAAAGTTAAGAGGGGTTTTAGCCTAAAATCATGTATTTTGAGGTAGTTTGGAGTCCTAAAATAGAGGCTTTTATGTATTGTACGCCCAAAAAATTGAAAGTTTCATGCAAATTCATTGATGACATCAATTCCAATCAATTTCAATCTTTTGTTAGAATATCAATTTAATTTGAGTTGGGACACACTTCAAGGAACAAAGGTCAACAAGTCAATAGTTCAAGTCAACTTTTCTTCACCAAAGTTTGCATGTTTTACATCCAGTTTCACATCTAGTTCATCAAATCATGCAAGTTTGACATCTTCCACAAGGTTCAACCTTAGTTAGCTAAAGATGTCTTCTATAATATCAAGCATTCAACTCTTTTTAGAGCAGTTCTTCCTTTCCTCTTTCTGCCTTATGCAAAAGATAAGATTGTAACTCAATTTTGAGATAGTTTCAATATAAAGCAACAACTTTTATGTAGTTTTTTAATATTTTGAAAGATTTGTACAAGAAAAACTCATTTTTATCAATAAAAAGCAACATTTTTTCCTTCTCGAATTTCATGTATTGGGTGATAGTGTGAATGATTTGAGGTAATCTTTGTGATTTCAGTATTGAATCCCTGAGTTAGGTCTCATTTACAATCATTTTTCATGCAAGAATATGAAAAATTATGTAGGTCATAGGATGTGTTAGTTTTCTTTATAGTTTGTAGTTGTGAAAACACAATATTTTCCTACAACAAAATCTAAAACACAACTTCCCCTTGAAACATATTTGTATAAGTTGGCTAGAAATTCAGTTGTGCATAGAATAGGGCAGTTTTTTAGTGGAATCATGAGTTAGAACATGTACAAAGTCTTTTCATCATTGGTGCATCACCTCCTAGGACCAGTTTATCTCAATTTTAGTTTTCTATCATTTTTCCTATCAAACCGACAAGCTTTTAGGAGGTCCGTCAAGGGAACCAACCCTCTCTGGAGGTTCATCTTCACAATAGGCAACCCACATCTTGAAGATGATCCCATGTTTCACAGGATAGTTGAGTTCCACACTTAGCTAGGAGTGCTATCCTCATGTCAACAATTACAAAATTATAAAAGATAAATAACTTTCCCCTAATGTTTAATATAGGCTAATTAAACATATAAGAATAAATCAATCTAGATTAATTATTTTTAATTGTGTCAATGGTAATTAAGTAATTAAATGTTTAGCTAGGAAACTAAATGCAAAAGGATGAAGGTACTTAGCTCTAAGATAATGGAGAAAAAAATACTCTATTGTTGCACTAAATTCCACCTATCTTGAGTCTAAAATTTATAGTTTGTCTCAACTTGAGCAATTATATTCTAAAGTCACTAGATTTTGATCTTGTGTTGATTCTCCTTGACTTTAATTTGGTATCCCTCCCTCTAGCACAACTTATATTGATGTTTCTTTTGATCACAATCAACTCAGATAAAATTTACAACAAATTTAACCTCTCTTGAAAGAAAATCAAATCTGGAATAGAAATGATGTTCCCAAGGCTTTAAATGTCAAGGCTTGACACATAGAATAACTTAGAAGTTTGTTGTGGAGATTGTTTTACAAGGGGACTTTATGGTGTTGGATTTTGAGAGTAGGATTGAATTGTGTAGGTTTCAAATAAAGATTGAAAAAAACATATCCTCTAGTTAACATGATTTGAGTGGGAAATTCAAAACAAAAACAATCTTAACACCAAGTTTGAACATTGTGATAAATTTTGATATAGAAAATATAAAGAAAAGAAAAGAAATAGGAGCAAGGGTAAGGAATTCATGAGACTAAATGTCTAATTAGGTGACATGTTCCAAGATGTAGATCCAATAAACATTTTCATTTGTGAATATGTAAATATTTTTAAAGTGACAAATAAATGAAAATAAATACATCATTGAGTAATTAGAGATTTCCATCTCTATTATTGTAGAAACTGAAAAATGTATTAGTCTGCGAGTGTTATTTTTCCATTGTTTTGGTCCTCTGCTGCATAATTAAATAATTTTAATTATTTAATTATTTTCCTTAATCTCATGCCTCTATTAATTAAATAATGTTAATTATTTATTTAATTCATTTTCTTGGTCTTTTCTCTCCTTTGATCAATTAAATAAATTAAATATTTATTTAATTGCGTCGCTAACACCCTTTCCCTCTATAATTAAATAAATTATCATTTATTTAATTATTTTCTTGTCATTATTTGTATATGGTCAAATAATTATTAAAATTATTTAACTCCCTCTCTCCACTATCCCTCTATTAAATAATTAATCTAATGGTGCAGGAGCACACGGGCGAATAGGTGATCAACACCAACCAAAAACATTGTTAGTTTGTTTTCTGCAATTTTAATTTGGCCTCAATTTCTTGTTGCATTTTCAAGTATGGTCTATTCCAAAGTACAACTCAAACCCGATTTTGGTGGTCGATTTGTGAGAGAAATTGAATGATGTTTTTTCCATTGATTGACAAAACATCATATTTTATTTTGCAATTCAAAATTTCAATCTGTTGGCACCATTTCACCAAAGTATCCATTCTCATATGTATTTTCCCTAAAAGACTCCTTTGTGGTACACTCTTTGTACGTTTGGTTTATGGAGTTCCCGGGATCAAAATAAAACATATGAAGGCATCAACCAAGCTTACGCACAAGACACCAATTTGGGGAAAATGAGACGATGCAGGGGATCTTGCGTGGGTGAACAAAGAGATTGCTTGGAAAATGGAGAGGTGGAAGAGATAAGGGGAGTGGAATTCCACACAATGAAGACAAAAACATAAAAGGTCATTGATTCAAATAGACACCGATTTGAGAAGATGAAGGGATGCCAAAAAAATAGTTAGTCAAAAATAAACCAAAATAGCAGATTGGATAGGAAGATGGGTTGCACAAAGTAGAGAAGAGTTTATGTGAAATGGAGGGGACTGCGAACTCAAGAAAGGAAGGACTTTTGAAGAAATTGCACAGTGATAGTGAGTAAGGGCACCTTAAATAGTGAAAGAGGAGCAACATAAGTTATAAGCATATCTCAAAATATAACAAGGGAACATAAGTTGTAGAGAGGGATGCGTAGAAATTAAGAGAGAGGTTTGGCACTAGAATAAAGATAGAAGAGAGGGAACATAGCTGAAAGAGGAGAGAAGAAGGTTGCGTAGAGGTTTTGGGGCAGCCAAGATAGAGATTATAGAGGGCCTTGTGAATAAAAAGAGGGATACACCAGTTAGAGCGAATAGAGAGAGGAAGGGGGTTGCGTGGTGGAGAAGAGAGGATGATATGCATATAGAGGATGGGTGTGAGTATGTTTGAAAGCAGACTAGAGAAAATGTGAATCGATTTAAACAACTGAATATAGCATAAATCTATGGAGGAGTTCAACACTATTTGTTTGCTTAATTAAATAGGTGGTCGGCCAAAACATGTAAGTGCGTGCAGATTGGGGTAATTGAATGGTGTAACAACGAGAAAATGAGAAAGTTTGAGAGGAATGTGGCTATGAAAGGCCAGTTGATTGTAATTAGTATTGAATATATAAAACCATTGTTTGCTTGTAATCATTTTCGATTGAATTATAGAACTACTGTTGTGAATTTCATTTTTTGATTTGTGCTTTGCGAATTGAGTTGTTGGGTAGAGGGTAGGAGCACTCTACATCAATTGGTATCAGAGTGGGTAGTCCTGAGAGTGGAGAGGATCCACTAGGACCTACGGGTGTGTGTGAACAGATCGTCGATGAGGAGGCAGTTCACATGTAGAAAGTGAAGTGGTTGAGAAGAAGCTCATGGGAGTTGTTGTAGGTGTGTGAGGAATCCTAGAAGTGAGATAAAAAACTTGAAGCTGTGAAAGAAACTTGAGAAGTGATGATAGATTGTGAGGTGAGATTGTAGTAGGAAAAATGGGTTGGGTCGTGAAGAGACCTATGCGAATACTGTTTTGGGAGAAGTATTGGGATAAAGTGGAGGATGAGATGATTGAAAAGAATGGATAGATAGTTTGTGAAGAAGCAGGAAAGAACGAGGTGAGGCTCAAGGAATTGTGTGAAGCATTGAAGAAGATGGTTCGAGGAAAAGCATAAAAGAGTGTTGGTAAGAGAGAGAAAAGTGGTGAAGAAGAGTGAAGCAAAGAAAGAGGATAGTGGAAAAGAACATTGCAGCCTGAGTTGGATGGAGAAGGATGAGAGAGCAGCCCCTGAAGAAGAAAATGTAGTTGAGACATGCTATGAGGAAAGCATGAAGAGAGAAGAAGAAAGAAATAAATCGAGCAGCAAAGAGGTCGCAGCGATAGAAGATGAAGAGATTGATGTGGAATGGAATGCAAAGCTTGTTGGTGCAGTGAAGGAAGAAGAGCAAAAATTTGTAGCTGGTGATGGTGTGGGAAATGTCAAAGAAAAGGATGAAGTTGCAATTGTTGGAATTTTTTCAGCCGAAGAAGACAAGGTAAATATGTTTCCTTATGAGAATGATATTGTTATGCATTCATTGGATATGTTGAATATTGGTTTTGGAGAAGAATATGGAATGGTGTATACAAGTTTGGGTGAGGATGTTGTAGATTGGAATGAGGTATATGTAGATTTTAGTGAGTTTGTGGATGCAAGTTTGAGATTGTAAATTGTCGATTTGGGTGAAGGTGTTTTGGATGTTGGTGAGGCATTTTGGTGGAGGAGGTCGGGCTTTGGTGGACACGATTCCATGAGGGGAAAGAAGAAGAGGGTGTAGTGTTGCTGGAGAGAGGTGGTCTGTGTTCCAGAGAGATGCTAGAAAAGATAGAAGGATTAATTTTCAGCATTTTGACAACAAAGGAGTTTGTTGCAGTTTGATGTTGACCTGGAAGCGTAGTGCAACTATGCAAATCCATCATTGTGAGCCTATGCTCACAATATTTCTACCTAGCATGTCTGGTGCAGGAGCACATCGGCGAATAGGTGATCAACACCAACCAAAAACATTGTTAGTTTGTTTTCCGCAATTTTGGTTTGGTCTCAATTTCTTGTTGCATTTTGAAGTATGGTCTATTCCAAAGTACAACTCAAACCTGATCTTGGTGGTCAATTTGTGAGAGAAATTGAATGATGTTTTTGCCATTAATTGAAAAACATCATATTTTATTTTGCAATTCAAAATTTCAATCTATTGGCACCATTTCACCAAAGTATCCATTCTCATATTTATTTTCCCTAAAAGACTCCTTTGTGGTACACTCTTTGTACGCTTGGTTTATGGAGTTCCCGGGATCAAAACAAAACATGTGAAGGCATCAACCAAGCTTACGCACAAGACACTAATTTGAGGAAAATGAGATGCTGCAAGGGATCTCGTGTGGGTGAGCAAAGAGATTCCTTGTAAAATTGAGAGGTGACAAAGATAAGGGGAGTGAAATGCCACACAATGAAGACAGAAACATAAAAGGTCATCGATTCAAATAGACACTGATTTGAGAAGATGAAGGGATGCCAAAAAAATAGTTAGAAAGAAACCAAAATAGCAAATTGGATAGGAAGATGGGTTGTACAAAGTAGAGAAGAGTTTATGTGAAGTGGAGGGGACTGCGAACTAAAGAAAGGAAGGAATTTTGAAGAAATTGTGCAATGATAGTGAGCAAGGGCGCCTTAAATAGTGAAAGAGGAGCGACATAAGTTATAAGCAAATCTCAAAATATAACAGGGGCACATAAGTTGTAGAGGGGGATGCATATAAATTAAGAGAGAGAGGGAGGTTTGGCGCCAGAATAAAGATAGAAGAGAGGGTGTATAGCTGAAAGAGGAGAGAAGAAGGTTGCGTAGAGGTTTTTGGGTGGCCAAGATAGAGATTACAAAGGGCCTCATGAATACAAAGAGGGATGCACCAATTAGAGTGAATAGAGAGAGGAAGGGGGTTGCATGGTGGAGAAGAGAGGATGATATATGGATAGAGGATGGGTGCGAGTATGCTTGAAAGTAGACTAGAGAAAATGTGAATCGATTTATATAGTTGAAGATAGCGTAGATCTATGGAGGATTTTAGCACTATTTGTTTGCTTAATTAAAGAAGCGGTCAGCCAAAACATGTAAGTGTGTGCAGATTGAGGTAGTTGAATGGTGTAACAAAGAGAAACTAAGCAAGTTTGAGAGGAATGTGGCCATGAAAGGCCAGTTGATTGTAATTGGTATTGAATAAATAAAACCAGTGTTTGCTTGTAATTGTTTTATTGAATTACAGAACTAATGTTGTGAATTTCATTTTGTGATTTGTGCTTTGTGAATTGAGTTGTTAGGCAGAGGGTAGGAGCCCTCTGCATCATCTAACTTAATTATTTAATTCCCTTTCACCATTTGCTTCTATATTTAATTTAAACGATTGCATAATCATTTAAATTAAATATTCATTTTCTCTTCCTCCATAAATAAATAATCTAAAATGATTATTTATTCCTCCATTATCTTTTACCAAAATTTAAAATATGGTCAAAGATGCGTTCCATGAATTAAATAATTTACTTTATTATTCCATTTCCTCTCCCAAATTAAATAATAATATGATTTAATTGTTAAGATTCCCCTCTTCAATTAAAAATTATTATTAAATGGCCCACATGCTCTCCCAAATTAAATAATTATATTATTTAATTTACTCCACTACTTTCCCTCCACTTTCTCATTTCAAATCCCGACTGTTGATTCTCTCTGGTCTTCTTTCAATCTTGACCATCTATCCTTAGTCGTCCCTAGCCCACTACTTTGTGGTGCATGAATCCTCGTCCGTTGATCTTGGCATCTTTCTAGAAGATCGATCTTTGTCGTCCATTCGAATAACTCTTTTATAAAAGAGAGTTGCCTCCTTCATTTTGGCTTTACAACCACATATCTCAAACATTTGTGCTTACATTTGCATGTACTTGCATACAAGAAAAATTGAGGGAAACTTGCAAAGGTAGATTTGAGGAGAGGCAAGGAAGATTATTCAAGTTCAACATGGACAGTTTTCTTTAATTTTGTTCCTATTTTCTTTCTATGTTGATTGTTCTTGCTTTCTTTGGATTTGGGATTTTAGCTTAGATTTAATAGAGTGGTTTATATTATCTTTTCTATTTGGATTTGGATTCTAACCCCTATCTAACATTTGGTGAACCTAACATGAACAATCTAATCTTTTGAGTGTTTTAAACGAGTTTTGTAGGCTACAGCCAAAAATTTACATTCAAAACCTGTCATATTCTTTTGAGCATAGAAAAATGGGCACATAAAATCTTATAAAATAGTTTATGGGTTTTGTAGGCCTCACTTTCAGCTTTCCAAAACTTTTTACGGTTTGAAATTTAGTTAAGATTTGAGAATATGGCTGTTTTAGTATTCGATACTTTTTTTTTAATTTTAGCTGTTAAAATTTGCGTTTTCTTTTGCCTATAAAAATTTTGTCGTGCAAAATTTTGCAAAATACTTTTTGAGTTTTGAAGGTTTTTGTCTGATCTTTCCATAGCTTTTTGTGGTTTTAAATTTTGTTTAGATTTCCAAAAGTTATTGTTGTTTTAGTTTGTTGTTATCATTAAAGGTTTTTTTTTTGGTATTATTAATCCCTTGTTTGCAGCGTGTGGCATCAATCTTGGAGGGAGTCTAAACTATTTATTTTAAAACAATTTTTGGCATATTTTTGTGTTTTCTTAGTATAGAGTCATTTTTCTTTTCTTTTTTTTACAAATTTTCACTCATGAGGATAAAATGAACAACAAACTGCATCTTTACATTCATTGGTTTTTAAAATTTACCACAAACTGCATCTTTACACTCATCGGATTAAAATCTACAACAAAATGCATCTTTATATTCATGGATTTTTAAAATTTACAACAAACTACATCTTTACATTCATGGGTTTTTAAAATTTACCATAAACTGCATCTTTACACTCATTGAATTAAAATTTACAACTGCATCTTTACACTCATCATATTAAAATTTACAACAAATTGCATCTTTACACTCATGGGTTTTTTAAATTTACCACAAACTACATCTTTACACTCATATGGTTAATAATTTACCACAACTTGTATCAAACTCATTGGGCTAAAAAGAACTTGCCTGTTTGACATCATAAGTGGGACTTAAAATAAATCAGTGTTGTATTGTCTTGTGATTGTTTTTTTGTTACGGGGTACATATGCTCTTCCCTCATGCCTAGTGTGACCTTGGGAATCAGAAATACCTCTTGGCATCTACACTCTCACACCAAACATTTGATTTTGAGGTTAAAATGAACACCATGCTAGTGTAAGGAAAACACATTAATGCTCTCTCCTCGCACCTAGTGTGATCTTGGAGATTCCATGGAATTATGTTTGTCTTGCTTTTATTTTCCCTTAGAGGGCCTACCTCCTGATTTGTGAGAGGGAACAACCCAAGCGATACTTTCATTTCGGTCCACTATACAAATAATTGTGGTTGTAACAAAATTCATCAATCATCTGGTGTGGATGTTCTATACCAATGGAAGTCTCCCTTAGTATCCATGAGATGCGTAAAAACCCTTTTCTGAGGGTTGGGATACCTCTTAAATGAGTGAACCACCATATGTATAGACACTAGATTATCCCAAAACACTAACTAGAAACCACTTGTTGTAGAGGCCAAAAACCTTTTTTGCTTGTTGGTGTAGGAAGTCGGACCTCCAAAGCCGCCCTACACATACTATTCATGACAGAGACAAAAATTCCCTCAGTTCATAAGATCTCAAGATCTTCAGGGTAAGAGATTTGGTGTGCCTGTGTCATGGTGGGGCAGCCAATGTCACCAATATCTTTAGGTGTCTGCCTTGTCTTAGTATATGGAGTAATCCAAGTAGGGACTCAACAAGTAGTATCCTCTTTCTATCCTAGATTATGCATTCTTACTAGTGTTTTCAAATTTGTTGAAACCAATAAAAAAAATTAGGCTAATCTAGGCCCCCATTCAGACTTTTACTCATTTTGTATTAGATTCATCCAAAACATTTTGTCTACAATGTTTTGTGTGGGTGTTCAAAACAAAAAAAATCAATCTCAATCAAACATCACACCTAGAATCTATAACATTTAAACCTTGTAAATCTCAAAATCTTTCTTAAAAATTCAAAAAACACAAATGTCTGCATGTTCTCTTGCAAAACCAAAATCCCTAAGTGAAAATCCACTTTCCACTTTTTCAAACATAGACATCTTAGTTCAAGGTCTATCAAAAAATGTATCTTGAAGAACTACTGCAACCAAGACATATTGTTGAGAAATTTTTATCAACACCCTTTGAGGAATGAACCATACTTACATGTCCAAAATGAGCCTAGCATTTAAATCTCTTGGGGCATTATTTTTTAGTTCTGATCCTTCAATCCTTGCATATCTAGATCATTCCGCCTAGTCCTTGCATATTCCAGTCATTCTATTTTTTCATGTCCTCAATCCTTGCATATCCATCGTTGGTCAAACAAATCTTTTAGCTTGCACTTAGATTACTCTCTTAGGTCTTGAATCAAACATTGGCTATTAATCACCAGTATCACTTGAGGTTCATCATCCTTGAGTTAGGGAATATACAATCATATTTGAGTAGGGAAATCTTCTTGGAGTTCATCATCTCCTACTTTATCATACCCTCTCTTGATCACTTTTCCTTGTGTTTATCCATCATAGCACAGGTGAAGCCTTGCATCATAATTATCTTCAGACCTAGAGTTGCCTTGAGTTCTTGCATTTTTATCATATCAAGTTTTTCATCTGTAGAGTCATACCATTCCATTCCCATATCTTATCTTAGGTTCATATCAGTTTGCATTGCATCCTTATATCCAAAAATAAATAAAAAATTATAGCTTAATCTCATATCATCTTGCATTCCGATCTTGGATCAACATAGATTGGCTAGTATCCTTTATCTTAAATCTTGAGGTCCACATCCTTAGTATCATTTGACATCCTTTAGTCTCACTTTAGATTCATTATCATACCATATCCTTTGGTCATAGGGTCATTATAATACCATCATTCCTTAATCTTGATCTTAGGTGCATTATCATTTTCATCTCATATCCTTATTATTATCCCAAAAAAATCACAAAAACATAGCTTAGTCTCATATCCCACTTTGTATTTATCATCCTTGCATATCATATCCCTTTTTTGTATGGTCATTATCATCCCACCATTCCATAATCTTGGTCTTAGGTACATTGGAACTTTGCATCCTTATATCCTTGAAAATTATTAAAAACAAACACATAGCATAGTCTCATATCCCTTTTGCATTGTCACCTTGCATTGTTATCCGAAGGTCACAAGTTTTATATGGTCCTCACTAAGTTTTCCTTATCCATCCTAATCCAAAATCATGACCATGTCTTCAATTTATCTTGATATTCTTCCTAGTCAAGATGAATACCAATCCATCCTCAATCATCAATACCAATCACCCATAGTCCCGATTCAACCATCTATCTACCCATCTTACCAACAATCCATAAGCTCTAGTCCCCCATACATCTATCCCCCTTATCAAGAACCAATTAACATAATCCATACCATTAATCTCCAACAAAAATCCATTAATCATCCTTATCCTAACCTTGACAAGGGAAATCAACCTTCCACTAGTCCATTTCAATCCACCACATCCTATCCTAATCCATCATCCACTAATCCATTTCCATCCACTCCATCCCAAACTACAATACCATCCAATAAAAGCACATTAATTAATGATCTCTAAGGACAAGTAGCAAAGGAACTTGTTTGACTCCTAAATGAAAAAAAAGTTAGGTAGTCCAATCACATTGCTAATCCTACAACATCCAACCATTTGTCACCATCGTGTCCTCCATCACTTACCAATACCAAAAAATATCTTGCTATTGAAACTCCATTATTGTCATGTCAAAATCCTGAGTCTATCAAAGAAAATCCTATCATTTCCCAAAATCACATTCCATTGCCTAAACCTTGGGGTATACATCCAAAGAAAAGACCAAAGCATGATGAAATGAACTCCACGAAAAATATAGATCAAGTTACCCAAAAATCACCTTTAGATGATTATGGAGTCCAAGTTAATCCAATCTCTAATGAAGATCCCATTCCCAATCATGTCATCCAAGATAAACCTATCTTTGATCATAATCCTACCATTGAACAAGAAATCCAAAATGATCCTCTCATTTACCCTTATACCATCCATGATCAAACCTTTAAAGTTGATCCTATCCAAACTCCAAATACCTCCATTTCCCAAAATGAGACACTTGCCTCTTTTGGACACATAGATAATCAAATAAATGATATGGATTACATCAAAGAAGAGCATAAAGAAGCTACTATGGATCAAGTCAAAGAAGAAGATATAAAAGCTACCATGGATCAAATCAACATCCCAAATGATCAAGAAGAAACAAGCATGACGAATGATAAATCCAAAACATCCTATAAACTAGGATCATCCACCTTTGTCAAAGAAGGATTTCTTGCAAATGAGAAGATTCCAAGCAACAATTTTCACATACACAATGATGGGTTCACATCTTTCTTTCAAAATAAAAAATACCCCATCGCAAATAAAAAATTTTAGAGCATGCAGTATCAAGGAAGAGGACTAGGCCTAAATGAGCAAGGAATTCTAGAACCACTATAGTTTTATGAAAATCTTAGACATCAAGGTCTTGGCTATTCATCAATCAGTGAATCAAATGGTGTTAGTAATACCTCCACGATATTAGGGGAAACTTTATCAAATACAAACATCAAAATGGGGGCCATGAGTAGTCATTGTCATAAGGTTGTTTCCAACACTCCTTCCATCCACACCATAAACCATCATTCCAACAAAATTAATCCCATCAATTGGAACCAATAAAAACAAAAGTCTTACAAGTCTAAAGATCAAAATCAAATGTCAAATTCCATTAAATCAATAAAAAATTCAAGTTGACAAATGAAGTTAAAATAGATCCCAAAGAAAGATGGATCAAGCAAATAAAATAGTTCAAACCCAAAGTCCAATCAAAATATGGAGCCACAAGAAAAGAGGTCTCCCACATATAACAAATTTCCACCTCCTTCAAAATGGTCATCACGCAAGGCATATAAAAGTGTTGGTTCCAAACATTGTCCCAATCAAAATTCCAAAATCCATCATCCACCATCCCAAGTTTGGAAAATAAAAATTGCTACATCCAAAATGCCAAATAGTCCATCCATACCTACCATCATGCATCATAATCCTACATCTCTCCTAAAGTCTAAAAATTCTACTTCACAAATCTGTCGTAGCTTGGCAACAACTCTTTATCATAAGGACTCACATGGAACTTTATCATGATGTGTGTATGTCGATAGGTCAACCCTAGTATCAGAGAGGATCACAATGACATCGATCAATTATATGCAAGTGTTATGATGCTAACAAGACAACTACTCCATAAAGGTCACTATTGGCATATCATGACACCAGTATCTACATCAAATCCATCAAAGGATTTAGAACAATCAATGATCATCCAGAACATCAAGTTGATATAAAAAATCAAAAAAATTGTCACCTTGATGAAAACCTAGAAAACAGGTGTCTTGTGTGACATCAAAAAAAGAAGAAAAAAAGAGAAGGAAAAAAAAGAGAAAAAAAAAAGAGAAAAAAATAGTAAAGAGAAAATTTTTGTCCAATAGTGAAAATCATTTTTATGGCACTTTGGATGAGTACCATGATGAAAACCTTCCAAACAAGCATCATGTGTAAGAGCAGTTATCTATGTGGACCATTACACTTTGGGGAAAGTTGTCTCCCATGCCCTTCTCATGACATTTCCATCTATCGATCTAATCCATATCATTCCCATCCATTCTCCCACCTATCTTGATCTTAATAAGGATTGGTGTATAAACATAAATCATGCTTTGGGAAAACTCTTGACATTTCTATCCTTTGTTCATACACTATCCATGAAATATCATATCATTGCCTTCATGGAATTTATCCAAACCAATACCTCAGAGAAAAAAAATTATTCCTATGCGACATAATCCTTGGAGATCATATGATACTTCTTCCAGCTAATAATCCTCATGTCTCATATCCTTTACCAAAATCAATTCATTATCCTTTCATTCATATTGTTGGATTGGGTTTTCCCCTATCATTAGTTTAAGGATTCTAATCCACTTATCCAAGTTCCTTCCATAATCCCATCTAGTACTAAGGTTAGTCATTCAAAATGCAACAAGCCTAATCCATACAATCTTGCTATGAAACCTAGTGCATCATCCAAAACATTCATTGGATTTTCTACAACCTTGTTGCAAACCTTGATCCTTTAGTTAAATTATCATCCACGGGATATTCCTTTCCCAATCCTCACGTTGTTTCGGGATGTGTCCTTCCCATATCAAACAATGTTGCCATCATCATCATCACCTTGGTTTTTAGCTTGACTAGGGGAAAGATCATGTTTTTCCTTGGGTCCTTGTGCATGCCTGCTTGGTTGATTGTGGGTGTCTTTTACATGATTTTTTCACAATCCTTATAGTTATCATCCATAACAAAGTCTCATTCATCCATAATAAAGATTTGTCATCCTTCTCATGGCTTGGGAACCATTAGCATTTAGTGTTCTCCGCTTTCATGACCATCCTTTGCATCCATCAATCCCCTCATGCATAATAAGTTAGTCTTATATCTGACTGGGGGAAATTCCTTGACTTTTGTCTTCTTGGGATCCTACACATGGTATTAGCCTTGAAAATCATCAAAATCCAAAAAAATCAGAAAATCATCAAAATCCAAAAAAACCAGAAAATCATCAAAATCCAAAAAAATAAAAAAATCATCAAAATCCAAAAAAATCATAAAATCACTAAAATCCAAAAAAATAATAAAATCATCAAAATCCAAAAAAACCAGAAAATGATCAAAATCCAAAAAAATCAGAAAATCATCAATATCCAAAAACATCATAAAATCATCAAAAATCCAAACAAATCAGAAAACCTTCAAAATTTTAAAAAATCATAAAACATCAAAAACTTCAAAAACAGAGCCAAAGTCAAGCTTAGTCTATGTTAGTCTGGTCAAACTATGTTGTCTTTGTGCATTGCTACGTAGACAAGGCTATCACTCGATGGGCCCTTGAGACATTAAGTCTATCCTTAGGGTTTTGTCGAGTCATATCAATTTTGGTTAGTGTCCGGTCAAACTACGAGGTCTTTGCATGTATAACGTAAGCAAGGCCATCAATCGATAATTCCTTGAGGCCCTAGGTCAGTCCTTTAGGGTTTTTTGAGTCCATCTAGGTCTTTTTTCTTGAAGAAATCAAACATCTAGATCAAATCACTAATTAACAAATCAACTATCCAACAAGCCTTCAATCCAAACTAGTCAATTATCTTACATTGGTCTTATCATTTTGTCCTATTTAGGATGCATCCTTCCTAAATTGGGGCATTGGTGGTTGGTCAATCTTATCATTTTCCTTAAATAGGATATGTCTTTCCTCAAACTGGGCATAATCAACATTGGTCAATAAATCTTATCAATCATTCAATCAATTAAGTTTTCCTTAAACAAGATATGTCTTTCCTAAAACCAGACATAATCGGTGTTGGTCAATCAATCTTGTCAACTGGTCAAACCTATCAATCAATTAATTTCATCAATTAATCGACTAGTCTTGTCATATTGGTCAATCATTCAATTAATCAATCTTGGTCATTCAATAAATCTTGTTAATCAATTTATCGAGTCAATCAATTGGTCAATCAGTCAAACAACATCGTTCAATCAAACCTGTCAATCAGTCAGTTCATCAATCACATCAATCTCATCATCAAATAAACTCTAGAAACTGATCTAAATGGTTTTTGACTTTGTTGTTCTAGTTGGTCTTATCTTTTTAATTGGTCTTTGGTCATGTTACTAGCTACCTCAATGATGTCCCACGAAGGACTTAGAGGGGCGATGATGGATCATAATCTCTTTTCTTTTGATTGTTGTATGTGGTTTGTCTTGACAAAAAGACTATGCCAATTGGGTCCTTAGTATGAGTCATGGCATTCCTTTTCTTTTGGCATTGTCTTTTGATTGTTTTTCTTTTGTAAGTGGTAACATTACACACCTTGGTCTATGTCATACCATGGTGTTTGTGCTCCATTTTTATAATTTTGACGCCCAATGATGATAAACATGCAAGTTGACATCTGTTAAGAAAGAACATCCATCCCTTTTCATTTGACTAACTCCACACTAACATTTGTCTTCTCCATACTAACATCCATATTCTTCGCACTAACATCTTCCATTCACAATCATCCTGGAGGCCTGTAGGCTGAATTCTTCTCCTGTTAGTGCATCAAAGTGGCTTTTTGAAATAATTTCTCAAATTTTTAAAAATTTGAAAAAAAATCTAAGGGGGGATAGGTCTATCCCACCTTCACTAGGGCACGCTAGGGCATGATTTGAACCTGATTTTCTTATTTATTCTTTGACACAATGCTCAAATCACATTATGTCAAAGAGGGGAAAAATGTAGACACTGGAAAATGTCTTGGTCTACCAGCGTCATTTTTCCATTGTCTTGGTCTTCTCCCCTACATAATTAAATAATTTTAATTATTTGATTATTTTCTTTGATCACATTTCTCTATTAATTAAATAATGTTAATTATTTAATTAATTCATTTTCTTGGTCTTTGTTCTCCTTTCATCAATTAAATAAATTAAATATTTATTTAATTGTGTCGCTAACACCCTTTCCCTCTATAATTAAATAAATTATCATTTATTTAATTATTTGCTTGCCATTATTCGTCTATAGTTAAATAATTATTAAAATTATTTAACTCCCTCTCTCCACTTTCCATCTATTAAATAATTAATCTAACTTAATTATTTAATTCCCTTTTTCCATTTGCTTCTATATTTAATTTAACAGTTGCATAATCATTTAAATTAAATATATGTTTTCGCTTCCTCCATAAATAAATAATCTAAAATGATTATTTATTCCTCCATTATCTTTTACCAAATTTAAAATATGGTCAAAGATGCCTTCCATGAATTAAATAATTTACTTTATTCCTCCACTTCTTCTCCCAAATTAAATAATAATCTGATTTAATTGTCAAGATTCCCTTCTTTAATAAAAAAATATTATTTGATGGCCCACATGCTCTCCTATATTATTTAATTTGCTCCACTACTTTCCCTCCACTTTCTCATTTCAAATCTTGACCATCTATCCTTAGCCGTCCCTAGCCCACTACTTTGTGGTGCATGAATCCTCCTCCATTGATCTTGGCATCTTTCTAGAAGATCGATCTTAGTCATCCGTTCGAATAGCTCTTTTATAAAAGAGAGTTGCCTCCTTCATTTTGGCTTTACAACCACATATCTCCAACGTTCATGCTTACATTTGTAGGTACTTGCATACAGCCAAAACTAAGGGAAACTTGCAAAGGCATATTTGAGGAGAGGCAAGGAAGGTTATTCAAGTTCAACATGGAGAGTTTGCTTTAATTTTGTTCCTATTTTCTTTCTATGTTGATTTTTTTTGTTCTTGCTTGCTTTGGATTTGGTTTTTTAGCTTAGATTTAATAGAGTGGTTGCTATTATCTTTGCTATTTGGATTTGGATTCTAACCCCTATCTAACAATTATATTTATAAATAAAATCTAAAATTGTTTTATTAAATAAAAGTGCTTAAACCTTGCATAAACATGTGTATAACAAATTTTGATATTAAAGTATGATAATTTAAAATCAAAAAGTTGTTTTCTAATCAATATAGATTCATTTTTCTCATATATAATATCCATTGAAATTTTTATTTTCTACATAATTTATTTAATATTTATCTAGAAAAGATTTATGATTACCTCACTCATTTTATCTTCAAAAATATGCTTAACTTTCTAATTTTTTTATATATGATATTAGTTTAGTTATTCTTGTCCAACCACTAACACATGTATAATTAGGGATGGTCTTCCCCTACTTATTGTAGGTAGTTCTTTTGTTTATATATCTCAGTCACTATCATTTATTGTCATCAAATCTCAACCACACATATATTTATAGAGTTTTCAATAAAGTTGATAATAGAGAGTAGAAAAAATCTCACAATATAAGTGTTATATCAATCATAATGCACAAAATTGATTTCTTTCAACTGTTTGATTATGAAATTTACATGTTAAAATTAGAAAAATAAATAATCACTTTAGTAGAAAAATGCTTCGAAGGTACAATGATTAATAACTGATTAAAACTTTTGCAAATATTGATTGTTACAATACCCCACCAAGGTAGAACCAACTAAAAAGACTTGATTGGAATGCTTACATATTATATATTTATAGTAATTAAATTCATACATAATTTTGTGTGGCTCACTAATGAAAGTACTACTTAACACTTAGCATTCACACATTTTCCCCTAATCTTTATCCTAGTTTTACTTATAAATCTTTTTGAATGATTATAAAATTATAAACGAAAAATAACTTTTATGTAATGTTTAATATACGCCAACTAAACATATAAGAATTCATCAACCTAGATTAATTATTTTCAATTGTGTGAGTGGTAATTAAACAATTAAATGTTTAGCTAGGAAACTAAATGCAAAAGGACGAATGTAATTAGCTCTAAGATGATGGAGAAAAAGCGACTCTATTGTTGCAGTAAATTCCACCTATCTTGAGTCTAAAAATTATATTTTGTACAATTTTTTTAATTTTTTTAGGAAGATCATAATAAATTGTAAACATAATAGGCGAATTTACATTATCAAAGAAAGAAACCATGAATACAAGATCAATTACCATATTTGTGTTCCTTGGGGTGGCTCCTACATAGCTTCTTCTAAATATGGATTATGTCTATTTATTTTGTGTTGTCTAAACGTGATCAATTATACTCCAAAGTCACTAGATCTAGATTTTGTGTGGATTCTCCTTGACTTCAATTATGTATCCCTCCTTCTAGCACCACTTCTATTGATGTGTCTTTTGATCACAATCAACTCGGATAAAGTTTACAACAAATTTAACCTTTGGTGAAAGAAAATTAAATCTATAATAGAAATGATGTTGTGAAGGCTTTGAATGTCAAAATTTGATGCATAGGGTAACTTAGAGGTTTGTTGTGGAGATTATTTTATAAGGGGCCATTGCGGTGTTGGGTTATAAGAGTAGGATTGAATTGTGTAGGTTTAAAATAAAGTTTGAAAAAATTATATATCCTCTGGTAAACATGATTCAAGTGGGAAATTTAGAACGAAAGAAATATTTATTCCATGTTGAACATTGTGATCAAATTTCATATAGAAAATATAAAGAAAAGAAAAGGAAAAGGAGCAAGGAAAAGGAATTCTTGAGTCTAAATGTTCAATTAGGTGACATGTCCAAGATGTAGATCCAACAAATATTTTCATTTGTGAATATGTAAAATATAGTGGACAATAAATTAAAATAAATACATCATTCAATAGTTGGATATTTCATCTCTAAATTAAATTTATAAATGAAATCTAAAATTATTTTATTAAATAAAAATATAATTTGATTAAACCTTGCATAAATATGTATATAACAAATTTTGATGTTAAAGTATGATAATTTAAAATAAATAAGTTATTTTTTAATCAATATTTTATTTTTCATATATAATATCCACCAATATTTTTATTTTATACATATATATAGTATTTATCTAGATAAGAGTTATGTATTCCTCACACATTGTGTCTCCACCAATATGCTTGATTTTATAATCTTATTTATATGATACTAGTTACTAAAAATCATTTTTGTCCAACCACTAACACATGTACAATTAGGGATGGTCTTACCCTACTTATTCTACGTGGTTATTTTTTTATATATCTCAATCACTACCAGTTAATTGTCATCCCGCCTCCACCACACATATATTTATAGGGTCATCAATAAAGTTGACAATGTAGAGTAGAAAAAATCTTACAATATAAGTGTTATGTCAATCAAAATTCATAAAATTGATTTCTTTCAATTGTTTGATTGAGAAATTTACATGCTAAAGTTAGAAAAATAAATAATCACATTAGTAGAAAAAAGTGCTTAATTTTAATTGGTTGGAAGGTACAATGATTAATAATTGATTAAGACCTTTGCAAATATTGATTGTTTAATATCCTTCCATGGTAGACCCAACTAAAAAGATGTAATTGACATTCTTACATGCTATATATTTTGATTAATTTAATTCATACATTAGCTTTTATGGCCCACCAATGAAAATAATGCTTAATACTTAACATTCGCTCAGTTTTCTCTAATTTTTATCCTAGTTTTACTTGTAAAGATGATTGAATGGTTATAAAATTATAAAGGAAAAATAATTTTCCTTAATGTTTAATATGGGCTTATTAAACACATACGAATAAATCAACCTAGATTAATTATTTTCAATTGTGTCAGTGGTAATTAAACAATTAAATGTTTAGATAGGAAACTAAATGCAAAAGGATGAAGGTACTTAGCTCTAAGATGATGGAGAAAAAATGAATCTATTGTTGCACTGAATTCCACCTATCTGTATACTTTGTACAAAGTTTTTCATGATTTTTAAGAATATTGTGATAAATTATGAACCTAATAGGTGAATTTGCATTACCAAAAAAAGGAACCAGGACTATAAGATTGATGACCATATTTGAGTTCCTTAGGGTGGATCCCACAAAAATTATTCTAAATCTAGATTATGTTTATTTCTTCTATGTTGTCTCAACTTGAGCAATTATACTCCAAAGTCGCTAGATCTAGATCTATTGTGGATTCTTCTTTACTTCAGTTTGGAAGCTCACCTTCTAGCACCACTTTTATTGATGTTTCTTTTGATCACAATCAACTCATATAATATTTATTAAAAAAATAACCTTTCTTGTAAGAAAATAAAATTTGGAATAGAAATGATGTTCTCAAGGCTTTGAATTCAAGGCTTGATGCATAGGGTAACTTACTGGTTTTTAGTGAAGATTGTTTTACAAAGGGGCCTTTATGGTGTTGGATTATGTGAGTAGGATTGACTTGTGTATGTTTCAAATAAAGTTTGAAAAAATTGTCTTGTGTTAAACATGAATTGAGTGGGAAAATTAATAATGAAAGCAATATTAACACCAAATTTGAACATTATGATGACCTTTCATATGGAAAATATAAAGAAAAGGAAAAGGAGCAAGGAAAATGAATTCTTGAGTCTAAATTTCCATGTAGGTGACATGTCCAAGATGTATATCCAAAAAATATTTTCATTTGTCAACAAACATTAGTAACTATGATGTTCAAATTAATAATATAAAAAGTGCAAGATTTCTTATTTTTTCTATTAATAAGCAATTAAAATCTTTGCAAATATTCATATGTTTAATCTTGATATATCCATTTTTTAGGATGTATTAATTGAGATACATGGATTAAAGACGCAATAATGGCGTTTGTGGCATACTTTATATTTTGGATTTTCCATTATAAAATATAAATTATGCCATAGATGCAATTATTAAAATAAAATTGGCTTTTAATCATTATACTAGTGACTTTGGAGTATAATTGATCAAGTTTAGCTAGGATAAAATAAATTAAATTCTCGTGACAAATCCAAAATATAAAGCTAAAATTTATTTTGGATTATAGAATTAGTATTAATCTAAGAAGTTTATTTTAATCAGTTTATTTTAGGGGAAGATAGTAATTATTCTGTAGTGTTTTAACTATTTTGGTTTACTCTTGAAATTAAATTAATCTCATTCTAGTTGCTTACTTTAATAAAATATACTCACTTTTGGATATTGAAATAATTATAATACTTGAGAAATAACTACTAACTAGTTTTGTAATATAAGTTAAATTGATGTAATTAATAAATCAAATTATCTTGGTTTGCCTTTAAAAATAAATTAATACTAATTCTAGTTACTTGGTGTCAACTTGTCCTATTGAAGATAGAAAAAAATATACTTAGTTTAATTTATTTTTCACTAAAGTGCATATTTTGGCCTTTGTAATACACATTGTGACTAATAATCAATTAAAACCTTTGCAAATATTGATTGTTATTGTAGAGACTAAAAATGACCTAGGCCTACAAGCTCTATTTTTATCACTTTCATCCTAGCATAATTATGACATTTAATTATGTCCTTGGTCCACATTCGACTATTAATTAAATAATACATTATTATTTAATTAATTCATATCTCTTTTATGCTTCATGATTATTAAATAGATAAAATTTATTTATTTATTCAATACGTCACTAAGGGTCTATTGTCCTCTTACAATTAAATAAATTTCATAATTTATTTAATTACCTTTATTCATTTATGTCTTCTCGATTATTAAATAAATGAATTGTATTTATTTATTTAATACGTCACTAATTCTCATAATTAAATGAATTTATTAATTTATTTAATTATGGGTCATAATCCTCTAAATTAAATAATTATCTTTAATTATTTAAATACCTAATTTAACATTTCTCTCATTTTAAATAAATTAATTATTTAAAATGATCTCACTTTATTAACTATCACTTTATTTTAGTAAATAATCTGAAAAAGATTATTTACTGTCACACAAAATCCATATTTTGAATTTATTTAATTCAAAATGGTAATATTCTTCCATAAATCAAGTAATTGAGCAAATTCTTGATTTTTCAAATCTATTTTTCAGTTCAACTCTTATCTTATTGATTTTTCGAATCTTACAAATCAAGCAATTTTTATCTTCTTGATTTTTGAAAATCTTTATCTTTTTGACTAGTTATCTCATTTATTCTCGACCGCCAATTTGATTTACTCAAATGACATCTTGACCACTCATTTAATGATTTTTCGCTAACCCTGATTAGGGATTGTCACATGAAATCTCGTATGTCCATCCAAAATTGTATTTTCTATAAAATGACAATTTTGCTCATATGTTGGCACTTCATTATTATAGACATTTTATGCTTAGAATTTACTTTGCACTTAGCTTATTTAATTGGATAATTACTTGTCATAGGCATAGTCATTTGTCATTTGTCATAGTCTTTATTTTGTCATTCAAATCCTTCAAAACTTGCATAGGGCTTTGTCATAGTTAATTGCTCACACATACAAATCTGAGGGCAATAGTCATATGATCGCTACGAGCTAGAAGGTGCTATGGAAATGAATCATGGAAGCTTCGAGGAATAACTGGTATAATATTTCTTGTATTTTCTTTCATTGTACTTCATAGCTCTTTGGGTTTTATTTTTTGATCTAATCTACTAATGTAACCTGAAATTTACCCATTGATACATTGGTGAACCCGACACTTTTTTTTTGCAGACACATTGTCGTACGGTTTTCATGATTTTTTTTTGTAGGTACAGGTAAATGCATGTTGGCAGAATTTTTGATAAGGAGTTATGCACAACATTTCCACTTTCAACAAATCTTGCAGTCACATATAAATTTAACTTTTAAATTAGTTTTTAGATTTAGTTTTTAACTTTTATTTAGATTTAGTTTTTAATTTCTAATTTAGATTTATCTTTTCATTTCTAATTTAGATTTAGTTTTTAATTTCTAATTTAGTTTTAGCTTTTAATTTCTAATTTAGATTTAGCTTTTCATTTCTAATTTAGATTTAATTTTTAATTTCTAATTTAGATTTAGCTTTTCATTTCTAATTTAGTTTTAGTTTTTAATTTCTAATTTAGATTTAGCTTTTCATTTCTAATTTAGATTTAGTTTTTAATTTCTAATTTAGTTTTAGCTTTTTAGTTTTTAATTTAGTTTTAACTTTTTAATTTCTAATTTAGTTTTAGTTTTTAATTTCTAATTTAGATTTAGCTTTTTTTCTAATTTAGATTTAGCTTTTTAGTTTTTAATTTAGTTTTAGCTTTTTAATTTTAATTTAGTTTTAGCTTTTTAATTTTAATTTTTTAACTTTTGATTTAGATTTAGTTTCTAATTTAGATTTAATTTTTAATATCAGATTTAGTTTTTAATTTAGAAGGCAGATTTAATTTTTAGTTTAAATTTAATTTAGATTTAATTTACTTTAGGATTAATTTAGTTTAGAATTAATTTTAACTTAGATTTAATTTAGATTAACATTACTTTAGATTTTAGATTAAATGTTAATTTTAATTTTTTTTAGTTTAATTTTAGATGTGTGGCTAGTTCTGCTAATTGGGATTTTGTGCAAGGTCGCATAAACATACGTTTGTCGAAGACTAAAAATCAAAGAAACTCCTAACAAGTGTTTTTGCAGATTCGAGTGTCTAAGATTCATTCCAAAAACATTGTGCTTGTTCTTTTTAGAATAGAAAACATTTATTTTAGTGCATTTAAAATAAACATGTTTTCAATTTTGTCTGACTGTGTATGAAAGTGGTAGGCGAATATGCTCTCGCCCTATGCAAACTAGGTGATCAGAAAGCCATACCCACTTTGTTTCTGTGTAACCCTGATGCAATAACAAAAGTATCATCTCCCCTTGCACAGTCATGCGATCCTGGGTGTAAGAGAAATGATTATTGCCTCTAAAAATTGGGATTTCCTAGGGATTTCATCACCCCAACACGACTCAAACCAGCAACGGAGCTAAAGCCAAGCTTCCCCCGACCGGTATATAAATGTGAATCTTAAGGGAAAACCTAATATTACGAGTGTGGATGTGTCATATGGACCAAGTAGTACTCCCCAAAACCCTGTTGAGCTTAACCTCTTAAGGCTGGAGTGCCTCCTAAACGGAGCTTAATCTTGTGCCCCATGTATGGCCACTCGAACTGGGGTCCCGAATTAAACACCATTGTCTAGTAGCCAAAAACTTTCTATTTGTTAGCGCGGCACCGGTCAGTGTGAAGGCATCCACATCTTCGCAGTCTGTAGTAGAGGTGATCAATCTACCATGGGAGTTTCATGGGGGTTGGAAGCTTGGTTGGCTTGAGAAGAGAGTGCACTATAAGGGGGAGTCGTGCAGCCAAGCTTATGAATTCACACGCTACTGATATGTGGCTGGGGAAACCCATGTGGAATCTAGTGAATACTATCCTGACTTAACCATAGGATTGTACTTGTTCTCTTTTGTGTTTGATTACTTTCAAAATATCATGCTTGCCAAGTTTTTGTTGGTTACTGAAACAAAATAAACAACACTCAAACATCTGGAAGCAAATTGTCAAACTTTAAACAATTCAGGTTTTTGACCAAACATCAGAAATTTGACTTTTTACATTCTGCAACGCATCTGTTAAACCACATTCACTTTATCACACTGCATTTGATAGTCTTTGCAATGCATCTAACCTATTGCACTGCATTTGCTATCTCCAATGCCACATCTGACCTGTTGCACCGCATTTACTATCTCAAACACCACATCTAACTTGTTACACCACATTTGCTATCTCAAACGTTGCAATCGACCTTTTGCAATGCATTTGATACCTCTTGCAACACATATGTTTTTCATAATAAATTCTTGTGAAGTCAAGCTCTGATAGTCTGACTCTTGCAACGCATTTTCATTCTTGAAACATAATTGATACTTTAAACGACACATCTGACAAATTGCATTGCAATTGACACCTGAAACGACACAATTGTCTATGACCTTAGAGAACATTATCACTTTCAAAAAACCGAGGCTAAACAATTGCAAACATATTCTAGACATCTTTTTCATCAGTCTTTTTCAACAACCAGCTCAAGAATTGCTCAAATTCCTCCATCCTTAATTGCATCCTTGGGATTTACCATCATTTTAGGTCTGTAGATTTTTGGATAAGAATCCTTGCAATTTTTTGTCAAATCTTTGCCTTCAAAATTAAATTGTCATTGGACTTAAACAAAATCACCTCTTTTAGTCTTGGTCCTTTTGTGAGCCACTTCCAACTCAAAAGTCTAGTGTGGAAACCTCACTTTTTCATCTTGTCATCTTGTCACTTAGTCCTTCAAACAAGTCCCTTGACAATCCAAAATTGAGACATTGACCAAAATTTGAATGGTTGAGTATACCTTTCCATAATTTTTCCAAAATTGATTACACCTTAGAGTTCCCTTAGACCTAGCATTTTGCACTTTAGTCGTTCCTCATTCATTTTGGTCCTCATTATCACTTTGCATTTAACATCCTTTTTAAACAACATCATGACATCCACCACCTTGTCTTCCCTTCAACAAACTATTGATAGGCTTGCTAGTAAAGTTGAATACCAATTACTCTGTAGAGGTCAATACCAACAAGCCTTAGACTTTAAGAGACAATTCCTCCAAATTGAAAATCAATGTCCTTCGTACCAACAATCCATGAGTCCTAGTCCTCTGTCTGTCTACCCTCACTACCAAAACTCACTTAACACCATCCATGACATTAGTCCACAACAAACATCCATTAATCACCCTTATCCTAACCTTGACAAGGGAAACCAACTGTCCACTAGTCTGTTACAAGTCTCCACATCATATTCTAGTCCTTCACCTATCAATCTCGTCCACGTCTACATGCCTTATCAACCATCTACCAACTCATGTCAAGTCCCCACATCATACCATATCGATCCATTCCAAATCTCCATGCCCTATTTTAGTCAACCTTACACTAGTCCAGTCCAAGTCTCCATGTCATATCCTATGCCGTCACCAAGTAGTCTAGTCCAAGTCTCCATGTCCTATCCTAGTCCTTCACGTACTAGTATATTCCAAGTCCCCATGTCATATCCTTGTCCTTCACATACTAGTCCAGTCCAAGTCTCCATGTCCTATCCTAGTCCTTCATACGCTAGTCCAGTCCAAGTCTCCATGTCATATCCTAGTCCTTCACATACTAGTCCATTCCAAGTCTCCTCATCCTATCCTAGTCCTTCATTCATTAATCCTTTTCAAGTCACCCCCTCACAAGCCACATCTAGTCATGAAAAAAATTTCATTACTCAAAGGAACATCCCATTGTCTAAACTTGAGGATACATGTCAAAACAAAAGCCCAAAGGATGAGCTTATAATGTCACCCTCATGTCAAGAACAAGGTAGCCCATCCCATGACCCTATCTTAAAGTCCATTCAAGAATTCCTTCAAGACAATCATGACATCCAAAACACACCTACCCTTGGCAACGATTTTATTTCCAATTATATCATCCATGACAACCCCATCTTTGACCAAGACCCTACCATTGGCCAAGAAGTCCAAGATGATCCACTCCTTGACCTTTATGCCATTCATGATCAAACACTTGAAGATGACCCTATCCAAACTCTGAGCAGATCCATTTTCCAAAATGCGACACTTTCCTCCATGACACACATAGACAATATTCCTCAAGAACAAGAGTCTTCCATTATGGACATATTTGCAAATGATCGAGCTATAGCTGAATTTACTAGACTCTATGACACTAACCATAATGATGGCTTCGACATCGACTTGGAAGCACCAATAGAATCATCTGAACCTGACATGTCACAAGATCAAACCAAAGATATCAGTCAGAAATATGTCCAACATGACAATGAAGCTAAGACACTTTATCAACTAGGGTCATCTATCTTTGTTAGAGCAGGCTTCCTCGTAGATGAAAGTATTCCAAGTAATAGTGTCCACATACATCATGATGGGTTAGCATATTTCTTTCAAAACGATAAATACCCCATCGCAAACAGAATCTGTCAAAGAATGCAATATCAAGGAAAAAGACTAGGAATGCATGAGCAAGGCATTCAAGAACCAATACAACTTCAAGCAAATTATAGACATCAAGGTCTTGGCTATTCTTCAGTTTGTAAATCAAATGATGTCAGTGGAAGCTCCTCGATACTGAGGGAAACCTTGTCAGATAAAAATGCCAAAATAGAGTCCATGAGAAATCCTTGTCATAAGATTGTTGCCAACACCTCGTCCACCCACACCATAAACTGTCATTCTCAACATCTTAAACCTTCCCTTTGGAACCAACAAAAACAAAAGTCTTACAAAGTCAAAAATCAAATGTCAAAGGCCATCAAATCAGACAAAAAGACAAGTGGACAAATGAAATTAAAATGGATCCCAAAGAAAAGTGGATCAAGCAAAGAAAATATGTCAAAAGGAAAAGTTAATTACAATGTGGAGCCACAAGACAAGAGGACTCCCACATACAAAAAATGTCCACCTCCTTCAAAATGGTCATCAAGAAAGGCATCTAAAGGTGTTGGTTCCAAATGCCATCCCTCCAAAATCTTTCATCCACCATCCCAAGTTTGGAAAATAAAAAGTGATTTGTCCAAACGTCCAAACAACCTTTCCACGTCTACCATCATTCGTCATAATCCTACATCTCATCTAAAGTCCAAAAATACCATGTCACACATCCATCACATCTTGGCAGAAACTATTTACCATAAGGACTCTGATGGCACTCTATCGCGATGTGCATATTCTGATAAGGCCAACTCTAGTATCAGAAAGGATCACAATGGCATCGATCAGTTGTATGCAAGCGTTATGATCCTAACAAGACAACTCCTTTAGAAAGGTCATTATTGGCATATCATGGCACTAGTCTCTACATCGGCACCGTCAGTGGATTCAGAACAGTCAGTGGTCATCTAAAGCATCCAAGCTATCCACAAAATCAAAAATACAAAAAAATTGAAAAATGTAAAACATCGTCACCTTGATGAAAACCTGGAAAACAGGCGTCTTGGTGACACCAAAAAAATAAAAAATTCAAGAAAATAGTAAAGAGAAAAATTTCATCCAATGGTGAAAACCTAGAAAATAGGCGCCCTGGATAAGTATCGTGATGAAAACCTAGCAAACAGGCGTCATGTGTAAAATAAATCATCTATGTGGGCTTTTACACTTGGGGGAAAGTCATCTTGTTTCCCATGTCTTCCTCATGACATTTATGTCCATCTAAGCCCTATCATTTCCATGCATTTTTCCCACCTACCTTGGTCTTGACATAAAATTGGCACACATAAATCATGCTTTGGGAAAACTTTTGACATGCCTATCCTTTGGTCATACATTATCTATGAAATGACATGTCATTGCTGACATAACCTCATTATCCTTATGTGACATAGTCCTTGAAAATCATATGAAAATTCCCTTAGTCTCATGTCTCCCATCCTTTACCAAGGCCACCTCTCATCCTTTCATGTATGTCACCTATCTTGTCTTTCCCTTGTCAAACGGTCTAAGGATACTCCATCATCCCTTTTAGTCCTAACCAAGTCATTCCAAATGCAATGAGTCTAATCTATACAAGCACATTATCCAAAAAATTACTTGAATTTGTTTCTAGCCCGGCTGTAGACCTCGATACTTTCATCACATTATCGTCATCCTCTTCAGGATGCATCCTTCCCATGTCAAACAATGTTGTCATCACCTGTCAATTGGTATTCAACTTGACTAGGGGCACAATCATGTTTGTCCTTGGATTCTCATGTGTAGGCATCAGTCACATGCATTTGTCGTGATCCTCTTAAACCATTCAAAAAGACAAAAACATTATAAAGTGTCCTAAAAAAAGAAAAAACATCATAAAGTGTCCTGAAAAAAGACAAAAACATCATAAAATATCCTGAAAAAAGACAAAAACATCATAAAGTGTCCTGAAAAAAGACAAAAACATCATAAAATGTCCTGAAAAAAGACAAAAACATCATAAAATGTCCTGAAAAAATGACAAAACATCATAAAACGTCCTAAAGAAAGACCAAAAACATTGTAAAATGTCCTGAAAAAAAAAAGACCTAAAATTTGAAAAATGTCCTGAAGAAACCACAACAAATGTCAAACTATCTCAAGAATGCAAAATGAAGTCATTTCTCGTTGAAAGTATGTCATGGCAATCCATCAGTCTTTGTCATTTGTCTGAACTACGTTGTCTCTGTGCATTTGCTACGTAGGCAAGACTCACTTTCGAGTTCCCGAGACATTAGGTCAGTCCTTTTAGGTTTGTCAAAATAAAATCATGACGCAATCTTTGGTCATCAAGACAAAGTCATTGGTCATGTCGAACTACAAGGTCTTTGAGTGTATGACGTAGGCAAGACCATCTGACGATGAGCCCCTGAGGCCGCACTAGGTCAGTCCATTAGGGTTCATGACATTACACTGGCACACACATCAAAAAGTATTCAAGTCAAACAAGTCATCTCGAAATAAGAAAATTACTGCAATCAAATTACGGCAACCATTTAATACACATGGAAATCACACCAACATGACAACATCGACATGTGGTCAACACAAGTCAAAATCAGTCAAAGCAAGCCAAATAATCATAACCTGTCAAACTGTCAACTCTTGGTTATCTTTTAGATGTGTCCTTCTGAAGAATAGCCTCTGTCATTTATGCCTTAGGATGTGTCCTTCCTAGGCATCTTCATTGTCATCCGACATTTTCGAGGGATCCTCTTGACATTTAAGGATCACTCCTCTCAACATCAATATTCTTTCATATGTGTCCTTCTGAAGAACAACCTTTGTCATTTATGCCTTAGGATGTGTCCTTCCTAGGCATCCTCATTGTCACCATCCCTATCACTTGGCATTTCAAGGGAGCCCTTTTAACATTTAGGGATCAATCCTCTCGACATCAACATTATTCAGGATGTGTCCTTCCTGAATTTGGAAAAAATTTGCACTCATCATCTTGGTGTCGACAAAATCTCAACACCCTGGCATCTCAACATCATTAGACCTAACATCTTGACATTAAAACACTGGGTATCCAGACACACTCGGAAAACACTTGGCATTTGTTTGTGTATTTTTATCATATTACTAGTTTTTCAGCGAGGTCCTAACACCGGGATTTAGAGAAGCAGTGACATATCATTTGTCTTGTCTTTTGACACTCATGTTACTAGTTTCTTAGTGAGATCCCGACAATGGGATTTAGAAAAACAGCGACGTATCATGATAATGTCTTTATTTTGTCCTTTTGGAAATCATGTTGTTAGTTTCTCAAGGATGTCCTAGAAACAGGATTTAGAGAAGCAACGACATTTCATGAATTTTCCTTCTTGTCTTTTTCTACTTGTGGTTGATTATGACAAAAAGATTAGGGCAATTGTGCTCTTGGTATGAGTCATTATCATCCTTTTCTGTGACTTCCTGTATTATGTGATGGTACGACCTTGCACATATTGATTTATGTCATATCATGGTGTTTGTCGGCCATCACAATAATCTGCCCAGTGATGATTAAGAGCAATAAATATAAAAGTCCTATGGTAAAGTTTTGAAGGATTTGGTCTAGGAACTAACATGCATCTCCTCTTTTCCTATCATATTTTCTTGTCTGTCTCTCGATGATATCATGTGACATACAAAAAAATAAGTGCATACATAATCACATAGACATTGCATTAGGTCCATACATTGCATCATCCATAAGATCAAATCATATACATTTCATACACATATTGCATTACACATAGTCATGCATTAACATGAGCATAAAAATGGCATCCATTCAAATAAATACATTAGGAATATCATCATCATCCATGGCATAACATCAGCATGACATATAAATAAGCATTGCATTATCGAGGCATCACATCATAAGTAACCATCATAGGACATACATGACAAGACATATAAATAATACCATCATCCATCATAAATGCATATCATACATCATAATGCATAAATCAAATAACATCAAATAACACACATGTAGGCCGCATCAAAATTGCATCATATAGCGTCATCTCAAAAATCAATGTCACAGGATAAAGTCAAGAGATATCCCAAAAATAGAGCTCGCACGCTCGATAGTCAATACATAACGTGTCATAATACAAAGTCTGAAACATGAAGCCAAACACAATAAACATGCCCCTATGAACTGCTCTCCTCATCCCCTCGCGACGAAGAATGTGGTGACTGAGGACCTGTGCCCAACACTGAGGTAACAGGTGGACTGGTAGCAACCTTTGTCTATGAAACCAATGGAACTAACATTGATGTCATCGTCTCCACGGTAACAAGCATCTGTGATGACACTGTGGCCTGACTCTGTGAAGCTAAAGGATCTGTCACTGGAGGTGAACCAGGTACTGATCTATGGCCTAAATCTAATGAATCGTGTGAATTCCCTGACCTGTGACTGGAAGAGTGTCTATGATGAGACTTGTGACTCGAAGTATGTCCTGAAGAGGTCGAGCCCCCTGCACTGCTTTGACTGCCACTGCCACTGCCACTCCCTAACCTCCTGCTGCCACCTGTCCTCATCTGTGTCCTGGTCAGGGTGGGATCTCTCATCTCGGCTGGTACGACCTACTCATATATCTGCATGTATCGCCCAAGCCATACACTAATCTTTCCAAACTCTCGAGCTAAATCGGTTGATGGTCTTGTACATAGGCGTGCAAACTCTGTACACCACTACGCTGCCTCCTGCTAGCAGATCACTGCCTAATCCCGCTCTACCCGAGCCACCTCTAACTATGACTGCAGTGCTCTAACCTGGGTGGTGCTCTCATCCAGTCTCCTCTACAGGTCTTCCACCCTCTAGTATGTCGTGGCATCGGGGGATAACACCGAGCTGAATGGTATCTCCTCATCTCCCTCCACCATCCTCCATCTCAGGAGCCTCTCGGCCTCATATATGTCATCATCATCATCTCTGTCATAATCCTCCTCCTCTACAACCTCCTCACCACCGACTCCCTTGTTCTAAGGCACATCCACATCTATATCCACCTCAAGCTCCTACTCATGTCTAGCCTCCTCTTTGGCCACATGCTCTTCCTGTCTCTCCTCCTCCTGCCTCGGCTGCTCCTCCTGTCTCTCTTCCTCCTACTCCTGCCTCGGCTCCTCCTCCTCTCTCTCTCCCTCCTTGGCCACCTCTAGGATAGCGTCCAATTCTGCTCTGGCTACATGTCGTACCCTCCTACCCTACCTCTGGCCATCTCTCCTTCATCTTCAGTCATCCCCTTGGTCATCCCCATCATCTCCATCATCTCCACCCCGACCTTCATCCCTTCCCCCATCTCACCCTTCGTCCTTGCCCCCATCTCTCCCTCCACCCCGGCCTCCATCCCTCCCCCTGCCTCCATCCCTACCTCTATCTCTGCCACCATCCCTCCCCCTGCCTCTACCTCTATCACCATCTTTGCCTCCTTGCCTAGCTCGCGGCACACATGGTATAACTGACCTCCTATCAACAGGCGCTGGCCCATCTGGATCTGTCAGTGGCACTGGTCGATGCACCTGCCACCACAAGTCATAGTTAGCAGTAGTACCTGGATCTGCAACTCCACCTCTCCATCCACACTGTTGGGCTACTAGCCCATCAATCTGCTACTCGACAAATGGTATAGAAATCGGTGGCCCCCACGTTGACTCCTTGGAAGATCTAGCATACTCGGTTGTGCCTACCAGTACACCCTGCTGCTCCCCAAACTATCTCAGTACACGCTATGGTAGGTACATCTCTATAATGAGTTGACTCTGCATTGTCCTACCAATCAAGTAACGGTACTATCTGCAAAAGCTGAGGTGGTCATCCTCATCATCCCACTACTGGCAGTCTCTGTAGGGTCTCCAGACGAATGAAACCATGGTGTCAATCTGATGGTGCCACCAACCTGTCTCTCCCATCCTCGTCTATTGTAAGGCACCAGCATAGTAATAAGCGTAAGGAATCCCCTCGGCTAACTGTGGTCTCTGGATAGGAGGTCAGAATATGGCCACATGCTCCCAGGCCCATATCATCAGAAGTGTAGTACCACACCCAATGGTCTATGCCCTCCTATAGGCCTCCTCGTGAAGCTAATGGTAAAGCATGCCTAACAAACAAGACCCCCAAGCATAAACTGTCTTGTCTCACCTCATCCCCACTAGTACATCACCCCAACCAATGGGAAACCCGTGTCCGCGACAGTCGAGAATCAGTATCCCGCCAATCAATGTCACCAAAAATGCATCAAACCGGGCATAGTGCTCCGCTGTAAACTCCCAATGGATATCGCATCTCTCAATGCCGAGTCCTGCACCCTAATCATGATAGTAGGTCATGAAGGTTTGATAGCCATGTTGAGGGTCATAGACGATCCTCTCTCCTCGAATCAATAAATGGAGGATACGATAGACGTCCTCCAATGTCACAGTAGCCTCTCCTGTCGGCAAATGGAACGAGCATGTCTCTAAATGCCATCTCTCACACAAAGTAGTCAGCAGTCCCCTATTTGCCTAAATAACAGGCATATAGGCAACATAATACAGCCCGAGCCGCATCAACCATCGTCACTCTCGTGGAGTCAGCTGGTCTCCGAACCGGAAGGTCGATGGCCTGCTCTCTCGCGTATAGATAGGTGCTATTTGTCTTTGCACATGATCAAACAATGCGTCAGTACCTTCTGGACAATCGTCATCATCATCATTATAACTCAAAATCATTTAAAATTTGAAAAGCATCAAAATCAGCCTTAGTTAAAGTCAAAGTCAAATGCATCGCGTTGACTTCATTTGCGTCTCAAAAAGGCGTTTGCGTTGTTTCGTACTACAATTGCGTCATGAATCAATGATTACATCATTTGGTCACACACTTGCGTCGCATCAGAGCATTTGTGTCACGCTATATGGCACATGTGTCACTTCATTCGAATGTGTCACTCAAACTAACGAATGCATCACAAAATGACATATGCGGCATTATAACTCTTGAATGCGACATGATATTGAGAATGTGTCACACTTTTGGGAAAATACGTTACACATCCCTAAGCTATCCAATTTACCCCTTACACTTGTGTCACAACGCATCAAATGCATTGAACGCAAAGTCAAATGCGGCTTACGCGCACGCATATGTGTCGCAACGCATTCGTTGTTCGCCCTAAAACCCTAATTTTGACATGCAAAATGATGAAATGACAAGGTGGGTTAGAGGTACATACCATTGGCTTTGAGCCCTCTACTCTCCTGAAGGTCCGCACGATCTCACCACAATGCCCGGTCACTAGAATCACCATCTTCGCAGAAGTCCTCTTCGCTCGTCGTTCTCAAATTTGCTAAGGTAAATAGTGAAAATGAATTGACTTTTACCCCTTTGTCAACCTATTTATAAAGTCAAAATGACATTTGTCAACTAGGTTATTACTGGAGGCCCTTTTGACCAACTTTGACCACCCTTTTGGCCGCTTTAAACATGTCAAAATCCGAAACTGTCTGTGCCATTGTTTTTCTGGTCATTAAATTGACTTATCGGGACACTTTCCAAATTTTTTTGTCATCGGCCCAAAATTTGAAAAATTTCTCGAGGGGGCATCGTTACTCTGTACCTTCGCTGGGGCATTTTTTAACTTGTTATCTTTGCCACAATGTGACATGCTACATTATGACAAAGAGGGACAAAATGTAGACACATAAAAATGACCTAGGCCTGCAAGCTCTATTTTTATCATTTTAGTCCTAGCATAATTATGACATTTAATTATGTCCTTGGTCCACATTCAACTATTAATTAAATAATAACACATTCAACTATTAATTAAATAATACATTATTATTTAATTAATTCATATCTCTTTTATGCTTCATGATTATTAAATAAATAAATTATATTTATTTATTCAATACGTCACTAAGGGTCTATTGTCCTCTTACAATTAAATAAATTTCATAATTTATTTAATTACCTTTATTCATTTATGTCTTCTCGATTATTAAATAAATGAATTTTATTTATTTATTTAATACATCACTAATTCTCATAATTAAATGAATTTATTAATTTATTTAATTATCGGTCATAATCTTCTAAATTAAATAATTATCTTTAATTATTTAATTACCTAATTTAACATTTCTCTCATTTTAAATAAATTAATTATTTAAAATGATCTCACTTTATTAACTGTCACTTCATTTTAGTAAATAATCTGAAAAAGATTATTTACTGTCACACAAAATCCATATTTTGAATTTATTTAATTCAAAATGGTAATATTCTTCCATAAATCAAGTAATTGAGCAAATTCTTGATGTTTCAAATCTGCTTTTCAGTTCAACTCTTATCTTATTGATTTTTCAAATCTTACAAATCAAGCAATCTTTATCTTCTTGATTTTTGAAAATCCTTATCTTTTTGACTAATTATCTCATTTATTCTCGACCGCCGATTTGATTTTCTCAAATGACATCTTGACCACTCATTTAATGATTTTTCCCTAACCCTGATTAGGGATTGTCACATGAAATCTCATTCACTGATTTTAGGCTTTGTCAACTTTCAATCTCGCCCGTCCATCCAAAATTATATTTTCTATAAAATGGCAATTTTGCTCATATTTTGGCACCACTTCATTATTATAGACATTTTATGCTTAGAATTTACTTTGCACTTAGCTTATTTAATTGGTTTACTTGTCATAGTCTTTATTTTGTCATTCAAATCCTTCAAAACTTGCATAGGGCTTTGTCATAGTTAATTGCTCACACATACAAATCTGAGGGCAATAGTCATACGATCGTTGCGAGCTAGAAGGTGCTATGGAGATGAATCATGGAAGCTTCAAAGAATATCTGGTATAATCTTTCTTGTATTTTCTTTCATTGTACTTCATAGCTCTTTGGGTTTTATTTTATGATCTAATCTGCTAATCTAACCTGAAATTTACCCATTGATACAGTTATAATACCCTACCATTGTAAACCCAACCAAAAATATGCAATTTATGTGCTTACATGTTATATGACTTCAAGTAATTTAATTCATGCATAAGTTTTCATGGCCCACAAATGAAATTAATGCTTGATACTTAACATTCACACATTTTACCCTAATTTTTATCCTAGTTTTACTTGTAAATATGTTTGAATGGTTATATAATTATAAAGAAAAAATAACTTTTCCCCAATGTTTAATATAGGCTAATTAAACACATAGTAATAAATCAACCTAGATGGAGTAATGTTGATGTATCAACCCAGTTTTTTTATTTTGCTTATTTTGAATTGTTAGTTTGGGTATAGTATAGAAAGGAACCCAATATGGATGTTATTATGAACTGTAAATTTGCAACTGGGTGATAAATTTGCATATAGGCAATGTATTCAATTAGTAATTTTGGGGTTTAAATTTGTTATATCTTACTATCTGGTTGATAAATAGAAAATGTAAACTTTTGTAAATGATACTATTTCATATATTAATAAATATACAGACATAATGTCTTTTGCTTAAAAAAAATAAAAATAAATCAACCTAGATTATTTATTTTCAATCATGTCAATAGTAATTTTAAACAATTAAATATTTAGCTAAGAAACTAAATACAAAAGGATGAAGGTACTTACCTCTAAGATGATGGAGAAAAAATGAATCTATTGTTGCACTAAATTCCACCTATCTTGAATTTAAAAATGGCTCCTTATTTTCCTCTACTCTACCTTAATATTAGAATAGTCTATTAACTCTATTATTTATCAATCTTACATATCTATCCTATAGATTGCATATTATATATATATCAATGTGCATGTCTATCTTCTAATTCATCAAATTCTCTATACATCTCTGATTATCAAGGATCACAATTTTGAAAATATGATAGGGAGGCTACTAGATTACTAGGGTCAAATTATCCTAGGTAAACCCCTAGAAATGTCAACTTTATGTTAAAGTAATGATTGAGGAAAATAATACTTAGTCATTCAAACGCTCTAGAATGATGATGCAAGCTTGGATTTATTTTAGCACTCCAAGTAAAATGTTCCCATAATGTATGTGGATGATTTGATAAATGAATGCTCAATTATTTTATGGTATTAGATGAATATAAAATTAGTTCCTTTTAATATAAGTATATAGCAATACATCATAAAAAAATGAGTACCACATTAGCTCATGGTGTGAAAGAAATGGGTAGTGTTATACTAAAATTTAGAATTTTTTAATGTTTTGGCATTCAAATATATAGAAGTGGGATTGACACAAGATAGTGAAACAGTAAATCTAAGTATGGGGAATCAATGTCTAGGCATGAGGGATGCCATAAATTTAAAATGTATAATTTTTTTGTGGGAATTTCTAATAATATAAATTGCACAAGCTTAGATCTAGATGAGAGTAGAAAGTTATAATAGTGAAATTCAATGCTATTCTAAAATAGAGAATTACAATAGTAATCTCAATCATTAAATAGATGAATGAAATATAAATAAATAGGTCTCTTGGGTATAAATAAATATGCCTCTTGGATGCATGACTAAAATATGTGACATGTCCAAGATGTCATGATTTAATTACCAATCAAGGGGTGAGTTAACTCAATCTTAATAACAAAGTTGACACCTAATTACCTTCAATCAAGGATTAATGAGGTAGTGGTTGCACTTGTACACCTCAATTTAATTTATACGCATGCCATTATTAGCTACCTAGGTAAAATAAATTGAATGGGTGAAATTTTGAAGTTGTATCCCACTTTTAGCTAGCTCAAGGGTTTTAGGTAGAATAGTTTCACTAAAAAAAAAAAAATTGTGTGGAATTTATCTGGCACCATGAGTTTCAAGTGAAAATATTCTAGGTGAAATGGTTTCACCTACAAACCATTAACAAATAAATATTGTGCAAGTATTATTTTTTAGATGAAATTAACTCACCCGATACTACCAAGTTAGTAGTGTAAGTGCCCAAATTTCATAGACCAACATGGTAGTTTGAAGATAATTTGGTAGTCTAACTCATGAAGTACATTGTGTGAAGAATACATTCTTTCAAAAATTTCCAACTTGATGACAATGTACTTATCATTCTTAGCCTCTCATCCACCTCATTTAGCCAATGAACTGAGTTTCATGTACTTTTGCAACACCAAAATTGTTTTACAAACCTTTAATAAAAGAGTTTCTTGGGTGACTATATGGTCACTTGGGTGAGATTTCTTAAGTTGAAAGGTCATCTAGGAAACCTTCCGTAGAAAAAGGGGAAGTCTTGACCCTCAAAATGGGTAACCCTATTGTGTTTGGTAGACATGATGGAGAGTTCATTCTATTCTTGGCTAGTCCATCCCTCCCCTTGACTAATTGATGTAACAGAGGTCTCACACAACCCTCACACAAAATCACCCAACATCAACAACAATAAACAAGGTAAATTTTTACAACAATAGAATTAATCTTCTCTATTAACTTGCAACAAAGTTTCACAACTTCAATAAAATCTGATTACATCATTTTGTGTAGCCATCCAGGCTGAAAGAAACCAATAAAAAATAGATTAGAATATGTTATGTGATATAAAATAATATAAAAAACAACCTATCGATGCTTCTTCTTCAAATCATCCTCCTATACTATGAAATTGACTCCAATCTACAATATTCAATAATCAAATTTTTTGATCTTCAACCATGGATTTAATAATCCATTTTTTGTTGCAACACACCTTCAAAACCTACAACAAAATGTATTTTCCACCTTCTCCAAGAAAATCCATGCCTCCTCTTCTCTTGCCAAAAATCCAGAATAATCATCAACTCCAAAATTGTCAAAAATACCTTCAATAATGTCTCCACTATCTCCATTTCCTGTAACTTCCATCTTCCATGCCCAACCTAGAAAAATTCCTTGAAAATGTATTGAAAAATATTAAATTCTGAACAAAAAGAAAAATTAAAACCACTTCCAAGAAATTGCCAAGAATAAGGAAGAAATTGGATTCCCACTCCTAGCAAATAGGTCCAACCTTGGAAAAGCAATAGTCAACAAAACATGGGCACCCAAATTTTTCCATGCTACAATTGAAAAGCTTTAATGAGTTGTATCAAATTTTAACTCCCCAAATATCCATGCCTAGATTCCCTATTGCCTTTTTCCTTATTTTGAATTTCACAATTTTAAAATTGCCTCCTAAACTATCTCCCACATCAAGATTTTGCAACAAAATAATAAGGCCAATTATTTAATATATTATTTAGGTCCGATATTGCAATTTATTCCCCAACTTCAAAATTACCAAACCTTAGGAAATTAAAAGTCTTTCTTTTTGTTTGATGAGGATTTTCATTGACCATGGATGCTCCCACATCACTAAGTATCTTCTTTCCATTTCTCTTAATCAACTCTTCATTCATCTCTCCATCAACTCTCTAGTATTCTCCCAATCAATTTCCCTTGATTGAGAAGATTTAATCCTTGGTACTAGGGAGGTTAAGTTTTTTGCATTTTTCAAATATTCTTGCTAGGACCTATGTATTCATATTCTCTCAATTCTAGCACAAGGATAGAGAATCACCTTAAAAAATCAATCCTTTTTCATTGCAACCTCTACCCATATCATTATCATGCTAAACACAAGACTCCTTGATACTTTTACCTTATGTATTGAAGCTTCAAAGAAACCTTCAATTCTTATATCTAGAGCTTCCTAATCCCCATTGTAGTTAAGAGGAGATTCCAATTGTTGCAAAGGAGGATCTTAAAAGAAGTTTGACTCTTTGAGGACACAAGCCACCATCATAAACATTGAAATATTTTGTGAATATTTTTGATATTACAAGTTATGCATTTATGTTTTTAAAATATTTCAATTAGTAATTAGAAAATTAATAATATCATAAGAATAGTAACTTTATGTTGTCTTTTCTTGATTATACTAGGAATTTATGTTTCTTTATTAGAATAGATTAAATGTGTTTTCATTATATTTAAAGTGGATATTTTCCTTTTTTCTTACAAAATCCCTTGATCACAACATAAAAAACTTGAAATTAAACCATTGAGCCCAAAGTGAGGTAGTTTTTGAACAATTCAATTCTTTCAAATTCAAAAATAGAAAACAAGAGATCCCAACAGTCTCATCAAAATTGAAAACTCACAAAATTACATTAGCTCATTTATTTTATTTCAAAAATTATAAATAGAATAATTTATATTTTTCAAAGCTCAAAAAGGGAGAAAATGGTTTATTCATACATGTATTTATCCTCGTAAAAACTTTAAAAAATAAAACCAAAAAGAATTAGAAGCCCTCAATCTTTCCACTAGGCACTTGACAAATTTGCAAACAACAAAAATGTGTTTTCCTTCCTCTTCAACCACTCTTCCTCCTCACTCAAATATTATGCTAGATATGTTGGAGTGAGAGAAAATCATATTAAAATAATCCTAAACTAAATTAAATATAACCTACCTATCCAAGTAACTATGTTGAAACCAAAGAATAAGAACAAGAATAAATTGAAATCTAGAGGCAAATCCAATAAGAAACACACAAAATTGAATTTGACTGAACATAACTAGGATATTTCACTTGTGCAAGTATAAATCAAATCATTTTCACATACAAGCTAGACTTAAAATAAGCATCACTTAAGAAACTGAGAATTCCAATCTTAATTTATGATGAGTTGACCATTTAATTGCATCAAATAAGTTTTAAAAATAATTATGGACAAGCATACAAGGAACAAAAAGAAATGATTGAAACAAGTGACGCAAGCGTCGAGTTCCTGCCGAGAGGTAAAAAGCATCTAGCTATGAGTGAGAAAAAGTAATTAGATAGGAGATAGGAATATAAATGTATTAAATTTAGGTAGGAAAGTTTGAAATAAATTGCAATGGTGCATTAATGCGTGGAATGTTTAGGGTCCATGGGAAATGTGGTCCATAGAGAGATTTGAACAGTTGACATGTGTCGATGGATGCATGCAAAATACTTGGTTACCATGTATACGTGGACTTTTTTATAGATATACCAATGAATACTTTTATTTTTTATGAGTGTGTATACATTTGCAACAAGAAACATCCTTTATGATCTTATTCAGGAAGCAAAATTGTATTCTTGTTTTGTTTAAATTATTAAATGCAAGTAATCTTAAATGTTTGTAACAATGCTTGAGTCATTTGTGTATACATGCATGCATGTATACATGTATCCACGTGCACATAATGCATAGAAGAGTGAAAAGCATCTTCGACATCTGAACAAGTCTTAAAGCACGAGGAGACTCAACTTGCATTTGCAGTATTAAATGAAAGAAAACAGGAGAAATAAACTACTTATGAACAATGCACAATTTTTAATTTTTTTTTTTAATAAACCTTTCGCCCCATAAATTCATTAGTCATTTCAATTCCAACAAAGTGTTGATGTAGGAATATTTCTAAAGCATCAAATATCATTTGCAACAATTTACAAAAACATGTGTCCAGACACCAAAAAATATTGCATTTTTTACATGTCCCCGCATTATTGCATATAGACACATATCTATATGCATGTCCAAACAAAGTTTACCATACTTCTTTTTTTTACTTCTATGTCTATTTGTAAATAAAATTATGTTTAGTGTGCTAGTGTAATGTCTATTTGTAAACTTTTTTAAGATTAATTAATCTTTTTTTAATGTAATATGAAAGTTAGTTCTATATAAAGCTATTGATTTTATTAGAAATAAGATTTTAATCTTGTTTATGTAATACAAAAACATATTTTTGTGTATAGAACAATGTAATTATATTACAATAAATTCTTAGATGAATCACTAGGAAGCTATTGATTTTATTATAAATAATATTTTAATCTTGTTTATGTAATACGAATAGATATTTTTGTGTATATATATTAAACAAAAAGTAATTTGCAAAGATATAAAGAACCTTATTACGTAAGATAAAATGTAGCTACACTAAAATAATTGACATGTTTATAGCACTTTGCATTCAAAATAAAATGTAATAATTTGATTTATTAAAATGTAATAAGTCAAATAAATATTACAATAAATTCTTACATGAATCATTAGAAAGCTATTGATTTTGTTATAAATAAGATCTTAATCTTGTTTATGTAATACAAATAAATATTTTTGTGTATATATATAAAACAAAAAATAATTTGCAAAGATATAAAGAACCTTATTACCTGAGATAAAATGTAGCTACACTTAAATAATTCACATGTTTATAGCACTTTGCATTGAAATTATTGAGAGAGAAACATTTGTAACAATGCTTGAGGCATCTATGTATACATGTATGCATGTATACATGTATACATGTATCGATGTACACATAATGCACACAAGAGTGAAAGGAATCCCTGGCATTTGAATGAGTCTAAAAGCACGATGAGACTGAACTTGCATTTGCAGTATTAAATGAAAGAAAATAGGAGAAGGAAACTACTTATTAGCAATGCATATATCGAAGGGAAGCATAAAAATATGGATCCATGTAAACATTTATACATGCATGGATGTGTACATGTGTCCATGTAATTTGGTATGTAAACAAGAATCTATATATGCATGTGTGCATAAAGCTAGAAATGTCAGAAACAATTTGCATTTGCAGTATTAAATGAAAGAAAACAGGAAAGATTAATTATTTATTAGCAATGCATATATCGAAGGAATGCATAAATATATGGATCAATGCAAACATTTATGCATGCAACGATGTGTACATGTGCCCATGTAATTTGGTATGTAAACAAGAATCTATATATTCCTGCGTGCATAAAGTTAGAAATGTCGGAAACAATTTGCATTTGAAAGATATACAAAAACATTTATGATCAAAACAAAAGAATAATACATTATTGTTTTTTGAACAAGTGTATAAAGGATATCTAATGATGCATTTGAATGCATGTATACATGTAAATATTTGTTAAATCTAATGATACATTTTAGTCTCCAGGAAACTGTCATACATGCTCTTAGTTATCTGTAATAAACAGGATGTAGAAAAAATGTTTTGAAAAGAACTCTTGAATACAACTGTATGTTATGATAGTTATTTTGAAAGCCCTCAGTGTTTAATTGCATAACCTTGATATTTTCTTCATTTTTTCCTCTGTTTGGTATGGTGTGAATTTTGTTGTGATGGATGAAGGTATATTTGAGCTATAGATAGATAAAGCTATGTAAGGGTAATAAAGAAGAATGAGCTATGTAAGTGCAACAAAGAGAGGGAATTGAGAGAATGATGAGATGCAAGTAAGGTATATGAATGCCTTATGAAAAGTATTTGATATGGGAGGCAAGGATATGCGAGCCTGGATATGAGAATGAATGGAATGTAAATGGTAGGAATTTATCATTTTTGAGTTACATGCTTAAAATTAAATGCAAGAAATAAAAATTTGAATGAGGGAGCTGGATTGAATGAAAAAGGGAATGCAACAGATTGGTGTGATGCAAGGCAAGCATATAAATGGATTTTGAAATGTATTTGATTTGAGAAGAAAGGACGTGCAAGGGTAGAAATGGAAATGAATGGAATCGAATAGGGTATGAAGTGATCATTTCTTCCAACAAAGGGTGGAAGAATGTCTAGTTTGTTATTGGTTATGCTTTTTAAAATCATCATAGGGCTAAGTGTCTCAATACAAACACAAAAAAAAGACTCATGTCCCATTTCTCACTCTCCTTCGTACTGAACAAGGTGTTGAGATCCTTGAGCTTCCTCGAAATGCGACAAGAGAAGAATAGATATAAATATATAATGATATTTAAGGATACAAGAGTCAAAAGAGAAAACAAAGTAGAAGTTGTTATGCATATAGTATGAAAATAATAAATATGTGGACTTTTTGATAGATATAGCAATGAATACTTGTATTTCTACATGTGTGTATGTATACATTTGCAGTAACAAATGTCCTTTATGATCTTATTCAGGAAGCAAAAATGTATTTTTTTTGTTTGAATTATTAAATGCAAATAATCTTAAAGATTTGTAAGAATGCTTGAGCCATCTATGTATACATGCATGCATGTATACATGTATCCATGTGCTCAGAATGCATAGAAGAGTGAAAAGCATCCTTGACATCTGAACGAGAAATTTGAATGGAAAACACTAAAATCGATTAGAAATAGAAATTTATAATCAAAGCATTCTAAATGCATCAAAGCACAATGAGACTCAACTTGCATTTGCAGTAGTAAACGAAAGAAAACAGAAAAAATGAACTACTTATCACCAATGCATATATGGAAGCAATGCATAAATATATGGATCCATGTAAACATTTGTGCATGCATGGATGTGTACATGTGTCCATGTAATTTGGTACGTAAACAAGAATCTATATATGCCTATGTGCATAAAGTTAGAAATGTCAAAAACAATTTGCATTTGAAACATATACATTATTGTTTTTTGAACAAGTGTATAAAGGATATCTAATGATGCATTTGAATGCATGGATACATGTAAATATTGTCAAATCTGATTACACATTTTAGCCTTTAAGAAACTGTCATACGCGCTTTTAGGGATCTATAATAAACAAGATTTAGAAAATACGTTTTGAAAAGAACTGTTGAATACAACTCTATGTTATGATAGTTATTTTGGAAGCCCTCAGTGTTTAATTGCATAACCTTGATATTTTCTTCATCTTTTTCTTTGTTTGGTACGGTGTGAATTTTGTTGTGATGGATGAAGGTATATTTGAGGTATAGATAGATAAAGATATGTGAGGGTAAAAAAGAAGAATGAGTTATGCATGTGCAACAAAGAGAGGGAATTGAGAGAATGATGAGATGCAAGTAAGGTATATGAATAAGTTATGAAAGTATTTGATATGGGAGGCAAGGATATGCAAGAGTGGATATGAGAATGAATGGAATGTAAATGTTACGAGTTTATCATTTTTTAGTTATACGCTTAAAATTAAATGCAAGAAATAAAAATTTGAATGGGGGAGCTGGATTGAATGAAAAAGGGAATGCAACAGATTTGTGTGATCCAAGGCAAGCATATAAATGGATTTTGAAATGTATTTGATTTCAGAAGAAAGGACGTGCAAGGGTAGAAATGGAAATGAATGGAATCGATAGGGTATGAAGTGATCATTTCTTCCAACAGAGGGTGGAAGAATGTCTAGTTTGTTATTGGTTATGCTTTTTAAAATCATCATAGGGCTGAGTGTCTCAATACAAAGACAGAAAAAAGACTCATGCCCCATTTCTCACTCTCCTTCATACTGAATAAGGTGTCGAGATCCTTGAGCTTCCTCGAAATGAGACAAGAGAAGAGTAGATATAAAAATATAATGATATTTAAGGATATTACCTTAGAATCTATATTGCAATAACTTGAATATGACCTTGAAAAATATTTGAAAACCAATAAAATATTTATCAAATTAGAGAGATATACATTTCCTAAAATGAACTCTAAAATAACATATATCATTTTTTCTTGTCTTCATAGTGCCAATATTATTCTGTAATACCACTTGTAATGAATCAAATTGCACAATAAAACAATACAGTAAGAAATATACCACAAATACTTGATAATAGTAAGTCAATTTCAAGAGACAAGCTCTAAAAGTCTCCAAGAAGAACACAATTCAGAATATGATGATAATAAACTAACTACAAGCTCCTATAAACACCCTACTTATGTCTTAGAAATCACCCAAGCTAATGTAGATTTAAAATATGTAAATATATGTACATTTTGTTTTTGAGCAGCCAACATCTTATATGTAACCATTGGAGTGATTAGACCGTCTCTAGTAGAAATGCAAACAGATACGTCAAGATGGATTAGCATTACCAAAAACTTGTAAAAAAACACAAAATGAAAACAATAAATATGGTAGGTCATGAAACCGAAAAAATGCAAATGCTGATGCGTTAGAAAACAATAAATACATGGACAGAGAAATACGTAGATCTATTCACAGATATATGCATGGATGCATCGACAGACACATTTATACACAGAAGACAGAACTACATGGATAGATGGAGAAATGAATACATGTATACATGGATCCATGCATATTTTCATATAGATACAAATGCATATGTTACATGGAAGGATGTATTCATATACACATGGAAATATGGATGAAGGCATATATGCATATATGCATGTATGGACAATATGCATGATTGTATGTCAACATACAACTTTTGATTTTTTTATATTGGAAAATTAGCATTTATCTGTTTCTATTTATCAGAATAGCTTTATAAATCATTATTGTTATAGAAAATCAGTGAAATGTGATCGCATAGATTGATTAAATAAATTTAAGGAAAGGCATAGTTTATAAAACTGGCGAGTAGAGGTACGCAATCCATGAGTGCAAATTAAATGCATTGAAATATCAGGAAAATGCGAACACATAGAGAGGTCAAAATAATTGAATCAAATGCATTAAATGGCATCTGGCTGGTGGGGAAGGTGCTGGTATGGCTTGGTGGCCATGGGTGGCCAGCATAGGTGCACAAATGCATATGTGCATGTTGTACATGCACACATGTATAGATGGATGCATAGACACATGTATACAGACAAAGATAGATATGTTACAGAGAGAGCTGTGCATATACATGGATGTGTAGAAATATGCATATATGCATCTGCAAATGGGTAGAGACAAAGACATATACATAGGTGCATGAGTCCATACATGCATATATACATGTATCCATGCAAGATATCGATAGATGCATATATACATGGATGTGTGCATGCAATTCATAGGTGCATATATGCATAAATTGATGTATACATGTAGCCGTAGATACATCCATACATATATAGACAGATGCATAAAGAGATGGTGAGATATATGCATAAATCGATATATGCATGATTGCATCTATGGATACACAGATACATAATGAGATGAAGAAAAAGAGATATTTATATATGCATATACGGAACCATATAAAATTGAAATATGTTTAGCATATTGTAATCAATGAGTATTTAGACTGAACACCTTGATACTGGCATGTTAACTGTGTCATTGTTATCGAGTTTCTAGTGCTCATTTACCCTTGTAAAAATGCATATGTAATTAATTAGGTAGCTGTTAATTAGTCTTTAAATACATAATAATTAAAAGAAAGAAATAATGATAATTATCGTTGTGCATATTTCAGTTATAAATCAAAGTCAATTAACAAAATAGCAATGGAAAACCATGTGCATGTTAATATGTTAGAGAGCATGTATTTGTGCATAAGTGTATAAGGATGTCATGAGTTGTGATTTCTACTTGCATGTAGTTGTATTAAACAATTAATAGTAAGTATAGAATGACTCGATCGGGTTGGAAACTGAATATTTATGTGGCTTTTAGATGATACCAGGTTTGGATCCATGAGACTTGTTAGATGCTAAAACGTGACAGTAATCATAGCATATCAGCTAATAGGACCAGGTGACATTTGACTCATGTCAATCTAGTCAGTTCCATATTTCTCATTTACCCTTGTTCGATCTGATATGTAACTAATTAGGTAGTTGTTAACTAGTGTTTAAATACACAGAAATAAAAAGAAAGAAAGAAATAAAATTATGCTTCTGTACATATTAGTTGTCAATGAAAGAGAAATAACAAAGTAGCAGTAGAAAACCATGTGCATGTTAATATGTTGGAGAGCATGAATGTGTGCATCATTGTATAATTATCTAGAAAGCCCTCTGTTTGACTGTGTAACCACGATATTTTGTCCATATCTTTCTTTGTTCTGTATGGTGCAAATGTTGTTGTGATACATGATACACATGTAGGCATGCATAGAAACCATATATGCATACATACATGTATGCATGCATAGTATTCAGAGATGCATAAATGCATATACCAATGTCTACATGTATCGATAGAAACATGTATACATATACTAATAGGTGCATGTATACATAGTCACATATATACATCAATCAATATATGGATGGTTGTATCTGAGGATACATAGATAGACAATGACATGTAGTAAAAGAGACATATTACTCATTGCATTCCCTGGAATCACATTTTCCTGAGGAGTTTTGTAAAACAGTGCACTTGCCTTATAAATGCTTTCGCATTCTACATGTCTGTCTATGAGAACAATAACCACGACATCTGATAAAATTTAAATGCTTGTTGGCAGCAAATAGGTTTCTACTGCATTGTTTTGTCTATCTCTATGCAAATGAAAATTTGTATTCTGCTATGGTAAATTCTCTAGTGCATTAGGTACTTTAAAGTGCAATTTTTTGGATGTTGCTCTTGTTCCAGGTTTGATTCTTTTTGCGGGTTATAACTACCTATTGTTGTATTAGTTTCCCATTTTTTCTTCTACAAATGAATGAATATATAAACAAATAATCATATATAATAGTTTTTCTTTGACGAGTTTTGTCAAATAGTTCACCCATTTTCTATATGCTCCCATTGTTTGCATTTATGCCTATGAGGACAATAATCACGACTTTTAACAAAATCCCTCTATCCTTTATGCTTTGATGACAACAGAAAAGCTCAAAGCAACACACTATCGACTTATTCTTTGAAAGCATAGCTAAAGGTACATAATTCATTGATGCAAAATCAATGCATTGAATGGCATTTGACTAAAGAGGAGGCTATTTGGATTTCTAATTAGTCTTTGAATATATAACAATTAAAAGAGAGAAATAAGTATAATTATCCTTGGCCACATTTCACATTTTCACCTTTCAATCAAAGTCAATTAACAAAATAGCAGTAAGGCCTAAAGAAGGTTCAAGGAGAATGCCGGTAGAAAACCATATTCTGGACAATGGCTAGAGAATGTGTTGAAATTGCTTTATAAACTTTGAAGCAAATGCATTTTTCCTTCTATTTACATTCATTGTACATCTTAAATGGAAGTTGGGTGTCGCATTGCTGCAATGCATTTGGATACTTTGATTATAAAATCATAGTTTAGATCATTTTAAGTGTTATCCATTCAAATCTTTCATCTGAGTCTCGGAGGCAATGCACAGTTGTCCCATAAAGAGAGCTTTGGAACGAAAGTGTTGTCATAAAGGATAGAGGGGTATTGTCAAATATTGTGGTTATTGTCCTCATAGGCACACATGCAAAATATGGAAGCATAGAGAAAGCAAGTGAACTCTTTAAAAATCCCATGAAACATAGTCTTTCTATGCATCCATGCATAGAGGTATGCATGTATATATGTGTGCATGTAATTATCGTACATGTTGACATAATTAGTCTTTAAGTACACTAATTAGTCTTTAAGTACATAATAATTAAAACAAAGAAATAATTACGATTATCCTTGTGTGCATTTGAACTGTTGATCAAAGGCAATTGACAAACTAGCACTACAAAACCATGTGTGTGTTAATATGTTGGATAACATGTACTTGTGCATAGGTGTATATGGATATGGAAACCTGAATTTGAAAATGAATGGAGTGGAAATGGTATGAATTTAACAATTTTCAGCTGTACATAGAAAATTAAATGCAAGATATAAAAATATGAATGGGGCAGGTGGATGTAAAGAAGAAAGGAATGGAAGGCATTGGTGTGATACAAGGAAAGGATATACTTAGATTATTAAATGTATTTGAAATAGGAAGAAAAGATATTGAAGCCTGGAAATGCAAATGAATGGAATAAAAAGCCTATGAAGTCATCATTTCTTTTATCATAGGGTGGAGCAATTGCTAGTTTGTTATTGGTTATGCTTTATAAAATCATCATAGGGCTGATTGTCTAGATAGATACACAGAAGAAAAGCTCAAGGCCCATTCCTTACTCTTTGTCGTACACAACAAGGTGTTGAGATCTTTGAGTTTTTAGATCATGAAATTAGGAAAATGCGAATGGTAGTGCATATCGGGTGCACTCAGTGCTTGAGGCAATAAGCAATTGCATATCTTAGTATCTTTAGATTTTAGATCGCATAGGTAACATGTGCTTCATAGTCATCTAGTTAGGGTAATATGATCACTTTGTGCATATTGCTATTTAATTCTGGAAGTTGATGTTTCAAAAGTTATTTTTTTAATTTGGAAACTGGTATTTATCTATTTTGTTGTTTGTGTTTCAAAGTGAATGCATTAAATGGCATGTGGATTTGTCATGGAATATAGATTTAAGTGACTAGAGATGCATTGTGATTACTTTGAGCATTTCATTTCTGTTATTCTGCAGATCTATGTAGTCACAGGAGATGTTGTTGCTACAGAGTCAAGACCCAGAAACGAGCTACTTGATACATGCATCCATAGATACACGGATGTGGACATCTATCATGGTATCCATAGATGCGTAGATACATGTATCTATGAATAGATGTATCCATAGATACATCGACACATATATGGATAGATGTTTATATACATATGCACATAGAAGCACAAATACATATATGTGTGGATGCATCTATAGGTAGAAGAATACATAGAAACATAGTAACATGGATAGATAGATACATGCATAGTTGGATACATAAATGCTTAAATATGCATGTATGAAAATATCCATGGATTACATATGAATTTGCATAGATACATATATCCATGCGTGCATGTATACATAAATGCATGTATTGTAGTACACATGGATGCATGTATATGTGTACCTATGGGCAGGATGCATGGAAGCATGTAAATAGAAGAATTTTGTGAAATGTCATAGCTATTGTCCTCATAGGCACATATACAAAAAATGGAAGCATACAAAAGGCAAGTGAACTGTTTGACAAAAGTCATCGAATAAATGTGGATCCATGAAATGTGGTTTGAAAGGGATTATGTAGAAGCCCTTTTGTCTATTCTGTTGACTGCATGTGAGCCCTGTAAAGACTATATATCTTCAATTGTTGTAGAGATGTCTCATAGAGAGAGCTTTAGAACCAATGTGTTGTTAACCTATGCCATAATGAGAAGTTTGGAACAATGTAAATCTAAACTCTGCAATTGTAGCTAAGGCATTCTTATACTTTGATTATAAATTTGTATTTTAAACTACTTTTAGTATTATCTATTCAAATTTCTTGTTGAAATGAGAAGGTTTCATCTGCGTTTGATAGGAATTATATAGAAACCATCTTGTCCATTTTACTTCGTGCATGTGAGCCCTGTAAAGTTTGTGTATTTTTTATTACTGCAAAGCGGTCCCATAAAGAGAGCTTTGGAACCAAAATTATGTCAACGTGTGCGATAATGAGAGTTTTCTCCTTGAACCTTGTTATATATTGGAAGACTAATTAGCAATCCAAACAATCTCCCCTTTAGTCAGATGCCATTTAATGCATTGATTTTGCATCAATGAATTATGTACCTTCAGCCACTAGTTTTAATCAAACAATGCATATGGATTTAGAATCAAAAGTTGTTTCCTATGAACCCATTTTTAATTTTCCTATGCATTTGCCCAGAATACTTTTAACCGGTAGCATCACCCAATCACATTTCGCCATTTAACATATTACTTATTTTTTTGTATAGTTTGAATTTGGAGAGCTATTTTTTATATTGGAAAATTAGCATTTATCTATTTTCCTATTCGTCTGAGTAGCTTTATAAATCATTTCCATCTTAAAAATCTGGGAAAATGCGAATGCATAAATTGATTAAATAAATTTAAGCAAAGGCATAGTTTTAAAACTGGCGGCTAGAGGTACGTAATCCATGAATGCAGATTAAATGCATTAAAATATCAGGAAAATGCGAGCACAATGCATGAATGCAAATTAAATGCATTAAATGGCATCTGGCTGGAGGTGAACGCGCTGCAATCGCTTGGTGGCCACACGTGGGCAGGGTACTTTGGTCATTTAATATAGAGTTAAGCCACTTGCTATGCATATCTATTACTTTGTGTGTGTTGTTTTTTTTGTTCTGTAAGCCTGTGTTCTCTAAACCTAAGCTCTACAATTGCTTTGAGTTTCTTCGCTATGGTGAAAGCATAAAGGATAAAGGAATTTTGTGAACTGTTATAGTTAATGTGCTCATAGGCATATATGCAAAATATGGAAGCATATACAAGGGAAGCGAACTGTTCAAAAAAACTCCTCAAAGAAATGTGGTCCCATGGAATGCAATAAGTATTCATAATAGACACTTTGGTTTTCGCATGTTAACTTTGTCAAATAATGCAATTTGACATGTAATGGGTGAAAGAAACATATATGCATTGTCTTGTGGGGTAGAAGTGGGCACAATATTCCAATATCTTGAATGTTCAGACCATTGATTGCATAACAACATCAAGGAAGAGCATAGAGGTCTATCAAAAACTAAGCAACATAAGAAAAGAAATGTTGAAGTCATGACATGAACAATAGAACTATTCAACACTGAACTCAATGTCTCTAATAATTATTGCAAAAGCTGTAAATGCCATAGAGGAAGTAATATGAATAAAAATTTAGTTTCTGCTTTTCTTGAAATGCAATTCAAAAACTGCTATAAATGCATAACACAAGGTTGTGTAACATATTGCCACTCCTATTTCTAATTTCTTTGGACATAAATGCTTTACACATTTGATTGCAATAGTAACATGTCTACGAAAATGGAACAAGAGAGATGAGGAATACAAGATGGCAAAATGAAAACATGAAACATAACTTTATGTAGTCATTATATTGAAGAATTTCAATTGCATTTCAAGAAAAGCAGAAAGACAATTTGGAAAGCTGACCTTGCAATGTGCTATTGGATGATCAAGTATACTTGCAGCAATGTACAAAGGATTGTTTAAATAGACTTGAAAGCACCGATCACTGTTACAAGGACAGTCTAGAAAAATGAGTACAGTGAGTGACATATACTATGTTATTCATAAAAAGAAAATAGAATTCTTATGTAGATTCATTTCGACAAAAAAGAACCTAAGTAAGAACTTTTGTTGCTTATAATGCAAATTGCATTTTATAATTTTAAAATACTTATTGTTATTTGTGTACCTTATAATATAGAACATATTTTGCATATCTATGCATTAGTGTAATTCTGTTATTGCAATGGTGGCATAAGCTCTTTAAGATACACTGAAGGAGAAATACAAACCAAGGTTGTTGGCATCCTGATAAGAAAGATGATGAGATACATCCAATTAATGTATGCCACAACACCTTATTCAATGAAGATGATTTGGATAGGGACGTTATAAATGAGAATCCTTATTGGTGTGTGAGTAATCCTCTTTTTCAAGACTTCTCAAGGAAATTGCATACCAATACTATCAGTAAATAGGTGGAATCAGATTTATTAATTGACTTTGATTGATTGGTCAAATGTGCACAAGGATAGTTATAATTATTTCTTTGTTTTAATTATTATGAATGTAAATACTATTTAACAGTTACCTAATTAATTAGTTATGAAATGATAGAAGGGAAAAGAAGATTAATTAATTAAGATAATTTGATTTATTAAATAATAAGGTGAATTATCATTCAAAAGTACATAAATTAGAAGTTTGGAAAAATCCCTCTTTCCTTTATGCTTTAATGACAACAAGAAAGCTGAAAGAAATTGTGGAGTTTAGGCTTATATCCATAAATTGCATTTTCCTGACAATTTATAAAGCCTTCTCAACACATTGTCCACATATTCTTCCAAAGGTCCCATTATGGCACATGCTAATAGCACAGTGGCTCTAAAGCTTGCACTGTGGAACAGTTTTGCAGTGATTGAAGATATGTAATCTTTAGAGGACTCATAAGCACCAAGTTATTGTTAAGCTCCCATATTGTACACTGGACAAAAGACAATTGTTCATCCAAGGAACCAGTCTATGAAGATTAGTGTAGGCTGAGCACTGTGAAACCCAATCTGCCTATAGACTCTAAAATGAAAGAAAACTGACGAAAATAACTATTTATTGCCTGAAGTAACTTGTCTACCAGTGTCCTTTTTGGAACCATGACAACCTTTGCCCTGTCACTGTAAACTCTTTCGTAGAAAAGACATATAGACACACACACATATATATACATTTGTATACATATGCACAAATGCATCTATGTAGACACATATAAATGCATGTATGGACGTAAACATACATGCATGCATGCATATACACATAGATGCATCTATACACACATACATGTATGCATAAATACATATATGCATAGATATATCCAGAGACATATGCATACATGCATACATGCATCTACAAATGTTTACATAGATATGCACATAGATAGATGCATATGTAGATAGAGACATGCATACATACATACATACATGCACCGACACATCACACACAAAGTGATAGTGATAGTCCAAGTAAAGCACTATGAAACACAACTTCATTATGAACTTTAATGTAAGGAAACTCTGAAAATTAACAAATTATCACCTCAAGTAACTCGTTTCTGGATCTGGACTCTGCACAAGGTGTCTTCAGGATCATTCTCTTTTTTTTGTTTTCTATTTTTATTTTTTCCAACATTGTGTCCATGCTATCATAGACATCCCCCAAGCATGGTTCATCTGTATCAGCAAACCGAAGCATAGACATGATAGGTTCGGTGAATTCCAATACATAATTCACATGATCCCACCAATCATCATTCAAGATCAATGCCTTGACTTTTTGGGCCCTCTCTGAATTTGATTGCTTCCATATACCCCATTGGTTGCTAATAACCATTTGACTCAATGCATCTTTCACCTTCACAGGTCGTCTCAGAACAATTGTGTGAGATGCAAACCGGGTCTCGGCAACCTAAGAACATGTTAATAGTAAGTTAATAACACATTTAAAATATGTAAATAATGCAAAAAATTATTTTATTCAATTATGTAAAACATGACATAAATGATAAATGAAACTAAATAAATCAAATTTTAAAATTTACCTTCAACAATTCCAATGTTGAAAAAGTTCTGAAAATTGCTTGTGACATATGGTGGTTTGTCACAAACATCTGGATCTCCTCAAACTCCTAGTATATTTCTTTCACCCACTCTATTTGGTTGCCAATTTCTTGCATCACCAAATTGAGGGAGTGTACGGTGCACGGTGTCCAAAAGATGTGCTCATATCTGGCCTCTACCAAAGCACCTGCAGCCCTGCAAACTTTTGCATTGTCCGTAATTACTTGGACAACATTTTCACTACCCACCATCTCTATGGAGTCAATGAGAATCCTGGAAATGAACACTGCATCTTTCACTTCCCCTTCACAGTCAACCGCCCTCAAAAACATTGCTCCCTTGGGGGACACTGCAATAACATTAATCAATGGACGGTTTTTGCAATCTTTCCATCCATTGGAAACAATAGATACACCTATTTCAACCCAAGAATCTCTAATTGGTTTTAGTTGGGCCTCTACATATTTCTTCTCTTTTTGCAATAAGGTGGTACTCACCTTTTCATACCCAAGACTTGTGAAATCAGGAGGTGCACTATTTATTGCTAACACCATGTCCTTCCAATACGGTGATCTCACCAAGTTGAATGGAAGACCATTGGCATAGAGGCAACGTGCAATTTTTTCTTCAGCAATATCTCTTGCCTCCATTTTAAATGCCTTCTCTAATGGACCTCTCTTGTGGGTGGTGGTTTCTGGTTCTTCATCTTCTTCTTCCGTAGAGGGTATAGACAAGAAGGGATGTCTAGAGGGCCTAACTATCTGATGAGTGGGTAATGTTGTTTTTTTCTTTCCGGAACTATAACTAGTTTGTTTTCCTCTTGCAATGAATTGTCAGCATCTTCTTGTTCTTTTATAAATGCTGCTATTTGTACAGCAGAAAACCCCTTCTTATCTGGGCCCACACACATATTAATCCCTTTACCACCAGGGCCCATAAAATGAAGTTTCACTCGGTAGTAGGAGCTATTATATTGTACATTGCAAAAATTACACTTCCAAACAAACCCCCCACCTCCAGGAATTTGTGAAATTCGTGTGGTATGTCTCCATAAAGGAGATCCTTTATCAATTTTGAACTTTTGGCTTCCATCCCCACCCACTGAACTTTGACTACTGGCCATTGTTGCAATCTCTAAAAAAAATGAAAAAAAAAATATATATTTGAAAAACTTATTCACAAACTTGAAAAAATTCATCAAAAACTAAGAAACTTAAAAAAATTCATCAAAAGATTGAAGAATAGGGTTTAAATGCATACCTTGAACACTTAAATCTCCTTTGTAGAAGCTATTTGCCACTCCACAATCGATCTCCTTCAAATGCAATCACCTCCCTTCAAAATGCTAAGATGGAAAGAAAATATGGAGAGATCAAAATGAGAGGTAAAAATGAAATGTTTTAGTGTTGAAAGGCCTCATATTGGGTCGTTTTAGGGTTAAGAGGAAAAATAGAAATTAAAAAATTGTTTTTTTTTCACTTTTGGGCGCACTTTTTAAGTGCTGGGCCGTGGGTTCTCAATGGTTCGCCCGGGTACGCGGCTGGTACCCCCGGGTCCGCGTACCTTTGGGCAAGGTACTCGCTGGGCATGCACCCTGTGTGTACCCAGCGCGTACCCACAGGTGAACCCATACCGGGTTCGCACCCGAACCGGGTTCGAGGCCTGTGGGTACGAATTTGGTAACTTAGGCCTTAAGTAATAGAACTTTACCAGCTTGACTCAAGAGGACCCCTTTCCAGCCAGCCAACTTCCGGTTAAACCTGTCCACAAGAGAAATCCAAAATGAATCCGGAGGTTTGGACCCTAAAGGAAGACCCAAGTACGTGGAAGGAAGAGAATTAACACCACAACCTAAGATGTTTGCTATCTTCCTTTGTCTGTGCTCAAGGGTATTGAAAAAATATAGAGAACTTTTAGCTCTATTAATTTTTTGCCTTGAGCCTTCCTCATAAAGGACAAGACAACTCTTTAAAGCTTCGGCTTCACCAATAGTAGAACTTCCCATAAGCATCGTGTCATCCACAAACTGCTGGTGCGAACAGGCCAGGTTTGCCGAAGAAGATTTTAACCCTTTCAGACTGCCTTCCATCACTTTTTTATGCAAAAGCCTTCCCAGACTTTCCACCATAAGGGTGGAGAGAATGGGAGACACAGGATCCCCTTGTCTAACTCCTCTCGATACCTTGAAAAAATGGGAAGGAGAGCCATTGATGATCACATAAGTACTGGTTGTAGAAATCAATTCCCGTATCATTTGCAAAAATATTTCAGAGAACCCAAAAGCTTTTAAGACTTTGATCAAGAAATCCCAGTCCACCCTATCATAGGCCTTAGCCATACCCAGCTTGAGTAAAAAGCCTTGATTTTTCGAAGCTTCAAGAGAGTGGATATTCTCATGAACCGTAATAATAGAGTCTAGAATCTATTTGCCTGGAACAAAACCACTCTGCTGGGGAGAAATCAACAACGGAAGAATCCCAAGAAGCCTAGAGGTAATCACTTTAGAGATGATTTTGTAGAAAGAGTTACATAAACTAATTGGGCAGAAAGAATCAAAAGTATTAGCACCAAGGAACTTAGGAATGAGAACAATAAACGTGGCATTAAGCTCTTTCAACAATTTCCTAGCTCCAAAAAACTCCTTAACAGCACTAGTTATATCATTAGCCACAATTTCCCAGAAGACTTGGAAAAAGAACATAGGGAACTCGTCTGGACCAGGGGCCTTGTTCCCTTCAAAAGAAAAAACCACCTTCCTAACCTCTTCCTGTGAAGGGATAGCCATCAAGAATCTATTTTGATGCTCATTCAGAATGTTAGAAATAGCCTCAATAAGAGTTTACTGAGCACTCACATCCACCCCCCCTTCCGAAGAAAGAAGGTTAGCAAAGAACTGAATGGCCTCACTTCTGATCTCTTCCTCTTTCTCAATGTTAACCCCATTCTTCATAATATAGGCTATGCGATTGGAGGCCCTATGTTTCATAGTAGTTAGATGGAAAAACCTAGTGTTCTTATCCCCAGTTGAGAGCCACACTGATTTAGATCTCTGTTTCCAGTAATCCTCTTCTTTTGAGATAATATCATGGTATTTTGAAAGAATTTCATTCTCCTTAGGAAGGGAGTCTCCCACATAACCTTCTTTTTGAATTCAATCCTGAATGTCCCTTAAATCCTGCTGAATAGCAGCCTTCGACTCAAAAATATCCCCAAAAACTACCTTATTCCAGGTCCTGACCTTGGTTTTGACCTCACCAAGCTTCTTAGCAACTCTAAACATAGCAGTCCCACAAACATTTATATTCCACCACTCTTGAATACAATTAAAGATATTAGGATGAGACAGCCACATTTTTTCAAATCTAAAAGGGAAATTTCTCTTACCTGACACAGAGTCAGCCACAAAGCTTATAGGGAAATGGTTCAAACCAATTCAGGAAAGAGCATTTAAAGAGAAAAAGTAATCCTTCAACTAGTTATCTGAAATTAAGGCCTTGTCGAGCCGAACTTGGATAAGATCATTCCCAACCCTCCTGTTAGACCAGGTATAGGTAGCCCCCTTGAGGTCCACATCATGCAAACATTGAGAATTGATAAAGTCCATCAGATCCATCTTACTATCCAATTGTATCTGAGATCCCCCAAATTTTTCCGACACCAGCAATGGCGTGTTAAAATCCCCCATGATAATCCAGTTCTCGTACAAAAAACAAGATCTAAAAGACTCAAGCCTTTTCCAAAAACTCCTAGCAGATTTACTATTGGGCACATAGATATTAGACAAAATCCAGCTGAAATCATCTTTGATATGCTTAAATATGGTAGCCACATGATTGGCATCTTCCAAAATCAGAGTACCTTGAAGGTAATCTTGATTCTAAAAAGTCACTAAACCCCCAGAGGCCCCATCTAAACTCTTGCCCTGCACACCACTGTTCTTGAAAATCTTAATCTTCTCCACCCATTCTTTGGGAATCTTGGACTCTTGAATAATTAAAATATCAGGCTTATGGTCCCTACCAAAATTGTGCAAAATTTCTTGTTTATGGGAACTGTTTAGTCCCCGAATATTCCAAGACATAAACTTCAATTTTTTGATGGGGTTCTGCATAAATCCAGGATGGTTTTTTGAGTTCCATCCTCAATGTTTTGAAAGCATTCCTATTCTCTATGCCATTTTGTTGATTTTCTGCCCAAACCTCTCTGAACTCCTGATCTGCTTTTGATCTGTTTCTTGTAGAAACCCCCACTGTATTGCTTCCCTTTTTGCTCTTCTTCTTCTCAACTTTAGTATATAGGCTCTCCTCTTCAAGATCTAGGTCCTCTAGACCCATAAAATCTTGCCCATCCATAATGTCATCTACTGCAGCAGCTCTATTCTGTAGAGAATAGCCAACCTCAGTCCCCCCGTTGGAAGATTCGACAGAGTTCCCAAATGTGGATTTCACCATCTCCGAAGAGCTTTGAGACCCATCCTGACCAGAAGAATGAGAAATATTCTCCCCAGACAAGTAAATGTGTGTTGGAAAAGAGTTTATTTAAGTATTTTTGTCAAAGAAACCTTCCTTGTCCATTTCTAACTCTCTTGCTCTGCGTTTACTTGAGAAGTTAGAAACGTCATTAGAGTAGGCTTAGTTGTAGTTGAACTTCTAAAACAAAAAAGCTCAACTACGATGCTTGAGTTTTATAACCTTGTGCTCTTAGCTGAACCAAAAATATAGGCAAATTAGTTTTAATTTACGTTCTTGAACACCATTAGCAAAGAGGGAGCTTCCCCTCCTAATTCGAAGAGCAGTTTATCTATCCATAGTTGTGCGTTTCTAATCCGCATTCCAGAGGTGCGAATTGGAACGCCAACAATATAGAAGAATGATGTAACAAATAGAGGAAGCTTACGACACAATTTCGTTCTTGTATCCAAGCACTTACGAGGGTGACAAGGGTCCTTTAGGAACACATAAAAACAAGCATGGGGGAAACACACAACACACACAAATCTAATCTACAGATAAAGAAGAGGTGCTCTAGTAGTCCTCATCAACCAGGAGGTCGTTGCTCTCCCAATCTAGATCATTATAAGGGGGAGGGTGGACGAGCCTGCAAGTGCGGGATAGCAAGGGGAGCACCCTCTGACTCTCCTACGAAAAGAGCTAAGGAAGATGGCCCCTCAATGTCTCCTTCACTCAACTCCTGTGAGGTAAATGTCATTGATCTTGTAAAGATCACTAATAGAGCCAGGACATCATCTACCGAGTTAAACATGCACTTGACAAGAGTTCCATGTGTTAACTGAGCAGGAGATGAAGGAGGCACCCGATATCCACCATCAATCTGGTCAAAAGAGACAGTGACAAACTCGGGAGACGTCAGGGTTGCCTCTGTGACCAAGACGGTGCAAGCCAAAGCATAATCTTCTCCCGAAGAAGGCGATCCCTTCTTCCGAGCTCCATTGGAAGCGAGGCTGTCCTCCAACTCACACTTCACCGGGGGATGTAGAATCCCCATAGAGGAAGCGAAAGGCGAGGAGGAAGAGGACAATGCCGCAGCAGACACCATCGTGTTGTTCAACATGTCCACAAGCCGGGAAAACGGAGGGATGTCCGGAAGGGACATCAAAAGAGAAGGCTTCGTCAATGGAGGGATGAACATCTGCACCCTTTTGGGGTGAGGGTCATCGACATTCGCAGGGGGAGTCGGAAGCAAGATCAAGATGACGGGAATCGAAGTAGAAGCAGCAGAAGAGGGAGGCACAACATGAGATGTCGAAATAGGAGGTGCAGGCTCCTCTTTTGCCTTCTATGAGGTAGCTTGTTCAATAGCCAGAGCCTTCCTTCGACACTTACGCTCACGCGCAAGCCGGTTTCGTTGGCTTTGGGAGCTAGAACTTGCTACTTGAGAAGGACCAAGAGGTTGCTATTCCACCATAGGCGTGTCCTCCACAACTATTGTTGGTGGAAGGGCAAGCTCCTGGACGAGAGTAGGAGCAGGAAGCGCAAGAGGGAAGACTGGAATAGGTGGGGAAGTAGACTCTGACGCCTCAGCGGCGAGCCTTTTCCCATTCACTGCACAAGGGGTAGGAGTAGTAAGAGGTTACAAAGGCCGAGATGTAGGGGTAACTCCATGAGGGCCCTTCCCCTTACCATAGACAACGAGCCTCGACACCATGGGTAAGACGGGAAACTCAAATACTTGATGCTTGGCCTTCCACCAAGCAGACACCATCGGACTCCCCATGTGAGGCAAAGGAGTAGAGGCCAAAGGCGCCACAACAGGGTGGGAGGCAGAAGCAGATGAAATAGCAGAAGAAGAGGAAGGCTCCTGGGCGTGCGTAGACTTCCCCTTCCCCTTTTGAGAGGAGGAGGAGGCAGCCTGTTGCTGCGCGATCATAGAGCCTTTAACAAAAGTGGCATAAGGGGAGACAGGGTAGGTCACCTTCGACGCTATGCCCCCATTCTTGTATTTAACATAGGTTTGATATAATAGGTCTGTCCTTGGAGGAAGCGAACCAACAGGGGTAGGCTAGAAGTGATTTAACGAGTAGCCCCCACGTGACACTAGAGGTTTATATCCAGTGTCGTGCACAACGTGCACAAAGCCCTCATGAGAAACTTCAAACACTTATGGACTACCGAAACGATTGCGTTCATGGAAACTAGCCATGGGATGCCTAGTTTCACTCTGAACAAGTCTGACTCTGAGATGATATTGGATGGAGAATTTATTGCCCTTGGTCCTACTAGGACTGAGAGGGTAATGGAACTAATTGGAGGGACCGAGAGTCCATTGTGCGTACGTATTGTGCTCTTTGATTCATCATACCTGTTGTGACCTTTTCACACATCGCCCCATCGCCGATGGGGACCCCCAGTTGTCTGCTAGTTTTTAGGGTTTTGTCTCCTTGCAACGGTTTCATGAGGTCACCTTATTGAGAGTTTCAAGTTAGTTTGCCAAGAGTTACCCGAGCCAAGTCAGTAATCCATGCTTGAATCAGTGCGTAAACGTTATGGAAGCGCTCAGAAGGCCCAGGAAACGAAGATCGCCTGTGAATTCGGCCAATTCTGAGACTTCCTACTTTTTAGGAAATTTTGCTTTTTCGTTTTTTCATTTTTTGGCATTTTTGGACCAAACGAGGTTCCCTATTTTTTAGGGTTTTGCTTTTTCTATTTTTAGAAAGTTGCTATTTTTGGAAGGGTCTCAAATTCCAAAAATCCACTCAGAAGCTCGAAAAAATCAAAAAATCACTTGAAAAATCAAAGAGAAAATCGAAAATCATTGAAAAATCTAGAAAAACAAAGTAAAAAGCATGAAAAATCAGACCAAAAAATCATCAAATTCTGGAAAAATTAGTCCAAAATCAGTCAGATCTGAAGCAAAATCATAGAAAAATCAACTCAAAAAGAATGGAATTCATGAGAAATCTGGTTAAGTCTGAAGAATTCGCCACTATGAAGCTAGCCCTTGAAAAGAGGGACGAAGGAAGGAATGTCTGGAAGTCTTCAAAGTCTGCCCAACACTAAGGAAGGAATGTCCAAGACTATCCAAAGTCCGCCCTGACTTTGGCAAGGCATGCTCAAAGTCTGCCATGCTCAAGGGAGAAGTGCAAAGACCATCCAAAGTCCGCCCTCACATGTCTAGACTTCTTTGAAGTTCGCCCTAGAAAAGAGGGACGCCCAAGATTCTTGTCCAAAGAGGAAGGAAAGTCTGCCATCCACTTAAAGGGAAGTGGCAAGAAGCTAATGAAGTCTGCCATGTCTTGCCAATAGGTTAGAAAGTCCGCCTAGGCACTCACTAAGTATTGGTGCCTAGTAAGGAAAATTTCGAAAATTTTCCTAAGTGTAAGAGCCTAAAAAGGTGGAGAATCAAAATTTTGGCTAAGTGTTGTAACATTTTCAAGAGATAAAGTGTTAAGGTAAGTGCTAAAAGGTTTGGAAGTCCACCATGTTCAAAGAGATGATGTCCAAGACCATAGAAAGTCCGCCCTCACCTTGTCCAAGTGCTTTGAAAGTCCGCCATGGTCTATGAAAGGGAAAATTTACAATTTTTGCTAAGTGTTTGGTGCCTAGTCAAGAGAAATTCAAAAATTTGCCTAAGTATAGAGGCCAAAGGATGAAGAATTGAAATTTTTGGCTAAGTATCATGACATTTTCAAGAGGAAAAGTGTTAAGAGTTTGAAAGGAGAATGCTGAAGAAAATTTGCTATGGCATGTGGAAAGTGGAAAAGACTTCGGGAAGTCCGCCTAGGCCAAGGCAAAGAAAAAAATGAAGTGTGCCTAGCATGAAAATGGAAGAGAAATTAATTCGCCTAAAGTTTGGATGTCTAGACAAAATTGGATAAATTTGGTCAAGAACATAGAGAAATGCACAAGGCAAAGAGGTATGAAAGTTTTCCCTTGGCTAAGGGAGATAAAATTTTTGTCAAGCGTCAAGGAAATTTGCTTGTTAAGGACATCCAGACAAGGACTTTGCCTAGAAAAATTCGTCTGAGTGAGAAAAAAATTGACTTTGGCAGAAGAAAATAAGCTCAGTGCAATTAAAATTTTGCCTCGGCAAAGAAAAATAAGGATCTAGCATAACATTTATCGACGGAATGGCTTAAATTTTGACTTGGCTAGACAAAATTGGGAATAAAATTGGAAAATAAACTTTTAGCCAAGAAAATGAAGAGAAAAATCAAAATAGCCATGGGTCCAAAACGAACGGGTTGGAATAAATTAAAATATTTTAATATTTTAATAATTTATTTCCACTACTCAGAAATTTAAATGACCTTGGACAAAATAAAGTTTGCCAGAGATGTTTCGGAAGAAAATAAATTACGCTAGGCAGAGATAAAATCCAACAGGAAAAATTAAATTTGCCATGATTTTTTTTTTTTTGAAACTTGAAAGGTCGAATTTAATTAAATATTTAATGTTTTCTTTCAAAATTTGAAAAATCAAAGATAAACATTAAGCAAAAAATTGAATTTTTGAAGATCAATGAGATTTTCCTGGATAAGCTCGAGATGGATTCTTTTTGAAAAATAAAGGAAACTTGCCTGTTTGAACAAAAGAAAACAAATCGAGATCGAGAGAGAAGATGGTAGTTGCTAAAAAAAATCAAGCTCTTCAGCATTATAATGAGTTTCAGCAACTCATTTTTTCACACACAGCTGAAGAGAAATTTAATCTCTCTCGGAATTCTCAGGCAGTTGATTGTCCAGAAGGAAAGATCGAATTTTCCAAAGGAAGGAGATTTTATGCTGAGGGAGAATTTTATCAGAAAAAGAAAAGATTTATTGGCTGAAAGTCGAATTCTTCTGTACAAGAGGGGCGCACTTTATCACTTTCCTTTTGAGTAAATTATCTGAATTTAAATCTGATTTGCAGCCGGCAGTCTTTTTCTGAGGTTTGATGTTCAGTCAAGTAGATTTGCCATTCTTCTTCTATCTTTTCATCTTGGCAAAAGTTCTGGCCAAAATTTTAACTTCGTCCATTTACTTTCAGCTTGCTTTTTCGCAGCAATTTAATTATTTAACTAGTTGAAGGTAAATTTTTGAGCCCAAGGCATGAGAATAAATTATTTAAAAAAAAGTCTCCGTATTAATGTTAATATTTTGACTGCAGGTTAATGACCACGGTGGGTGAATCATCAAAGAAACCAACAATGAAGTTCGCCAGCAAAGGTGCCCGGCAGGAGACTAAAATCAATTCAAAATGGAAGAATGTCGTAGACACTGATCTCGGACATGTCAACTTTGATGAGTTTAAGAAAAGAATGTATGGATAGAATGGACTTCTGACACCGATAGCCAGACGGATAGTCAGAAATGGGATTTTTCAGGCAACTGGATTCCCACCTGCAATGGATTGTGCAGAATTGATGGTGGAGTGTGCTATCCACTATGATACCCAGAAGAGGCAGATCATCACACCTGATGGAAGAATCTTGGCACACTTAGGCGAGGTGGCAATCCAGGAAACCTTCGGCATCCCAGAACATTCACGGACGGTCTATAAGACCAAGGAAGAAGCCAAGAGGTTATATGACAGCAAACCAGATTTGTGCGCCACAACTGTTAACAAGGCATGGATGGACAAGCCTAAGCCATCAATAAAGAAGATGCCCAAGAGACCCCGCCGGACAGATTTCAAAGAAGATTTTGGAGACATCATCTTGATGCTGAACAAAGTATCCGGCAACCCACAAGGTGCCTTTTTCGAGATCTGGATGTATTATTTCATAGACGAAATCACTTATGGCGTAAAGATGTTCAACTGGTCACGGATGATAAGTGACAATCTCCACGAGCAATTGATCAATCTGGAAGAGACTAAGTCTTTTCACATGAGCTCATATATTGTCTACTTGTTGGCTAGATCATATAAGTATCCAGGACTAATTTGCAAGGGAAAAGTTGGCAGCGGGGAAAACGAGCTCAGACCTTACGACTGCTACCCATAGCTCCAGTTGAAGGAGAAGTCTCACTTCAGAAGGGTGCATGATGCCTTCCTAATGCATGTTACCAGAACACTTCAAGGAGGAGTGCATTAGAGGTTGACTCATGAGGCAAAAAGTTTAATCAGTAAATATGGATCCTGGTTCATCCAGTTCCCGAAATTCACATATGTCAGGATCCAGGGGTTTGATGGAAATCCCTATAAATTGCCCATTTATCCGACAAATCAGATGATTTTGCTCGAGGTCCTGAGACAGTTAGAGGAATATCAGAACATCCAGAGGCCAACCAAGAAGGCATCTGTTAAATTCCCATTTTTCATCAGGAATATGTTGGAATCTTGTCCGTCCGCATAGGCAGCTGAGAGTGCCAGGTTGGAAATCCAGTGGTACCCATTTACAGCCTACAAGTCCAGGGTCAACTTTGACCCACATCATCATATCTGGACAGTAGAGGGGAGAAGGTACAAGCACAGAGTGGAACTGGAAGATTTCTGGGCTAATGCTGCCGATGAATACGAAGTTAGGAGGAGACTATGGTCCAAAATGCCCTTAGACTTCATGAGGACAATTGAGTTTTGTCAGGTGCTTGACCAGTTGCAGGACGATGGGAACTACATCCAGCCACGCTTCGAGGAAAGCTGACCTCTTCCTCCCATAAAGTGGTCAGAGCCCGAGCACGCAGACTTGGCAACCTTGATGAGACCAGTGACTAAATACTCTCAGTGGTGGGTTGACCATCATGTCCAGGAGATGAGACAGAGAAGAATAACGCTCACATATGATCTACTGAGCGAGTCAGAATCATATTCTTCTAATGCCGGTGCATCCCATCAGGATTTGGTAGAGATTGGAGAGAAGAGGAAGGAAATAGTCCCAAGTACAGAGCCTGCTTCCAAAAGACATAAGGGAGAACCGTCTCGTTCAACAGCATCTCAAAACATTGACGAGCTGGTGGATACTATAGATGAGTCCTTGGTGGAAATACTTGTACCTCCTACAGTTCAGGAAGAGAACGATGAACCTATTCAGATGGATGATGAGGAGCCTCCATCACCTACAGGCACATAAATACTTGGTTCAGACAATGAGATAGAAGTCTGGAATAATGACTTCGAGGAGGGAATGATTTACGCTCTTAGAGGGGTTGTGGATGTTCCAAATGAGGAAGAGGTTCAGGTAGAGCATGGAATTGAGCAGTCGACCATTCCAGATTGGCTGATAGAGTGGATGAAAATTCAAGTACCTACAGAAGTACAAGAGGAGGATGATACTGCCGATTTCTTGGCAAGGTTGGAGCAAGTTGCAATCAAGAAGCCTGCCAAGAAATTCTCTACCATTCAGAGGGACGGGACAGGCAACCGTTCCGTACACATTGCAGTACCCACGGTGGACAAGCCACAAGACGATATCACTCCTCAAGAGTATGCCATAACCACTGTAGATCTTGGCCCAACCTCAAAAGGTCAAGAAGTGGAGGAATTAGATAATTCCGTCTCGACCATCAAAGCGAGATTGGAAAAAGAAGTGGCTAAGAAGAAAGAGTATAAAAAGGAGGTTGAACGCCTTAAGGAATACATACAGCATTTGACCCAACCACTTGATCAGGGTAATGCGGTTGCTCCTCCTCTCCTCAATTCATCACAGGAAGTGACCAAGGATGTAGAGCACGGGATGGTAATAGCCAAGGAAGCTCAGGACTGGATGGCGAGTGAGGGCACTGAGGCGGCCTTGTTCATGGAGAAACTGGCACTTGCTTATGGGAAAACCTCATATTTTCTTTCCAGACTTGTTGATATGGCAGAAATGTGGGAATGTATTCCAGATATGCAGGAGAGGCTTATTCTATGCCTCAGGCTATTGAAAGGCACTCCAAGAGAGGAGTTGGTTGACAGAAAGGTAATTGCTGCAGGAGCAGCATATGATTTTCATCACTAGTTTTGGGCAGTAACTATACGTAGAGAAGTTTTGGAGAAGTCGGAAGTGGATGGACTTCGAATTGAGGAGCAGGTAAAGGAAATTCGGGAGAAAATTCATATGACAGCTGCAGAGGTGTTTGATCAAGAGATTGTCCGAGAAAAGGACATGCAGCTGGAGGAGCTGAAGCGAAAGGTTCAGGAGGTTTTCTTCTCGGCTACTGGACCACTTCTAAGACGGGATTTTGCGAGAGTAGCAAGTCTTTCAGCCATCCAGAATGATTTTGGGAAGCAGGAAGCGGATTGGGCAAGTACCTTTGCCAAGTGTGCAGAGAACTTGGATGAACTTGAATTCCGGATCAGCATGCTGCCACCCATCACGATGGAGGAGGTCATTGCAGTAGTGTCCAGGTTCGTCGAATGCAATGCTGCTCAGAAGGATAAGGACGCCTCTCCTTGATAATAGCTTCAACTGCCTCTTTACTGATAGTTTACTGATTGATGATTCATGTTATTTTGGGCAACCCTAATTAGGGTTGAGTTGTAATAATCTTGGCCGTTGATATTGTTTTAATCTCGGCCCTTCATTTCATTTTTGAAACTCTATATAAATTGATGATCTCTCACTTTCATTTGTGTGGAGACAGTATATGAGATTGTTGCATTGAGACTATTTCGAATAATAAAATCTCTTATGCATGATTTGCTTTGAATAACTTTTATTGTCAAATAGTAAGCGAGGTTGCATATCTTCTTCCGCCATAGATTAAAGTTAGAATTAAGCTAAATAGAATTTGCTTTGAAAGTTGGTTAAGTGAATGAGAGATTGATCGTATCGATTCAATGGTGAAGTATTGCTCATACTTTCTTCGAATGGATGATTTCCATTCGATGCGTAAAGTTAGCCTGAGCTTATAATTGTGGAAGCTTAACTTCAGTCTCGCTTGAGATTTGAAAACCATTATCACACCCCTTGAAGATTGCACCCACTTTGCGTATGTTGTCCTGCAGGAGGCGAAACAAAGTGCGGTTATTTCCTTTCGCCTAAATCTTTACTGTCTCTCAAATTCCTAAGCGTAGAATAGATTCTCTGAACCCTTATCTTTTTGTTTTTTTTTGAGATCCAAATTGAAGTCCTAATTGAGAAGCCTTTAATGATAAATCCGCCTAAGTCCCAAACTTGTGAAAAGTTCTTTAACGTAAGTCCCTTGTTTATTACCAGCAAATCACAACGCCCATTGAGCTTATCCACACGTCGAGACCCGACAAAAGAAACCTTGGAATCGCCATATGATCTTCTCGCAATCTTAGCATACGCGGTGGTTTTTCAAGAGAGGATAGAGTGTCTCTAGACATTTTATTCTGTGTGTTCGGTGGATGATAAAATGTACACCAACAATACCCATCCTTATGTAGGAAATTTATCGACAAAATATCCTTTGTTATAACATTCACAAGACACGTAGGATCAACTAAAACACCAGTCATGATGTTCCCGGTGATACGAGCGGGAATGTACAAAGGAGAAGGCTCTCTATTCGTGTTCATAGGCAGGGCCTGCAATGTAAAGGTTATAGTGAGTGATCCATTCGCAGGCTACGCGGAAAGAATGGGGAGATGCATAAAAGAGGCCATGCGTACATACTCTGAAAGGACTTACTCAGGATACCTCAAAGGTTCAACAATTAGACAATGACCAATCTAGATTTTGCTTCACAGTGTCTAGGGATCCTTCTGACTATGCTACTAGGGGTCGTAGGTTGGGTTGCAAGGCTATGCGCTCTGCAACACACAAACCTACAACACACATAGAACACGAGAGAAAATTCCTTCAACACTATGAAACAAAACCAAAGTAGAGAGGAGGGGGAAGGGCTGCTCAGGGACTCTAGGTCATTGGAGATTCTAGAACAACATGCTACCCTGATCTACCTCAAGCTAGATGAGTGAATTGGAAAGGTTTAAGGTTTCAAGGGCTAAAAAGAGAAGGACAACTGGCTTGTTACTTTCCTTTTGCTAACTCAAATGTTTCTAGGGATCAAGAGAGTTGGTTTTCAAGGTTCAAATTGTAACTTAGACAACCCACTGCCAGAGGACTGCAACATGGATCACAGACTCCAATGCAATGCGTTGGGGTCTCAAGGACGCGCTGGCATCTGTGCGGACAAAACACCAAAAAACTAATAATTGTCTGATTAACAGAGTTTTATGATACAATAGAGATAGAAAATGCAGAAATAACAAAAATAACAAGAAGAATACTTTAGCAATACTAAGCTAGAATTTGACGAGAGAAAGGTGGTAGAAATAGATCTTCAAACCTGTGAGTTGAGGCCTTCAAGATCTTCACTTGATGAATAACCTGCACACACCAGAACGGGAAAATGTTGGGGCTATGTTTAGAGGACTACCTCAGTCAGTCCCCCGCTTTGGTGTTTCCACCTCCACGGAAAGCTATATAGCAATGATTGTATGGAAAGATGATAAAGAAAGTGTAGAAATGGAAATACCAAGCAATACTCAAACAACAATATGCTACTACACAAGTGGATGATTCAAAAGTAAGTGGAAATGGACGAATATCACCTTCTCAACCATGTGCTCTCAAGGAAAATGGAGGAAGATTTGAGCTCGGAAGCTCTCCAAAGCCAACGATGTTGCAACAAAGAAGAGGAGGAGCCAACAAAGCAACAACTTGCAGCTACAATGGTGGTGGTGGTGCAACATGAAGGAGTTGAAAGTGAGTGTGTTTGATCAAAAAGCTGTCACGAAGTGTGTAGAAGATTGAAGAAGGTCGATTGAATGGAAGAATAGGCAATTTGAATGAAAGGAGGAAAAAAATCCGTTTGAAGTTAGTACAAATAGCAACAAGCGTTACACTTTGCATCCAATAGAGGAGTGTAACTCCTCTGTGGATTCCAGAGGCAGGAATCCTATCAGGACGGAAGCGCGCCGTGCTAGCGTCCCCGACAAAAATTCCCCCACCGACACACAAATGAGCTGCCAAGTGAATGGAAAATGGAAGCGGATGTGGAAAATACATCATCCGGGATCGCATTTTCTAAGGTAAGGAGTGTGTAAATGGGGAATTTGCAAGGGGTGCAAATTCACACCATTACAAGAACCAAACATAAAACTTATGAATGAGGATTCCAAGGAAAAAGAAAGCACTACTATCTCTCTACATGCATTGAATGGAACACATGTACCACAAACACTCAATGTAATTGGTGTGTGTGAGAAAATTGGATCAAATCTAAATAAAAATTCAAACACATGTTAATAAAACATTAAATCGAAAAAGCTGTAAAAGAAAAAATGAAATACGCAAACCGTAATAGCAGCTTCTCGAAACCGTCTTATCCTCCTCTAACTTCAGCGTTTTGTTGCTTCGAAATGGCTCTCAGATCAGCAGGTAGAGCTCAACAAAATGGCAGCATGAAGAACGAGATGAAATCTAAAAATGCATGATATGCAAAATGCAAGAAAGCTATGCTAGTATGAGAAATATGCATGCAAAGGCTGATGAAAATATGGCTATGTAAATGAGTATACGAAGTGTGCATATGTGAGCGATTATGCAGAGTGTATGTGGATGATTAACCAAGGCTTGGATTTGCACATGCTTTTATAGAGTTTTCGAACGAGTTTGATTGGCTGGTTTGGTCAACGGCCATGATAATTCCTGACAGATCAAACGGTTGAAGATAAATGAGATTGAAGAGAAAATAGAAGAAAACGAATAAAGCCAGATTTTTCCATTTTAATGGAAGAGATAAGATGAGATGATTTAAAAATCATCTTTTTAGAAGAAAAGAATGGAAAGATTATGATCAGATAAATAATGAATTATCTAATTCAATTATTTATTTATGAGTGCATGTTGATTTTTTCTTAAATAAATAAATATTTAAGATTTTGAGGAAATCAGAAGATTTTATAATTAAACAGAATATCTAATTATGATTTGAAGAAAGCAGAAAATCTTTAATTAAATAAAATATTTAATTAAATTTGAAAGAATGAAATTAATTAAATAAAAGTATTTAATTAATTAGAGGAAAGTTTTAAAATAGAAAGAAAAGAGATATTTAAATTTAATTAAAAATATTTAATTAAATTCAAAAGATGATAATTAACTTAAATAAATAAAATATATTTATTTAATTTAATCAAGTAGAATGTGGAATAATTAAATAAAATAGATCTATTTAATTATGGTGGGATGAATGAATACTATAATTAAATTAAATAAATTTAATTACGTATAGAAGAATTTTAGAGGAAATAATTAAATATTAAATATTTAATTAAATGTCAGGAATAATTAAATATGACCAATTTTATGCATATACAATTGGTAATAAAAAAGAAAATGTGAAAGTGTTAGTTGATACTGGTAAATACCATTATATAAAACTCTCAATGGGAAATTATCACCTAGATTTAGAAATGTTTGCTATCCCTTTAAGGGGAGCAGATGTAGTTTTGGGTGTGCAACGACTTAAACAATTAGGAACAATAACTTTCAATTTTCAAGACTTATCCATGGCCTTTAAGAAACATGGGAAAAAATATAAAATTTTGGGAAAAAAATCACCACCAAGTGAAATCAGCTTCCATATGATGGAAAAATTACTCAAGAAATGTTCTTATAATATAGGGGCACAATTATATTTTATAGAAGCACAAGATATGATAACTGAAGATGAACCAAAAATTCAAGAGATTATTCAACACCATCAACAAGTATTTCAAGAATCTAAGGTTGTACCTCTAATTGGAGATCATAATCATGACATTGAATTAATACCAAGAAGCATTGTTCATCCCAACAAAAGTTCCTATTTATCCCCTATGATTATTCTTAACAAAAAGGATGATCCATGGAGAATGTGTTCACATTACAAGAAGCTAAACAAAATCACTCATAAAGATAAGTTTCATATTCCTATTGTTAATGAATTGGAAGAAAATAAAATGTATGCAAAACAATCCAAATGTGTCTTTAGGGTGAAACAAGTAGAATACTCGAGACATTTGGTGTCACTTAAAGGTGTTAAGATAGAGCCTCAAAAGAGAGGATTTCTGGGACTTATAAGATATTGTAGAATATTTGTTCATACCTATCATCCTATAAATAAAAGTTTCTTTTGGGAAGGTATAAAAGTGAATATACAAAAAATTGTGATAGAATTCTTGATATGCCAACAAAATAAAAGGGAAGTAATAAAGAATCCAAGCCTCTTACAAATATCAGGCATTCCAATACAACCCTGGGCAGAAATATTAATGGACTTCATTATGGGGCTGCCAAAGACAAATAATATTGATGTAATCTGGCTTGTTGTGGATAGACTAATTAAGAATGCATATTTTTGTGCACTCTCTCATCTATTTTCTATTAATATTATGGAAAAAGTATTCATACAAAATATACAAAAACTTCATGGAATTTTCAAAATCAGATTGCAAAATAGAGCCACCTCAAAATTCCTAATCAAGTGGAAGAATTTGCCAATTGAAGATGCAACATGGAATGATGAATGGTTTATAAGAAAGATATTAGAGTTGCTAAGCATTGAGGGCAATGCTTTTTTGAAGGGGAAGGGAATGTTATGATCCTAATACGATATATTCCTAATTATAATAAGGGTAAGCACTTATGGCATGCTTAATCCTAACATAAATATTAGTTAATATACTAATACCTCTTAATTAGGATGAAGGGGTATGTCCCTACATAGTTTAGCCTATAAATAAGGAATAAATTCAATTATTAAATTCTTATCATATTACTTGATTATTGGCGGTAACCCCCTCGAAGTGGTCCACTATATTTCTGATTTTTACACTTATTTCCAAGAAGTATCAAAACAATAGGCAAGGGAAAAAAGTTATTCATGTTTTTGGTAGTTATCTAAGAACCAATGCAAGAGTTGTCCACTGCTTGTATAGGGTTTTTAAGGAACACAGTGAAACTTAGATTATTTACAAAGAGTGAACATTTGAAACTATATTACCTATTATAATACACAAATTGTTGTAAATCTTGTTTGAATAGAATAAAGAAAATGAGAAAAGGGTGAGGAGAAAGAGAAAGCTAACCAGATGTCAAAGATATTACAAATCATAACTATGAGCAATTCTCACTCAGAATGAGCAAAACGTGTACTAATAGTAATGGCATTTCTCAGATCTTTCAGTAACATATTGAAATTCCTAAAAACAAACAACATTACTCAAATACTACAAGCAAATTAATTATAACCTTTTATCTAATCCTCACAAATATCTCAGAGCAGTTATTTCAGTTCGAGATTTTGGTTTTAAAATGTATTAACCACAGATGAATTAAATCTGCATAACATAACTTAGTTTGACACAATCATACCAGTGAAACACCAAATGAATAAATCTATGTTCCATGTAGTCTTGGAACAGGGAAATGGGGGGACCAAGGGCCTAGATTTGGGGATGGTGGTGCAAATATATATGGTACTTAAAAAATTAGTTATAAAATTTGTACAAGGAATAATAATTAATAAATGAAAATTTGAAGTACTAAACACATTGCATTGAACAATGTTGAATATCAATGTATTTATATTATATTCAAAATGATGATTACATTCAAAATTCAAATGCAATTGGCCAATGGCCCAATGCCTCTAATCATCCCCAAAGTTTGCACCAAATTCCTTATCACTCAAACTGTAGGTCTCCTTTGAGGTCAGGCTCTTCCAAACTATACCATCCACCCCTATCTATGCCACATCATCATCAATCTGGGCTGGCTGCTCTATCTCTGCATCCCATGGGGCTGATGGACTCTTTTTTTATATAAGTATGTTGTAGACAATGAGATGCAAGGCACTATGTACAACTGCAAGCTTCTTCGTCCTCTTAGAGGTAAGCTTGTTCCTCTTAACATAGTGGATGAAGCTATAAAGTAGACAAAGATATTGGAGTATGCTGGATTGGGTGCAGCAGATGTCCCCATAAAAACCAGCCAGTTTGAGCCCAAGAACACTGAGAGCCATACTGTACAGGAAGTTATATATATATATATGTTGGAGTATGCTGGGTTGGGTGCAGCAAGTGTCACCATAAAAACCAACCTGTTTGAGCCCAGGAAGGCTGAGAGCTGTTTTGTACAAGAAGTTATATGTATGTTACTATATACCCACAGCTGTATGTGTATGCAGGGGAAAAAATTCATCATTGTGGCGTATCTGAACCCTGAACCTATGTCTCAGGGTTTGAGTTTGCATTTGTGTTCGACAACAATAAAATTCGGATGATGTTTGGCAAGGGGAAAAAATTTGTGATTAAATTCGCCTTTCTAAATTTGATTTAAAAAAATGGTAATAAATCCATAAAAATAAAACAATATTATACCAAATTTGAATACATTATAAGAAATTTAAAAATATTATAATATTAATATGTTTAAAATTTTAATTTAAATATTATTAATACATAAATAATAAATATATTAAATTTCATATATTAAATAATAAACATATTATAGTTATAAATCTAACTTAAATATTTTAGAATGTTAAATTTTAATATATTTTGTAAAATATAAAATCAAAAAACAAAATTACATTGTTCAAAAAATATCATATAAAGATATTAAAGTTAATTTAAACTAAACATAAAATTAAAATAATAAAAACAAAACTTTTGTTGCGTCTTGATAAAGAGACGAGTGAATATGAGCCATTGCAAATGCTTCAGTGGCTCGATTGAATAATGGATGGAGACAACAACATAGAGCTGGCCAGTCGGGGTAAATACTGCAGGGTAGTAGTTATGGGTGGAGACAGCGTGGCAACCAGTATGGGGATGACATTCATTAGAGTAGGGTTGATCAAAGAGAGCTCAAAATAATTTAGATAGGGAGATAGGGCCAATTTCACCATAGGTCGATCCACTTTAGTTTGTCCTGCTCGATTGATCAACATCCACACACAAATGACTTAGATCTAGGGGGAAACTATTAAAACATTTCGAACTTTTGTTGTGTAGTTCAAGGAAACCCAATGAAGCCAATAGAAAATCCCAACAAAAGTACACAAAAACTGTAAGTCCTCATCCATATGAATATTAGGGCGAATGAAAACAAATTAATAAGGTTTCTTTGAAGTTTGCTGAATTTTGAATTTCATAGATGAAATTTGACGAACATTGTTACTTAGTCCTGAAACATACCAATGTTGTACCTGAACCGACAACTTAGATTAGGAGACAAGTCAGAAATGACTTTCATGGAATCTTACCTCAGAAGAATTTAAGGGGGAAAATACCCAATAGAATAGTAATGAACACTCTTGTTACAAAGAGAGGAAAAACACCACTTGATCACAAATATCTTTTATCATTATGCTTAAATATGGAAGGGGTCAGGGAGAAAACATTCTGTTTGAATTATTTGTTCATGGTATTACTTATAAATACATAACTTTTTGTGTGCTATTTGTTAGTGATATAATATCCAACATTTTCTAAGAATTTGCAGTATCCTTATCAAATTCTTTATATGTATTGGTACTCTTATCAATGGCCATGCAATTTGGTAATAGAAGGTTTAAAAACTCCCTAACCATCTAGGTCCATAGTGCACTAGTTGTTTATGTCAATCAATGGGAAAGTCAGTTCTTTGCCATGCCATTGCCTTTTTTTTATATAAAGATCAAAATTTTCTTCCCATATTTTGAATTTTATCCCACTTCTTTAAACCTCTTATTTTGTCTCCTTACGTTTATACCTTTTTAATTCTGAAAATTTAATTTATTTAGTTTTTATTGGTGCATTTGGACATCTCTTGGCCCAAAACAATTGTAAACAAAAATGATTGCCACAATTTCCAAGGTTTGTGTAGGCCACTTCATGGTTGGTCTCATAGCCCACTTTCTTTGAAAGTGTCTCCTCCATATTATGAAAAATATAACACAAAATACTTACCAAGATGTCCAATTAATTAAAAAGGAGCGAAAGCATCCTTAAATAAGAGTTGCAAATGCTTTATTCGGAAAGGATAAGAGTGACAACTAATAAAACAAAAGTACAAGAATTTAACTAAAAGAATAAAGAATATTTCTAAAGTCTATCCTAAAGACTAATTGACCATTATATACTAAATATTACAATAATATTTTTCAATACCCTCTCTTAATGGTCAATCTACTAACTACACCAAGCCTATCCCAAAATTTTACAAATTTGTTAGGACCCAAAGACTTGGCAAGAATGTTTGCAATTTGATCCTCAAAAGGACAATATTGCAACATCATTAATCTATCTTCTATGAGTTGCTTGTTGAAATAACAATGAAGCTTCACATGTTTGGTATGCTTGTGGAAGGTTGGATTCTTGGCAAGCTTTAGCACCCTTTGATTTTCATAGAATAAGGGTGAAGGCCTTGCTTGAGGCATCTTCATGCATCCTTTTGAGCCATACTGCCTCACATGTTGCTTTTGTTGTTTCTCGATACTCTACTTGTGTTGAGGAAAGAGCTATTGCATGTTGTTTCTTCTTGGTCCATGTGATTGCACCTATACCAAGGCTGAAAACATATCCAAAATTGGATTTTTGTAATCAATTGAACTTGCTTGATCTAAATCTATGAATCCAACCAGCCTAGGATCTTTTCTTCTAGTATACAAAATGACAAGTCAAGTGTCCCTTTCACATATCTCAGCACCTTATTTGCTGCAACCCAATGTGATTTTGGGGCTGTCATGAATTTGGAGATGAAACTCACAAAAAAGATCAAATCAGGTCTAGTGTGTAATGCCCCCTTCTCAATTGTGATCAATTCAGTTGACCGTTGGCCTATTCCAGAGACCCATAGGCTACTCGGAGGGTGAAAATTAGGGTTTCATGTTTTGAGGAGGTTGTTGCTTGAAGTTTGGTGATTGGATTGCGGATTCTTTCTAAGTTTTCAGAGAGCTTCGTAGTGGTGTAGCATGCATGGTGATCTGAGCAACTTTGAGAATTTGCTAGTTTTAGTAAATTCCATTTCTGGCAGTGATCTTGTTGACTTCCGTGCAGTTGGCTCTCTTCTTCAGCTAGTTCAGTTGGTATTGTGATTTTTGGCCTTTTGATGCATTTTTTGGAGAGATAATTTAATTAAAATAATGTTATAACCCCTTAGCCTAGCTTGATGACTTAAAGTTGTTTTGAAAGGGGGACTTCAAGGGTGGACGCCTCATCTGGAGGTAATTTAATATTTCCAAAGGTCAAAATCATGCTTGAAGTGGGACGCCAACTTTGAAGAGGAGATTGTTTTAAAATAAAGTTAAATGTTGCCTTCTTGATTTTTGGACGCCACTTTGGAGGGATAAGAGTCAACTCAAATTTGAATAATGCTTTGACTGGTTTGGGCGTGCTTCTAGATGCTTCTGGAAGATGCTTTGCAAGTCTACATAAGGAGACCTCTTCTCTTCATTTCTTCATCTCTTGTCTACCATATTGTTATATTGCTGGATTGATTTCAGGCAAAGCTTTGAGGAAAGCATACCTCTTAGCACTTGGCTCATCTTCTTGCTTGAAAGATAGCAACTAGTTGAGAGATAGGTTGTAGTTGTATTTCTAGCACTTGTAGTTGAGATTCTTGCATATTGTAGTTGTGTTCTTGCATTTCAATCAGTTTTTGGGTTGCTAGTTTTGTCATAGCTGATTGTAGTTTTCACTCATATCTCATGAAATAAAAATGATATTGTTCTGGGTATTGAATCTATCTAATTCCTTGCTAGTGGTGACCCTTTGTACCAATTTGCATAATTTTTAATGAAGAATCAGATTTTTCCTAGCAAAATCACCCTTCCTTGAGGGACGTACCATTTGGAGCAGCATTGGAGTTTGTGCCAAAAATTATTAAGGGTTGCATATGGGATTTTCATCATTGGGATGTGGGTGCCATTAGTCCTAGGGTCATTTGCACTTAGTTTCAAGTCATTTGGGGTTGGTTTGAGCATTTTATGAGCATTCTAGTGAATTTTGTGGTTGCTGGTTATTACAATTTAGTTGCTGGTCTGTCATATCAGATTGTGGGAATTCATTAGTTGAGTGAGAATTTGATTCTAAGGGGTCTTGTGAGCATTGGATAGTTGTTGAATATTATTGCAGCATTAATAAGCTTCTAATCTTGTGTTCTTGGCAGACACTCTATCGCATTGTAAGCTGAATAGTAGTATTGTCAACATTCTCACTTCTTTTCTTATTACTTGTATTTCCCGCTGAATAAGTGGAAGAGGCTAGCTTTCCGCCTATTTACTTTCAGTCAGTAGTCTTAGGGACCCTTTGACCATATGCTCGTCACTCCCTGGCGCATTCTTGGTTAGAGTTACCTTCAGTTGATCATGCATAAGATCCTCTAACCATATGCTCGTCTCTCCTAGATGCATTCTTGGTTAGAGTTGCTTTCCAGTTCAGCATTGCATCAAATTCTCTAACCACATGCTCGCCCGCCTTGGGCACATTCTTGGTTAGAGTTACTTCCGCATCGTTTTGGTTTTGAAGCTAACCTTAATGGGTGCGTGTTGCATTGTATTCATAGTTGAAAAAACAAAAAAAAATTGGTCCGGTTCATTACAGTGGTATCAGAGCCATGATCCTGCCAACCTGTGCCCTACAGTGATTCAATTGTCAGATGAGTGACAGTGATTGCAAATACTACACCAGAAGTCAGGCCAGAAAACAACAGTCACAGTTTTCGCCAGTGCCAGAAGCAGATACCTTTTCAGAGGCTTTGAGAGAAACAAGGAAAGCAGTAGATACTGGTAAAGCAGTTGAGAACATGTCAGATAGTCATAAGCAATCCATTGATGAGAGAGAGGATGGGATGGAGAAGAAGTTTGATGGGATGATTGATATGATGTCTTGTTTGCTTGCAAGAATGGATTAGTAGACTGCTCAGAATCATACTTCTAGTCAAAACAATGCCACGGGAGAAAATAGTGGTGTCAATGGAAACAATGGAAATGGGAGAGACAGGACTATTGGCCAACATAAGGCCACCTCTAGAGGATTAGCCTCTAGGCCACTCTTTCCTACATTCACTCAGAGGGAGGAACCACAAGTTGAAGCTACCATTCCTTTTGCAGATGATGCCAGGCAAGCCTACATGGAGTATGCCATGTTACCCCCTGATCTTAGAGACCAATGGTCCTTTGATCAATTCTTGAACCATAGAAACAAAAGAAACAAAGGAAGAGCTGATAACCGAGCTCCTATGGCTCCTAGAACTGACTATCAGCAAGCCCTTGGGAAGGTGTCCTTGGCTCACTTTGATGGACGTGAAGCATGTTCAACAAGGTCGTGGGTTCAGAAGCTAGACAACTACCTTTCACTAAGGCCCATGCCTGAAGGAGATGCCATAAAATTTGCAACGTTGCATTTGGAAGGAGCTTCCCATGAGTGGTGGTGCCATGGTTTGGTCACACTTGGTCACAACTTCATTCAAACCTATGATGAGTTCACCAATAAGTTGATTGAGAGGTTTGATACTAAAGATCCGGAGGTGAATTTTAGGGAGCTTGCACAGCTGAAACAACATGGTTCGTTGGAAGCATACATTGGAGATTTCCAAAGACTTTCTATGATGGTGCCCAACATCACTGAAAAAAGGCTAGTTGTACTATTCTTCGAAGGATTGATGGAACCATTGAAAGGATGCGTTAAGGCATTCGACCCACCAAGTCTAGAAGAAGCCATTAAGAAGGATCGAAGCACGGAGTTGTCGGCTCCAAGACCAAGGTTTCCACCAAAGCCTTTTGCTCACAAGAGGGATAAAAGGCATTCTTCAAATCAGCATAATAAATTCCCTTCTAGGATTGATGATGAACTGCAGGAGAAGTTGATAAAGAAGGGAAAATGTTACACTTGCAAAGAACCTTGGACTAAGGGTCATAGATGCTATGGAAGGGGCCATGCAAACCATTTGGAGGCCTATTCTGATTTTGGATCAGAATCTGATCACTCAGAGCAGCGGTATGGTTTTGAAGAATGTGATGAAGAGAAAGCTCCGGAAGAGTCCAAAGATGAACAAGGAGGTGGAGGCACTTTTTCCCAACTCTCGAGCTTTCACAAAAATGAATCCTTCAAGGTTAGAGGCATGATCAAGGGGCAGCGAATAGTTGCGTTGATTGACACTGGAGCAATGCACAACTTCATTGATGAAGGCATGGTGACAAAGAAAGGGCTCCAAACGGAAGAATTTGAAGGCTTCAAGGTTATGGTTGCCGATGGGTTTCACATCTCTTGCACCAAGAAGATTTCAAACATGTCTATGCAATTGGGCAACTATGAAGTCAAAGATGACTTCTATGTAGTCAATATTGGGGATACAGATGCCGTCCTTGGCATTCAATGGTTGCGTTCACTTGGAGATATCTCTCTAAATCTGCAAACCATGGAGCTCAAGTTTCAATCCGATGGAAAAAAGGTGGTGCTAAGAGGAATGTCTAATGGAGGTCCTCGGATTGTTTCCTTTAAAAGAATGGAGAGGTTGATTTGGCATGATCAAGTTGAGTGGGCTGCGGAATGTATGGTTCTTCCTGCGAGTCCGGTTGAAACAAAGAGGGACTATCCCCCAGATATTTAGTCTATACTCACCAAGAAGAGTAAGGTGTTTTCTGATCTACCTCTTGGGCTGCCTCCTGAAAGGGGAGCTGAGCATGTCATCAAACTCAAAGATGGGGCCAAGCCGGTAATCACAACACCATATTGGTATCCTAAGAAGCAGAAGGACGAGATTGAGAAAAACATAAGGGAACTTTTGGAGATGGGCTTCATTCATCCAAGCAAGAGTCCCTTCGCTTCAGCAGTAGTTCTTGTGTGTGGATTATCGTGCCTTGAATCAAAGCACAATCAAGAATTGGCCCCCCATCCTCCGAATAGATGAGCTCATTGATGAGCTACATGGTGCCAAGTTCTTTTCAAAAATTGATTTGAGATCGGGCTACTACCAGATTCAGATGAGGGGGTTAGATGTTGAGACGACGACATTTAGATGCCACTATGGTCATTTCAAGTTTTTAGTCATGCCATTTGGGTTGACTAATGCTCCTGCCACTTTCCAGTCTTGTATGAACAGAGTCTTTTAGAAGTAGTTGAGGAAGTTTGTGTTGATCTTTTTTGATGATATCCTCATCTTCAGCAAGACGTGGGAAGAACATCTCAAGCACTTGGAGGAAGTGCTTAGCATCTTGGAATCAAAGAGCTTGTTTGCCAAAGAATCCAAATGTGAATTTGGAATGAAAGAGTTGCTCTACCTTGGTCACATAATCAGTGTTGATGGGGTGAAAGTTGATCCTGAAAAGATCAAGGCGATAGTTGATTGGCCACCTCTAGAGAACTTGACTCATTTGAAAGGGTTCTTGCGTATTTGTGGCTTTTACAGAAGATTTGTGAAGGGCTACTCTCAAAGTGTTGCTCCTCTTACTGATCTCACTAAAAAGGGGGCTTTCTTTTGTTCAGAAAAGGCTCAAAGTGTTTTTGATAAGTTCAAGAAGATCATGAGTTCTTGTCTAGTTTTGGCCATACCGGATTTTTCCAAGCCTTTCGAGCTGCAATATGATGCATCAGGTGAAGGTGTTGGTGCTGTTTTGATGCAAGATAAGCATCCCATTGTGTTTGAAAGCCGAAAATTAAGAGGTGTTGAAAGGATTTACTCCATCTATGACAAAGAAATGCTTGCAATCATGCATGCATTAGCTAAGTTCAGACAATATTTGGTGGGGAGCAAGTTCATTGTCAAGACTGATCACAATAGTCTCAAGCACTTCATGCATCAAAAGGACTTGAACAAAAGACAACAAAAGTGGGTGAGTAAGCTTCAAGCTTACGATTTTGACATTGAGTATGTTAAGGGGAAAAACAACATTGTGGTGGATGCACTATCTAGAAGGCCTCATTTGAGCTCATTGTGTGAGCTTACTGCTGACTGGAAGGAGTTGTTGCTTGCTGATTATGCCAAAAATCAGTTTGCAACCAGCATCATTGAAGGTACTTTTCATGATGAAAGGTACAAAGTGGTTGATGGTTTGATACACTGCAAAGGAAGAATCTTTTTGGTGGCTGATTCTAAGCTCAAAAAGAAGATTTTGATGACATTCCATGACATCCCACTCGCTGGTCATCAAGGTTATTTCAAGACATATAGGCAGATTCGGGAAAGGTTTTCTTGGAAAGGGTTGAAAGAGGAAGTCCAACACTACATCAAGGAGTGTCCCACTTGCCAGATGAACAAAAATGAGCATTCTCTTCTAGTTGGTCTACTGCAACCTCTTCCCATTCCCAACCAAAAATGGGAAAGCATATCAATGGACTTCATCATTGGGTTGCCAAAAGTTCAAGGCAAAGATTGTATCTATGTTGTAGTGGATAGATTAACAAAGTTTGCTCACTTTTTTGCCATCACTAGCTTATTTTCAGCAGCTCAAGTTACAGATTTGTTTTTTCATGAAGTGTTTAGATTACATGGGTTGTCGAAGAACATTGTGAGTGATAGGGACAACAAGTTCCTAAGCACTTTTTGGCAAGAAGTCTTCAGGATGAGTGGTACGATGCTCACTCCAAGAATTAGTTATCACCCTCAAACTGATGGACAAACGAAGATAGTAAACAAGTGGTTGGAAGGCTATCTTAGGAACTATGTATTGGAGCTGCAAAGGGCATGGGTGAAATGTCTTCACCTAGGGGAGTATTGCTGCAATTCATCCTTCCACATGTCAATAAGGATGTCTCCATTCATGGCTCTCTATGGTTATGAGGCTCCTAGCTTTGCTGATTTGGTGTTAGGTGATAGCAAAGCCTCTCAAGCCAAGGATTTGTTGCAGCAAAGTCAAGATATTTTGAAGTCCTTTAAGAACAACCTTCAAATAGCACAAAATTAGCAGAAGATGTACGTTGATCAACAGCGTATTGAGCGTTCATTTGAGGTTGGAGATATGGTTTATCTTCGACCTCAGCCTTACAGACAGTCTACTCTCAAGAAGAGTGGAGCTGAGAATCTCAAACCTCGCTTCTATGGGCTATTCAAAGTCATCAGAAAGGTTGGAGTTGTGGCTTATGAGTTGGAGCTACTATCGAGTAGCAAGGTTCACAATGTCTTCCATGTGTCTCGCCTCAAGAAGGCACTTGGACACAATATTGTTGCTTCATCACAGTTGCCTCCCTTGGACGAAGAAGGACAATTGATTTTGATTCAAGAGGAGATTATTAATTTCAGAGAGCGTTCTTTGAGAAGAAGAACAATCAAAGAATACTTGGTGAAGTGGAAGAACTTGCCTTTGGAGGATGCAACTTGGGAGAATGAGGAGATTTTGCAGCATCCAGACTTGCGATTGCTTGAGGGCAAGCAATCTTGGGGAGGGCGGACTGTAATGTCCGCTTCTCAATTGTGATCAATTTAGTTGACCATTGGCCTATTCTGAAGACCCGTAGGCTACTCGGAGGGTGAAAATTAGGGTTTCAAGTTTTGAGGAGGTTGTTGCTTGAAGTTTGGTGATTGGATTTCGGATTCTTTCTGGGTTTTCAGAGAGCTTCGCAGTGGTATAGCATGCATGGTGATCCGAGCAACTTCGGGAATTTGCTATTTTTAGTAAATTCTATTTCTGGCAGTGGTCCTGTTGACTTCCGTGCAGTTGGCTCTCTTCTTCAACCAGTTCAGTTGGTATTGTGATTTTTGGCCTTTTGATGCATTTTCTGGAGAGATAAGTTAATTTAATTAAAATAATGTTATATTTTAATGTTATAACCCCTTAGCCTAGCTTGATGACTTAAAGTTGTTCTGAAAGGGGGACTTCAAGGGTGGACGCCTCATCTGGAGGTAATTTAATATTTCCAAAGGTCAAAAATCATGCTTGAAGTGGGACGCCAACTTTGAAGAGGAGATTGTTTTGAAATAAAGTTAAATGTTGCCTTCTTGATTTTGGACACCACTTTGGAGGGATAAGAGTCAACTCAAATTTGAATAATGCTTTGACTGGTTTGGGCGCCCTTCTAGATGCTTCTGGAAGATGCTTTGCAAGTCTACATAAGGAGACTTCTCTTCATTTCTTCATCTTTTGTCTACCATACTGTTATGCTGCTGGATTGATTTCAGGCAAAGCTTCGAGGAAAGCATACCTCCTAGCACTTGGCTCATCTTCTTGCTTGAAAGATAGCAACTAGTTGAGAGATAGGTTGTAGTTGGATTTCTAGCACTTGTAGTTGAGATTCTTGCATATTGTAGTTGTGTTCTTGCATTTCAATCAGTTTTTGGGTTACTGGTTTTGTCATAGCTGATTGTAGTTTTCACTCATATCTCATGAAATAAAAATGATATTGTTCTGGGTATTGAATCTATCTAATTCCTTGCTAGGGGCGACCCTTTGTACCAATTTGCAGAATTTTTAATGAAGAATCAGATTTTTCCTAGCAAAATCACCCTTCCTTGAGGGCCGTACCATTTGGAGCAGCATTGGAGTTTGTGCCAAAAAATATTAAGGGTTGCATATGGAATTTTCATCATTGGGATGTGGGCGCCATCAGTCCTAGAGTCATTTCAACTTAGTTTCAAGTCATTTGGGGTTGGTTTGAACATTTTATGAGCATTCTAGTGAATTCTGTGGTTGCTGGTTATTACAATTTAGTTGCTGGTCTGTCATATCAGATTGTGGGAATTCATTAGTTGAGTGAGAATTTGATTCTAAGGGGTCTTGTGAGCATTGGATAGTTGTTGAACATTATTGCAGCATTAATAAGCTTCTAATCTTGTGTTCTTGGTAGGCACTCTATCGCATTGTAAGCTGAACAGTAGTACTGTCAGCATTCTGACTTCTTTTCTTATTACTTGTATTTCCCGCTGAATAAGTGGAAGAGGCTAGCTTGCCACCTATTTACTTTCAGTCAGTAGTCTTAGGGACCCTCTGACCATATGCTCGTCACTCCCCGACGCATTCTTGGTTAGAGTTACTTTTAGTTCATCATGCATAAGATCCTCTGACCATCTGCTCGTCTCTCCTAGACGCATTCTTGGTTAGAGTTGCTTTCCAGTTCAGCATTGCATCAGATCCTCTGACCACATGCTTGCTCGCCTTGGGCACATTCTTGGTTAGAGTTACTTCCGCATCGTTTTTGTTTTGAAGCTAACCTTAACGGGTGCGTGTTGCATTGTATTCACAGTTGAAAAAACAAAAAAAAATTGGTTCGGTTCATTACATAGTGGCTGTAAGATATATAAGGCTTCCCACTAGTTGCCTGAATGTCGACTCATTTATTACCTTTGAGTTTATTTTAGTTGAAAGCTTCAACCCTTTCTCCATAGGCGTAGATGAGATATTGCAATCTGTCAGTTTGAACTTGTCGAGCAAACTCTTGGCATCTTTGGATTGAGAAATAAAAATACCATCACTTGTTTGCCAAACTTCTACACCTACGTAGTAATGTTGAAGGCCTTGATCAGTCATTTCAAAAGTTGTACTTAAATTACATTTGATTTGTTCAATCAAATGTGCCTCACAACTTGTAATAACAATATCATCTATATAAATGACTAGTAGAATGATCTCATTTCCTACACTTTTTACATATATATATGGATCCAAAGGACTTTGTTGGAATCTTTGTTCAACCAAATATCTATCAATTTTGATGTACCATGCCTTGGCTGCTTGCTTTAGGCCATACAAAGCTTTCTATAGTCTGCATACTTGATGCTCCTTTCTCGCGACTTGAAAAACTTGAGGCTGAGACATGTTCACTTTTTCTCTAAGTTGCCATTGAGGAAGGCACTTTTTATATAACATTTGGTGGACTTTCCAACCAAATTGAGCTGCCATGGCTAGAACTAAATGGATGGCACTCATCTTTTCTATAGGAGCAAAGGTCTCCTCATTGTCAACGCCTTCTCTTTGTGAGAACCCTTTTGTGACCAACCATGCTTTGTACTTGTCAAGTGAACCATTAAATTTGTACTAGACTTTGTACATCCATTTGCAACCAATGGGTTTTCTTCCTTGGTGGAAGATCTAAAAGATCCCAAGTCTTATTTTTCATAAGACTTATGTTCGGTTTCCATGGATTTTTCCCATTTAGGTTTCCCTTTTGCCTCTGCAAATTCTTGGGGCTCATAAATTCCCTAAAGATTGGCCATAAGAGCAAAGTTAATTGTGTTTTTGCTCTTGCTTCTCGATGATCTTCCTTTGATCATTTCATCAGCTTGAGCATCTCAAATGGTGCTTTCTGACCACTTTGGTATCTTCCTAGAAGTCTTTTCTGCCAAACCAATGTTGTCATGATGACTTGGACTTCCTGTTTCTGTGTCATTTGGATGTTGATCTCGATTATTATTGAGAAATTTTGGAATTTTCGATAGTGTTATCTGCCCAAGAGACCTCTAATGCTTGGAATCCTCCCCCCCTTTAGATGAAGCTTTGTGAAGCTTAATACTTAAGTCCTCAGCCACAATAGGCTATTCTTTGGTAATTTACTAATTTTGAACTTTGGAGAGAGTCGAAAGTGTTTACTCACTTATGCTACTTGATCGATTAATACAAAGTAAATGAGAATATATAACAGCAATAAACATCACTTATTCAACAATGCACATGCATAGAATAGTTAGTGTATTCTTCATTCATAAAATATGCAGTAAGTACATCATACACAATATGTGCCGTCCCCGACTACAAATGAAACATGAAATATATAGTTGGCCAATGTTGGTTGAGGACACCAACCATTGACAACTACCTAGTACAACTAACCAACTGTCAGGGACTAATTCCCGATTACAATAATTACTTTTTCTAAACACAATATTATTTATTTATTTATATTTTACCAACTACATCAGCCCCCCCAAAAGGAAAGTCGTCTTCCAGACGACAACAAACAAAATTGGGAGCTGACACCCAAATTAAATTTACTAAGATGGAGGGTGAGAGGACATCCTTGGATGGATGGACGATGTTGGGGTAGATGTCGGCGAGCATAGCTCTCGTAGCCTACGAACCTCCTCCGTACGCATCCTCAACTGGTGCTCAGCCATGATCTCCCACTCCCTTGTTGCCTTGACCATCTGCATAGCCTCCATCACTTGTCATTTTGCTTGGTCAACTTCTCTCACTTTCTCTACCAACTTGGCCCCCATGGCAGTCACTCTTTGCTCTGTCTCCTTCATCTTTATCACTAGGGCCTCTATGGCTGATACTCTCGCTCGCTCATTGGTGGTGAGCTGTGTCTGTTGAGCTAGCTGCTCCTAGAAATTCTGTGTATGTTTGGCTAACTCTTCCGTACCTTTTGTACCAATTGTAGAGCCTTGATCTTCTCTTGCATTGCCTTGTCTGTGGATGTCATTTGTTGTTTCAACCTATGGAATACATCCTTGAAGGATGCCTCTATACCAAACATGGCTAAATCAAACAACCATCTCTCCCTCCTATTGAAGGCCTTGCTGGATTCCAAGCTTGCAGCATCGCCAGAGTCTCAACTCTAGGCCATCCTTTGGAAGTGAAGCAATGAGCAAATTCTCCCTTGCACCCTGTGTGTACGAATGCCAATATCCATTGCACCTCCTTTGCCACCAATGGAGATTGATCTATGTCTAGCTGTTTAGATGTCTCCTACTTCTTGCATCAATGCTGCCATCGCCTGAAGTTCCTAAATGTACCTCTGAATTTCCCCCAAAGGGTTTGACTCATCTGATTTGGCTATCTCAATGATTAGCCCTTCGGCTCCACTCAACTCATCCTCATCTTTGCTTGATGGGTTGGGTAGTGCTAACTCCTCTCCAGCCATAGGTGGCTTCAACACTTGAGATGGCCCCCCACTCTCCTGAGTGTGCACTATATCCAATGGGTGTGCTTGTGAAAAGTATAGTTCTGCACCCTCAATCACCATGGATGTGAAATCCTGTTGCAAACCCTCACCCTCAGTCACCATGGTTGGGAACTCCTGCTCCATACCCTCGGCCATAACTCTTGAAGGACTTGGTGAGGGGAAGGCTGGAACTTGTAGTGGTAACCTGAGCATATTCAACCACTTGTCCATCTATGCAACATTGGTAGGTGTGAGAATATCCTTTGGTGGTGTTGAAACTATAATTGATGGCACTGGTGGTGGGTTTGGCAATGCTGGCGGTTCTGGTGGTCCTGTCGATGCATCTGGTAATCCTAGCAATGCACTTGGTGGTCCTGCTGATGCATCTGGTAGTCCTCGCGATGTACCTGGTGGTCCTGCTGATGCACTTGGCGATGGTGGCATTACCTCTGGTGTTGACACTATCATTGGTGGTGCAATTGACGATGTTGGTGGTGCTGGTAGTATCACTGGCAGTGCAATTGGCGATGCCTCCGATGGTGCTAGCAATATGAAGGTGACTGGCTGTAGTGGTGGTATTCTTGTAGCCATCACTGTCACTGGTACAACTTCCTCTATGTCCATCTCTGGTAGTGGCTGTACATCTATTACCAATGACACCTCTTCCTTTGTCGGTGGTGTGGTAGTCGATGTGGACAACTCTGTCGGTGCGTCCTCTTCTGCAGTATCGACCAATGCCTCCCTCTCTTTCCTCTTCTTCCTTGGCTGTGTTGTCTCTTCTCTAGTTGTTATGTACAAAGTGGTCCAGTAGGATGTTGTTGGCAGTGCTGGGTCTATTTGGGCCACTAGTTGGAACTTCCCCCACTTGTCGGCGGGAACTTGTGTGTGAATAGCATCTAGTAACAAGGCAATGGCATGTTTCATCATGTAGAAAGCCTTATGCTTTTGTGCTAGGAATTGTCTAATCCTTTTTGATAGTAATCTCGACCAATTGTATACCTTCCCTATGCTCAGCCCTATCATGTAGTTGATCATCCATATCGCTACATCAGAAGCTTTGCTTGCTCCTGCCAATTTGCACTTCATCAAGTCCATTATGCAATTCCATTCAGATGTGACCAAGAAATTTTTCCTCGAACCCCAATTTCCAGTACTCCATATACTTTCCCTCTCTTGCTTGGTTAAGTCAGGTCTACACATTCTCTTCACCGATGCTTCCTTGGTTTGCTGTGCAAACATTCCAGTTGGCTTGCACACCATAGTACTTGTGGCCGGTATGCTGAACACCCTCTGGAAGTTTGCTGGCCAAAAAGAAATAGTCATCGTGCAATCCCTATAGTTGATGACTGATTTATGAGAGTGCTTGCAATAATTTTTCACCATTGCCTGCAGAAAAGGTTCAAACTCTCAAGAATTGAAGAATGGAAGCTGCATCGCTTTATCAACTTGTCCATGTTGTAGGGCTACCTTGAGGGCATGATCATCTTGATTATTTTGCCACCAATGTTTACACTTCATACTAGTTAAGCTGTCCCATGTGAGTGCATCCACATTTGTCTTAGCATCCATCTTGCCTTTGCTTGGTTTGGTTGAAGCATTGTGTGGCCTATAATGTGTGATTTTCTTCCCCTTGCTGTTGCTCGTGTCCATGGCTGAAAGGAGTCTTCGGTGATGAGTTTCCCTACACTAGTTAAATATACACCTTTTGGAAAACCAAAAACGGTTGCTGCAACTGTCAAGCCATACTGTGCAATTTTGAAATCATGCTTGATGCTTCCATCCTAATGCTCTATATTGTATGGTGTATAGATGGAATGACTCTAGACAATTTATGAATGTTTTGAATCAGTATGATCGAAATGACTATAATTTGCTCGTTGCTACACTTTTCTCCCGATTCCCTTCATTGTACAATCTAGGCTCCTTTATGCCGTATGGTGTTGACTGTACTTTACTTCCTAGACCTCCTACTGCATACGGTTTTGGCACCCTTTCATCACACACTCTACGCCCCGAATTGCCTTGGCACCCTTCGTCACTTCGTTGCATGCTCTGCACCTCGAATTGCTGTACATCGTATGTGTTGCACCTATCCTATACGATCAACTCCAATCTCCCTTGTAAGGACGTGTGCCTTATGATCCGTCCAACAAGGTTTTTGATCTATCGTACGTTGGTGTTTCGTATGTTGTATGCGTGGAACCTCCATACCAACCCTTCCAAAATCTGTCGTACAGGGAATTGGTATGCTTTTCGTACAAGTGTGTCTATTTGCAATTTAATCCTCTATACGATGGGGTTAGTTTCTCTTGAATGTGTCAATACATTGCTTCCTGTCACTAATCTCCAAGGTTGTACGCCTCTATTGCTTGGTTGCTGCAATGTTTTATATTCTTCTTTTGTCCGTACTGCCTTAAATAGTTCCCTCCTTTTAATGTTTTTTATTATTTTTTTCATTATTTTGACATTAATGTTTCCCCTTTTAATATTTTTTCCTTTCATCTTTATTTTAATACTTTTTTAATTTTTTTCTTTTCTCCTTTTTCATCATTTTCATCTCCGACATTTTTTCCTGCATTCTCATTTTTTCTCTTCTGGCCTTTCATTTCATTGTGTTTTCTTACCTTCACCTCCGACATGTACCACCACTTACAGGAAAAAGGAGGCCTTTTATAGCATTCTTCTTCGCAACATGTGCTAAGGTATTTTAAATCAAAAATTTATCTACTAGGGGAGTAGGTCCCACACCTTTATAGCTTCCATCAACGTACCACCTTCATTCTCATTTTTTCTCTTCTGGCCTTTCATTTCATTGTGTTTTCTTACCTTCACCTCCGACGTGTAACACCACTTACAGGAAAAAGGAGGCCTTTTATAGCATTCTTCTTCGTAACATGTGCCAAGGTATTTTAAATAAATTTTTTTATCTACTAGGGGAGTAGGTCCCGCTCCTTTATAGCTTTTGTCAATGTACCATCGACCATATTGCTAGTGCCATGTCACGTTCTCTCCATCCACCATTGATGGACCTGTTGATTTGGTATCACTCGCCATAGTCCATTCGAAGTTACCAGTGTAGGTTCTAGATTATGTTGTTTGGTGTGCTTGATTACCTCTTCATTGTATCCGTTTGATTGGGTGATGAGCATGTCTTCTGCCATTATTAAGGCTTTCAGGCATGATCCTTCCTTTTTTGGATATTTGTTCTAGTCGTCCTCATCCCAATCATCTTCATCCAAGTCACCTTCATTTTGGACTGATTTTTCCTTTTGCTCCTTCTCGACTTCTTTGTTGAGTTCATAGGACATGTACCCTCTTCTCTCTCCTTCGTAGGGTGCATGAAGCTTCCAATGGCCCCATACTCTTTTCCAGAGTGCAGGTGTTCCGAACAGGGTATTGATTAAATGTTTATGTACTCGGGGTACTACAATTCCATCTACTCTTTTCTTGACAAGTCTTTCTTCCACTATTTTCACACCTCCTGGTGTTGTCCAATCTTTCTCTTCTACAAATTGGCTTCCGGTTATTCCCCAATCTTGTTTTTCCATGATTCCACTTTTGCTTACTATCCAGTCTTCTTTTGTTGCATATCCCAACATATTTATCCCGATTGGTGCTTCTTTTCTCTTCTTGTATGGTTTCAGTTTTGATCCATTGATGTGATCTTGTAGTAGAGTTTCATCTAAGTTTTCAAGTTTAATGGCTCCATTGTCACCAACTTTTCTGATTTTAAATGGTCCCAGCCACCTTACCTTGAATTTACTAGGCTTTAGTTTGTTACGACCGTTATATTTGAGAACCAACTGTCTTGGCTGAAAGTTTCCTTGTCGGAGGTGCTTGTCATGCTAGTACTTCTCTTTTGTGTCGCCTTCGTGGCCCATTGTGTGAGTACTTTCTTCTCATCCAACTTGTTTAACCGAAACAATTGTTCCTTGGAATTTTCTGTGTCACCTAGTTGGTTCTCAACAACGATCTTCAGACTAGGCACCATGTACTTGGCGGGAACTACAGCTTCGTGATGGTACATCAATTGAAAAGGTGTGTGGCTTGTCATCACCTTGTATGCCGTATGTTATGCCCATTGTACGACAGGTAACTTCTCTTATCGGCCAGCTCCCTGGATACCGCATGACTTGTGAATGATCGAGACTAGTACCTTGTTTGTCAACTTTTCCTGTCCATTCGCTCTTGGGTAGTACGGACTTGACAAATTGTGAAAGATTTGGAACTCTGTTGTCATCAGGAAAATGACATGGTTGACAAAGTGTCCTCCCTTGTCGCTTGTAATCTGTATCAGGATTCCGTACCGAGTGACTATCTATTTGTAGATGAATCTCGCCTTACTAATTGCCAAGTACTCGGTAGCAACGACTATATACCTACACCAATGTAATTGGATAACTTTCAACAGACCAATGAAGTCTAGTCCCCATTGCTTGAAGAGTTATTGAGGTTGAGATGGAAAGAGCGACATGTAGTCACTCTTCAACGGCTTGCCAACTCTTTGACAAGTGCCACATCCAACCACCCACTCTCAGGTTTCGGTGTGCAACGTCGACCGCCATAGTCCTACCAACAAGATTTTACATGTCGTAGCATTTGGCCCCATATGTCCTCCCGCCAAAACTTAAATGTGCTTCCTTAAGTACTCTGAGAATTTTTTCTTCCATGATGCATCGTTGAAGTACTTGGTTCGACCCCATCTTGTATAACAGCCCATTAATGAGTTGGAATCTTTTACTTTTTAGTACTAGTTTCCTTCGTTCCCTTGGTGGCATCTGCTTTGGAAATGTGAATGTCGACAAGTACTCTCCAATTCTCTCGTACCATGGGGGTAGTGCTGCAATTTGGAATAAGTGTGTTTAGAAAGTCCTAATTTACTCCTTTTGGTGGTTCACTTGATTTTATCCTAGAGAGTTGATCGGCAATGACATGGCTCTTCCTTGGCTGAACGATGATAGTGAAGGTAAATTCTTGTAACAATAGGAGCCAGCGGCTTACTGCTCCTTGTATTATCGTCTTGTTCAACATGCACATAAGAGCCTGATGGTCGATGTAGAATGTGAAGGGTGTCACCAGTAAGTAATGCTTGAACTTCAAAATGACATAAACCATTCCTAACGCTTCCCTTTCTGTTGTACTATAATTATTTTTTTCCTTAGGTAGTATCCAATTGGCGAAGAATATCGGGTGATCTAGCCCTTGTGGTCCCACCTATGCCAATGTTGCTCCTATCGCATAGTTTGATGCGTGGACATGCACATGAAATTCTTTACTCCATTCTGGGTATGCCAGGATTGGTGAACTGATTAGTCATGCTTTTAGCTCCTTGAAGGCTTCTTCTTGTGCTTTTGTCCATACGAATGGTTGTGCTTTCCTGGTGAGTACGTCCAGTGGATAAGAAATCTGGGCAAATTTTTTGATGAATCTCTTGTAGTATCCATCATGGCCGACGATTGACTTTACGCTAGTGATGTTTTGGGGCGGCTCCATCTATACAATCACCCAAATTTTATCTAGGTCAATCTTCAATCCAACTTTGCAGACTATGTGTCCAAGCAATTTCCTTTGAGGCACCATGAACAAACACTTCTTCGGGTTTAATGCTAGTCGTGCTGCTTTGCATCGTTCCATGCATTCTCAGAGAGCCTTCAAATGTGTTTGTTCGTCATTGTAAATTGACTAGTCATCGAAGAATGCCTTAGAGCTCCCCACCGACATCTTGTCGAATATGTGTAGAATTATTCTTTGGAAAGTCGTTGGGGCGTTGCATAGGCCGAATAACATCTAGTTGTACGCATACACTCTGTCTTCAACTACGAATATCGTCTTTAGTTTATCTTCCTCAGCTATACTTATCTGATTATAGCTTGAGAATCCATCCATAGATGAATAGATTTCATGGCCCGCCACCTCTTCCAGTATTGAGTCAGTGAATGGGATCGGGAAGAGGTCCTTTATATTTACGACATGCAAACTTCGGAAGTCCACACATCCAAATTTGTTCAGATTCTTTAGTGATATGATGATTGGTGACACCCAATTGTTGACCTCCGCTTTGAAGATGATTCCTGCTTCCAACATTTTTTCAATCTCTTCTTGCACCTTTGCAGCATAATTTTTATTTATTTGGTAGGGTCTCTTTTGTACAAGTTGTGCTCCAAGTACCAAAGGGATTCTATGCATGCATAGTGTTGGGGGTATGCACTTCAAATCTTTGTACATGCATGCAAAGGCATCTTTGTATTCTGTGAAGATTTTAAATGCTGTCGCCTTCAACATTGGATTCCAATCATCTCCGACCATAATCATTCGTGGACTATCCTCCTCTCCCAAATTTACCTTTTTTATGTTTGGTTCCTCTTACTTGATCATCTTGTCCCTTTCAAAATTATGTGTTGGTGTGTCCTCTTGCTTGGCCACTCCTTCCTTGTACTCTCCATACTTTGGAGGAAATGCTTGACTCGTTGAGGCTTTGTCCTCTTCTTCCCCTTCCATCTCTTTGATTTGCAACATGTTGCAATTTTGCTGGAATACTTCGTAATCCTCCATTTTCCAGTGGAAGAATCCATTGAGTGAGCTCGTCTCATCCTCCGAGCACTGTTGGAGGTCCAAGACACTTTCGTTGTTTGGTTCTGTGGCTCCTCTTTCTTCATCTATAGCTGATCCTCTTTCAGACTTCGAGTCGGATGATGCCAATTCTTCGTTGACTACTTGATTTCTTAGATCCATCACGTACTTTCTCCCATTGTTCTCTATGGAGAGTGTATTTCTTTTCTAGTTGTGGTTTTCCTTCATTGCAATCAGCCACCCTCTCTCGAGTAGTGCATCGTAGGCCTCTTTCTCTAGTGGGATGACCATTAAATTCAATAGGAATGTTTGGGTCCCGATTGTCACTTTTTGTGCCATCAGTGTTCTCAACAGCTTGATGCCATGTTGGTCGACGCCCACCAATTGGAATGTCGATGGCTAGAGTGTTGGTTTCCTGAGACACTTCCATGTGTTTTTGGGTAGTACGTTGATGCTCAATCCTTCGTTGACAATTGTGTTTGTTAGATTCTTCCCTATGATCTCCATTTGTACGATAGCCAGTCTCTTCCCGATATTTACCGTCAGCAACATTAGGTCGATGACTTGTTCACCTTCAAGTGGTGGTTCCGCTACCATCTCCTTTCTTTGGCCTACCTATTGTTGACTTTGCTCATCACCGACTATGTTTGTTATCACCATTCCCAGTTGTGGCATTTTCTGGAGAAGGTCTATTACTTCAATTGGTACGGTCATCTGCAATACCTACCGTACGATGTTCTTTTCAGACTCCGACTGCAACGATGTACTTGCAGTTTCCTTGGAGGTTCTTTGTTCTTTAGCCATCGCTTGTTCTACTTCAGCCTTGGCTTCCCTCATTCATTCCTTCTCCATACGAGGATCTAGGTAGATTGCTTTCTTTGTTTGTGCTTTGGTGATTGCTAGTACTTCCTCGTTCTGTTCCTCCACGTCTAGCATGTTGATGCCTTTTTGTTTCAGGCAGTCGGTGTCCTCATGGTCACCCGGTCCACACCACTTACAAAGCATCCCCATTTTGTCTTGGTTTTTTTGGCATTCTCGAGAAAAGTGACCCTATTTGTTACACTTTCTGCACTGGATCATTGGTTGCCCCTTCACATCGTACTGGATTCTACTCCTTGGTCCACTGTTTTGAGCTGATTATTATTTCCTCTTTTGTTGCGGTACCTGCCAGGAGATGCATTACTGTTGTTATTGTTTTGAGGTTTAGGAGGTGTGGTCGGTGGGGTTGACTATTCCCCCTTGGTGAAGAGCACTTGTGTGCTTCTTGTTTTCAAATTGTATGGGAATTCCTTAATGGAATGTCCCATTATTTGGCAGATGTCGCAAAATAGTTTTTCGGGATAGTTTGTTTTTTTATGGCCTTCTCCTTTGCAATCGGTGCACCACAATTCCTTGTTTTCTCTTGTATTCTCCTTCTTGGTCTTCAACTCCATCATCCTCATCATGTCCTTTCTCAAGGCTTGAACAGTCTTTGATTCATCGTCGTTGCTGTTGTTTGTACTCTCGTCATCGTCCATCTTCCTCTTTCCTCAAGAAGATGTCTTGTCTTCACTTTTTATGTCCATTGCCCAATTATAGGCATCAATGTACGATGATGGAGGTATGACCTTCACCTTCTTCCTTAGTGAAGGGATTGACCCTTTGATGAACCACCTCTTCTTTAGCCTGTCGGCTGGCTAGATTTCTAGTTTGACCAACAATTCCTTGAGTCTACGATTGTAGGCTCGTATATTCTCATGCTTACATTGTTTCGTATTGTATATCTTCGCTACAATCTTGTTGTCGTCTCTCAAGAGTTTGAATTCTTCTTGGAACACTCATTTCAATTCCTCCCATGTGTTTTTATGTCTTGCTTCTAGTTTAGTATACCAATTGATTGCTATTCCCTTGAGAGTTGCTGGAAATGCCCTCAGCCAAGATGCTCTGTTGTCCTGACCGTTCGCTATCCAGATTGTTTCACAAGTTTTGCAATGTCGTACAAGGTTCTCTAACCCATTTCTGGTGAACTTTAGGAGTTTCTGCCGCTCCACATTTGAACTTGCTGGGGGAGTCAATCACCATCATGCCTTTCTGCTGCACCTTCTGTGATAGTGACTTGCTTGGAGAGTTTGCACTCTCGAACATGCCGCAATCCTCTACTTGTCCTTCGTTAGCATTTGTCACCTTCGGGCTGCCTTCGAGGATTTTTCGATGCTTCCTTTATCCTAGTTTTTTCGGCTCTGGTCGTTCGATGTTCAAATCTTCCTTCAATGTCCATTGT